>JANAVB010025600.1:1936645-2461645 GCA_029216955.1 Iris pallida
AGCTTCTAGGTTGGTCTACAAGGGTCAAAACTAGTCAAAGTCAATCTAGTCAACCCTCATCCAAACAATTCCAAAATAATTCCTAAAAAATTCCCATAAATTCAAATAAATTCTAATAAATTCAAATTACCCCAAAATGTCAAAAATACCCTCAAACTAGAAATATGGTAGTGATATTCATAAACTGCTGCCATAGTCCATCTCTAGTCTTAAGTTTCCACCACAATTTAACAGTAAAAGCATCCATAGTCTCCTGTAGGGATCGCACCCCTAACCCGGCTTCTTCAATAGGTTTTGCCATTGTTTTCCAGCTCGACCAAATAAATTTCTGACCGCCATCAGTAGAACCCCAAAAGAATCGCACAAACATGTCCTCAAGACGATTAATAACCGTCTGAGGAGGATTACACGCAGTTATTGTGTACATTGGAATTAAATTGAGCAAAGATTTAATAAGTATCAATTTACCTCCATATGATAAAGTCTTCTGCTGCCAACCTTCCAAGCGCCGTCTGACTTTTTGAATTAGCTCCTCATAGAGAGAAGCATTCCTCATTCCAACCGCCATTGGGCAACCAAGGTACGTGAAAGGAAGGGCCTTGATTCTGAATCCTGTAATGTTATGAAGTTCTTCCTGTCGATCAAAATTAGGAGAGACATAGATGGAAGACTTTCCTGCATTAACCTGATGGCCCGAGACACCTTCATATCTCTGCAATAAGTCATGTATCAGCTGAACGGATCGGACATCACCAGTTGAAAATATTAGAATGTCATCTGCAAATGCCAAGTGACTGATCGTCGGGCAACCACTGGGAGAGTAGTAATGAGAAAATAATGAGTGCTGTATTAGTTTGTTCAAATTTCTAGAGAGAACCTATGCAGCAATGATAAAAAGAGCTGGGGAAAACGGATCACTCTGACGAACACCCTTGAACGCTTTAAAGAAGCCCGAAGTCTCTCCATTGATAATGGTAGAATACCACACATTATTAATCAATCTGAACACCATACTAATCCACCTTTCATCAAAGCCAAAACGACGCATAACAGACATTAAGAAGCTCCAATCTAACCTGTCGTAGGCTTTGGTCATGTCAAGCTTAAGAGCTATATTTCCGCCTCTATGTTTGGTATTCATCAAGCTGATCAATTCTTGCGCTAGCAATATATTATCCACAATCTCCCTCCCCTGAACGAATCCGCTTTGTTTAAGCGAGATTAGTTTCGGAAGAATAGGACCCAGTTATCTAGCCAACAATTTAGACATAATCTTATTCACCAAATTGCATAAACTAATAGGCCTGAAATCTGACATCTGTGAAGGATGCGTGTTCTTAGGAATAAGAATCAACGCCGTGCTCGTGATGGCTTTAGGCAATTCGAAACCTGCAACAAATAAAGAAACAGCCTCCAGGATATCATCAGCAACAATACTCCAACATTTGGTGAAGAATAAAATCGTGAAGCCATCTATTCCTCATGCGCTCTCAACATCCATACTGTGTATGGTCTCGTACACCTCCTCCTTTGTAGGCTTGGCTATTAGTCTTTCATTCTCTTCATCTGAGATGATGTAAGGAATAGCCCGTATAAGATCTTCATCTACAATAGTATTAGCGCATTTGTATTATTCTTCAAAATAATCATTGGCCACCTGCTGTATTTCCTTTAAGTCCTGCTTACGGACTCCATGATCATCCAAAATATGATGAATTCTCAGTTCACGCTGTTTATTATTAACATAATCATGAAAATATTTTGTGTTGCGATCTCCTTCAATATCCCAACGTAAACGAGCTTTTTGATTCCAAAAGGAGTCAACAATGGTATGCCTTTGCTTCAGTATAGCTGTAGCTCGTTGCAGGTTGCTCCTCCTCATACAGGACCTATCATTGTCATATTCAATTCAGCAGCCAACACATTGTCCTCCATTCGAGTAACTTCCTGAAATATGTTTCTAAATGTGAGATGGCTCCAAGCGGACAAAGCTTTCCACATGCAGCCAGTCTCAAGCTAACCCTAACAAGCCCATTAGGATGATCAATCGAGCCCCACGCCTGTTCAACCACCTGTATGAATGTGTCATGCTTAATCCAAAATGCAAGAAACCTGAAGCTGCGACGTCCTCCTCCATGATGCAATAATAGCTTGACAAGAAGTGGTGCATGATCTGATTCAGCCCTATTTAAATGTTCCTCCAGGGTCAGTAGTGCAAGACTAAGCCAATCCGATGTAACCATCATCCTATCAAGTCTTGATCCTTGCTTATCACCGAATTTTGATTTAAACCAAGTGAACTTGCTCCCTGAATAGGGAAGATCAAGTAAACCTGCCGCCAACTGAAAGTTAAGAAAGTCCTGTATAGAGATTTGACATGGGGGTCTGCCTCTAACTTTCTCATCCAAAGTGGCCACAACATTAAAATTGTCCCCCACCGCCCATGGGAGATGGTTTCCAGTCCTTAGTTGAAGTAGCTTGTCCCATAATTCCCTCCGTCCTTCTTTTTTACTATGCCCATGCACAAATGTAAACATAAGAGGCGACTATAGAGACTCGTTTTGAAAGAAAACAGTAACAGCCTGAACAAAATTATCCAATAGTTCGAACGAACATCCCGCTCTCGCCATTAACCATATATTTCCTCTATTATTATTGAATGCCATCGTAAATCCCAGTTTTAGTTGATAATGGAAAATTTAATTCTTAGTGACTTTCGGCTCAATAACCGCTAGGAGCTGAACTTTGTGCACTCGATACAGATTTTTTAATCTTTTAAGAGCCATTGCATTTGCCACTCCCCTAATATTCCAACATAAATTGTTAAACATTAGAGGAGGCTGGGAGTTTATCAGATTTAATGGAGGTACCCGACCGGTGGACACGATCGGTAAGCTCTGGTAGTCGCTTCTTCCGCTTGTGAACGATTGCCGGCAAGACGTCTGCCCAGCTGTGGATCTCCCCTTCCTCTTCACTATCTTCGGCCTCCCCATCTGTGAGGACCTCAGCTATAGCATCAGCATCACCATTATCAGTAGGGCTTCCTCCAGTTTCATGAGGAAGGGCAATCTCCCCCACTTCAGGTTGATCCCTATCCGGATCAGTCCCATCCGAGTCATTATGAGGCTCCCGCTCCGGATCAGCCTCATCGCCTTTGGTGGATAGTGTCCCATCGTCCCCAGGAACCAATGTTACATCTTCAAGTGGCTGGGGATCAACCCCTGGGCAGTGTGTTTGTGTTGCACCCACTGGTGGGTCTTGATTACTCGATTGGCCAATGACTTCTCTTTGAAGAATGTGTGTAACGATCGGTGCAGACTTCTTCTGAGATCGGGGAGCAGGCTTAGCATGTTGAGGTTCTTTACCCTTATCCTTTTGTTTGATCTTGCAATTGTCGATTAAATGCCCTTGGTGACGGCAATGAGAGCAATAAAGAGGAGTGAACTCATAATCAATCAACTGCCAAAAACTACCACTGGGCAAATTAATTCTCATGCGAGTCTGAAGTGGCTTAGAAGCATAAATCTCCATGAAGACTCTGGCCATACTTGGACGTGATAGTTCTGCCGTCGCCTTGTCGATTTTTAAGGGGTGTCCAAAAACAGAAGCAATGGCAAAAAGGGCATCTTTAGCATAGAGATGATGCGAGAGGTTCGGGAGAGTAACCCAAACAGGTATCTTCGACGATTCATGATTTGGCGAGAAATCAGGATCCCATTTAAAAACTCTCATGGGAGCACGAGCAATGTACCATACTTCTTTAGATCTAAGGTGAAGAAAATCTGATTCAGTTGAAGGCCTGGTGAGTACATGTTTCTCGTCTATCACCCCTGCCTTAATAGGGCCAGAGAACTCAAATCCGGAAAGCGCCTTTCGAATCATCTCGATCGGCGGGCGTGTATGGGAGAACTAACCCACCAAAGCATACTTTAGTGGATCTGACAGGACGGTTTCTTCCTCCACAGTAAAGGAAATGGCTGGAGCGCCTTTGAAAGACGTGATCGTTCGGGGAGGAAGCATGGAAGCCACCACAGGTGGCCCATTACCGCCTCAGCGAAGGACTTGGCGGCCATAAAACCCTAACTAACAACAAGCAGATGGACCACCGAGCGAATGGTTCAGATGGCCCGGAGAGACGCCGACCCGGCCAAAGGCCACGCCGGTGTCGGTGGACAAGGAAACTAGGGTTTCTCAGGGGCGACAGCGCAAGGATCCACTCTCCATCATATATATATATATATATATATATATATATATATATATATATATATATATATATACACACACACACATACACAAAAAAAACATACACATACATTTATGTATTTATTTATATAACTCTTTATATATTTATAAATATCTTCTATGCATACCTGCCACTATAATAATAAATATTCACAGCAACCAAATAATATCCTAATAATATATATATTCATAATATAGTGTCTTATTTTTATATATATATATATATATATATATATATATATATATATACATATCATTTATATAATAAATGATTTAATAATTATAAATCGTTATCATTTAATAACAACAAAGCCATATTAATGATAATAAAAATCCTAATAATAATTAAAATAGCCAAAAGTCGTTTCTGATGTATATAACATACACACTACTTATCTGGCTCCAGAAGATCATATAAATTTTGTATAACACTATTTAATAATAATAATACGTATAATCTACCTATAACAAATATTTAGAAAATAATTGCCAATTCCTAAAAATATATACAAAAATATTTGCATTTACCAAACATGTCTACAAGGCCGTATTTGGTCCCACTACATGCCTACATTGGCTTGGATTTGACTTAGGCCTAATCGGGACAGGTTCGGTACAACCGGGTTCCCTAAAAACTCAATAATATAATTAAATAATAAATAAAATCTTCGGTAAGGGTTAAGTCGCAACTTGGCCTGGTTTTTCTAATTAGGACGTCACTCTGGCTCGACCTTCCCTACCAGGGGTAATACACTAGTCAAAGCACGTCATTGCACTATCCGTGCCACGATTTCTAATCACTTGATACTTCAAAACTCAACCATGGCTAAAGTCATCTACCGAAATAATTAACTAAATAATTATTTATAAAATCCTAAAAATCACCATTTAAATCAAATAAATAATAGAAAAATAATTCAAAATTCCCGGGAAGGGGAGCTACACTAACTAGTCTTCTAAGGTTGGCCTCAGCATACACCCATGTCTTTCCCAACGGTCCAAAGCATAATATAGCAAGCAATTATCTAAAAAAATATTTTCCACTCAGGAATGGAACAAGTACACATATGACAGGCCATTCAAAACATGATATAAATTACAAAATAGGGAATAGCATATGTGAAATAAAATAACAAATATAATTGACATCATGATATAGCAAGAAACGAAACAGGTAAACTCTATAACAGGATATGACAACTAGAAGGAAAACATGTGAACATGGTATCTGATGACAAAAACAAGACAATTAAGTAACTAGACGTCTATCTAAGTGTGTTGAAATATCGTGTTCAACATATGAATGACTAAGAGGTAAATCCGGCCAATTGTACGTGTCGTGTGCGGCTGCTATTATTCACGAGAGACCAATGGAATGTTTCTAGGTAGTTCACACATCTACTAAGATATTTCTCTGCCCGACTAGTACTTATGGATTCAAACATGTTATGAACACGGTAATCATGTGAATACATTAGTCATGAAAATATAGCAGGTAAGGAATCCATAATAATAACCTCGTGTATCAAACGTGTCAACAAACAGGAGATGCATATGTATAATATGTAATGGAAAAACTATCAGGAATCGAAAACATTCAGTATATGTACTTGCCTAGGGTCCTTTGCTGGTGAAACCGATAATCCCGTTGGGTCCATAATAGTCCGATTAACCAAGTGCAATATGAAAAAGTCTGCATTGGCAAGGAAATATGAACATTCGATTAGTTGTGATTGGGGACAACTTAGTCTAAAAGAAAGATGATTTTGAAAGGGTTTATTCCCTAGCCAATGTATATATATGACTTTTAGAAACTTTTTATATATTTATGAATATAGGAGTTTACTTATAAGAATCTATAATTTTATATAAGTGTCCAAATATTTATTTGGAAAAATATATAAACTATTTAGAAACACCTTTAGAGCATAATAAATATTTAAAACCATTTAAGAAAATACTATATTTTTACTAGCAAAATACTTTTTAGAAAAATGCATAAAAATCTAGAAAACATTTAGGGCAAATCTAATTTTGTCGATCACACTTTTGGGTCAAAACTATATTTAAAATACTGTAAAATAATATGGCAATATATTTAAATGCAATATTTTGTTACCAATAATTTTGAAACTATATGCATAAATATCATTAATAATTTTCAAAACCTATAGTGATAATGAAATTAACAGCTAGTAATAATAACATCATAATTTTCTTAAACTACTTAAGGATAATAATAATGTATAATGTATATATACGAATATACTTACTGTTTTCAGAATAATATGATCATATTAATAACAAGATGACCAAAAATCTGCTTGCTGTTTCCCAAAGTATACAGTACATTTATTTAGAATAATAGTAAACAAGCTAAACCTTCTTTTTAATAGAAATATGAGTTAAAATAATATTTACATAGTTTTTAGAAGATATATTCAAGTTAAAATTCAAATAGGCTTATATAGTCTTAAAGCCTAAAGCTAAAAGCCCAAATTCATTTACAAACCCATTATTATTCTTCCAAATAACAAATAAGTAATAATAATATTAATAGTAATAAATATTAATAGCAACATTGAAACTATGTTGTAAGGTTGTAACCAAAGTAATAATAAAATAACCAAAGTAAATCCTTAATTAATTATAAAATATTAATAAACTATATTGATATATAATAACAACAGAGAAAACTTTTAACTAAACATTAAAAAGGAAGAAAATAGGGTACATCATGCATTAAAGAGAGGTGAGTAGAAACTGAGAAAGAGTGTATTGGAGTTAATGGGAGTGAGAAAGCTTCTCTCTCAAAAAATAACAAAGAAAGAAGAAGAAGTTGAGGAAGACAGGAGAAGGAGGAAAGCTTCCTTACCAAACCCGCGCCGGTCCAGCCTCAGCGAGGTGGAGTGGTGCTGCTCGCCACTGCAGATCAATTTGGAAGGAAGGGAAGGTCGAGCTCACCCGGGTTCACCAGCGGACTGTTGGCGGCACAGGTTGTGGGTAACTGCACTGCGCTCGCCAGCACATGGTCACAATGGTCCGAGTCGAGGTGGTGTTCCGATGCTGGGTTCGGAGGTGGGGCGGCGACCAATGGTTCGAGGTCGACGGCGGTGTTTGGCGCCGGTGGTGCGTCTGTGGCAGGGGCATAAAGAAGAGGAGTTTCCAGGCAGGGCACGGCCGGCTAGACAATGCTGGAAGGAGCGTACAATCGCGGGGATGAGGCACTGCACCATGGTGGAAGTACCGTACTAGTGTCACCGAGTCAGGGCTGGGCGTTTGCTGGATCAGCAAGGTCAGGTATAGGGAAAATTAGGGTTAGGGTTTGACTCTCTGATTTGGGAAAGAATCGAAGGAGGTGGTAGTGAGGATGGTGATGACGATGGTCAACGGTGGTGGTGTTGCCCGACAAGTTGACGATGGTGGTCGAGATTGAGGCAGGGGAGAGCAGATTGTGGTTGTTTACAGGGATAGGTTAGGGTTAAGGTTAGAATTAGGATTAGGGTTTCCTAATTTGGGAATTATGATTAGGGTTTTAGGATTAGGGGATTAGGGTTAGGGAATTGGGGGATTTATGTTGAATTGGAGATGAGAAAAACTTGTGGAGAAACAAATGGAACTTTATATAGGAGTCAAAACTCCTAGATTGATAAGGCTTAAGAATTTTCCAAGATAATCCTCCCATAAATTTAAATTAAATCAAATAGAATTTAAATACGAATTATTCTAATCGTAATACGAAAATAATTTAAACTAATATTCAACATTATCAATAATTTAAATCATATAAATTAAATCCAAAATCAAATAATTGATTATCATAAAATATTTAAATGTAAATTCGATATTATTAAACAATTTAAATTATTAAAATCTAAATCCAATAATTAATTACTATAATATTTCAAATTAATATTTAGTATTATCAAATATACGAATTTAAATCTAGCTCAAATAAAAGATCAACATAATATTTTAAGATAATATTTAATATTTATCAAAATAATTTAAACTACATATAAACTAAAATGAAATCAATAATTGATTATCACTATAATATGTAAATAATAATCTACGTTATCGAATAACTTAAAACATGTTTTTATTAAATCAAAATTCTACAAAATATTCTATGATTGCAAAACTATTTTTGATGCCAATAATTTGGAAGTCCACTGTTGAAAACATCTTTTGAATGTCAATTCAAGATAACTATTTATTTACAAAAATAATATTTTCAAACCATAATTCTAATTATTTTTTTGAAATCAAATATAATAGAAATTACGGTTATACGATTCGAAGAAATTTGTTTTCGAAACACGATTTTTAAAAAAATTAATAAATAATTTTTTTGAAAATTTCAGAAAGAGGAGTTACAAATCTAACCAGCTTAAAAAGTTTCGTCCTAAAAATTTCAAAGGACACGATTAGGTATGACTAAGATTAATATAATCAAGAAAATGATTTGGTCAATGACCAAACGAGTTATATCGTGAATCGAATTGAATCCTTAAGAAAAGTTAATACGTGGCACGATTAACGTACAGTCAAAAGGATCTAGTAACAATGGTAAGAATATAATCGAAATAGGATTAGTTTAAATAAAAAAAAATTCTTGAGACACGATTGACTACTGCGGGAATTATATAGGCATGGTCAACGATCAAAATTTAGACAAAGTCTAAACATGGTCAAAATCACTAAGATACAATAAGATGTAGTCACGATCAAGGTTAATAATGCAAGTCATCCAAGCATGATCAAAATTAAAAGTTGGCACGAGCATGAATGTGATCAAATAGTTATGATCACAATGGAACAAAAATCTAAACATTAACAATAATAGAGTTTGAAATATAGGCTCGACTATGATTATAGTCAAATAGTTTAGTCCCGATCAAATTAGTTTAGGAACGATCAAAATTCAAATTTGTTTGGCACGATTAACTCGATTAACTATTTGAGCAAAATTGTTTAGTCACGATTACATAATCAAAATTTAGAAAAATATACGAATTGACATGAACCAAATGTAATCAAAATAGTCTAATTACGATCAAAAGTTGTTAAGGATGATTGAAACCGCTATCGTTTTAGCACGATTCAATTATGTAGGCATGATCATAGAATCATAATCTAGGTATGATTATGAATCTAGTGGAAAAAAATTCAAAAATAGGTTTAAAATATTAATAGCAAGATAAATAATGATATGAAAATAAGGATAAGATAATGAACGGATAAAAACTAAATCAAAATTTTAAGTGAATGCATAAAATTGTAAACCATGAAACCAATAGTCATATGCAAAGAGGACGTAGTCTCTATAATATTCGAAAATAGTATGTATATGTGAAGTTACTCTACCGAGAATTTATGGCTTGCCAGTGTACATCTAGCTATAATAAACCCTTGGTTTCATGACTCAAATATAATATGGTATCGAATACCCTATCAACTATATCTGATATTGACATAAATATAACTATGATCAAATAGGACAACTAAGATATAGTTTTAATAGTATTTGATGACCTACACTTATCTGAAATTACTTCAACATAGTGTAGGAACGAAATAGTAAAGCGTAATACTCTAGAGGGGGGTGAATAGAGTTGGCAGCGGAATAATGCTAATTAAAAAAGTTAGCAGCACAATCACAGAATATTAATCACAACTGAAATAAAGTAAAGACAGAGTTAAGAGAGCAAACACAAAGACAACGATGTATACTAGTTTCCCTCTATTGAGGACTAATCCAGTCGGTAGAACTCTTGCTACCAGTTGAATCTACTATTGGAAAAACTGCAAGTTTTCTTACGAAGTCCTTGCAACTTCTACAACGCAAACTTTGATACGAAGAACTCGTCCAACTTAAAATGTGAAGAGGTATTCTTCAATCAAGCCTTCTGATTACAATCTCTCAGAAACTTCTAGACCGTGCCGTACTGGCAAATCGACTAGAGGATTGTAATTGGCTTGGGATCTGAAATTAAAAGCTCTAGAAAACTCTTTGGAAGACTGATAGCTTTAAATAGAGAGAAGATTGAAAGTGAATGAGTGAGTTGAAACGATCGAAATCCTTCTCTATTTATAGGAATTCCAAAGACAGACTTCTGACAGAATTTGGGCAGAATTCGGACAGAACTCTATGAGCAAATCTCGGTCAAATTCGCAACTGCAGGAGGACCAAGTAACAAGGATTCAAAATCACAACGGCCACCAACCGAACTCTGGCCGAACTCTGGCCGAACTCCGTCCGAGTTCTGTCAAGGTTAAGTCAGGGTTTAGTTAGGGTTTTAAAAAGCTTTTTGGTGATTTTTGAAAACCTTTTTGTAAACCTTTTTGAGAGGTCATTTTAAAAATATTTTGAACTCATTTAAGGGTAACCTATTTGCCAGTACGACTCGGTGTACAACATATTTCTAGACTCAAATAAAATGAAAATACATTGCATAAGGAATTACAGACTCGAGTAGGCAAATAAATCTTCGGTCTTGAATTCAGTGGATAGCCATTCTTGATCATGGCCAAGAGTTCGAGATGTCCCGACTAGCTTCGTATATCCAGACAGAGTTTAATCAATTATTAAAATCAGGTTGACCATATGACCAATGGGCCAACAATCTCTCCCATTTTGATAATTGACAAACTATGAATGATATAACATTAAGCTTGTTCAAAATATCAAAAAAAATTGTTCATATCCTGTATCTCAAAAAAATGTTAGATCTTTTAATTTTTCTCCCCCTTTGTCACTTAGCAAAATAATTGTAAAAGATAAAGCTCCCCCGCAATCAATGCATAAGTAACAAATAGTGAGAAAATACATCTAAAAGAAATAAGGCATAAAACTAGAGAAAATATCACAGGCATGTATTGTCTCAAAAAATCATCACAGGTATATAATTTCACAGGCAGTTATAAAGAATGAAGCAATATAAGAGATAGTGCTATCATAAAATGAAACTGAAACAAAGTGCTGAAATAAACTGGAATGCCATAAACTGAGGCATAATAAACATGTCCATGAAAATAAAAGAGTACTGAAGCAAACTAGAAAGTGCTAATAATAATCAAAAAGTACTGATAATAACTTGGAATGTCGGAGCATTTCCAAGTGTACAATAAAATATCACTCAAAATTATATAGTCACATCTCCTCATCATCATCCTCATCATTATCATCAGCTCGACCAGCATGTCCTGAAGTACCAGCTCCAGAGGTACCAGCGCCAGAAGGATGAGGAGGGGTGCCAGCATAGAACTCACCAACAAAGTCAAGAGGTGGAGCACGATCAGGACGGTACCAATCATAGGCGTTACCGGGCTGGAAGTAAGCATGAACAGCCTCATCCTCACAGCGGTAACCAGAGAAAGCTGGATCTCTAGGGATAGAACCGACTAAATGACCAGTCTGGGCGAAACGAAGATCAGCTAAGGAATTTGTAAGCGCTTGATAACGGATGACGTTGCGAAACTCACGCTCGCGAGCCATGTCCGTCATCGAGACGTGTAAAGCAGATAAATGCTGATGTATGCCCTCAAATGTCATGGCATACTGATGAGGTAGTGGAGGAGGTGCAGTAGGAGGAGCAGGAGGTGGAGCTGAAGCAGTCATGCTACGACGAGATAACTAAAAAAACTTGGGCTCAGGGTCCTGAGTACAAGTCGACAGATCGATATCGAAGCGCTGAAAGATGCGTGAGAGAATCATCGTGTAAGAGAGATTTCTATCTCTTGCACGACAACGACCCATCATCTGAATCATGGTCTTAGGGGCAGAAAATGGAATCCCCTTAAGAATGTGGTACATGGCGGACAGCTCAAGAGAAGTCACATCATCCTTTGAAGTAGATTTTGGAAGGATAGTGGAATAGATGATGCGATACAATTCATAGTTAAACAAGTTCAGGTTGTTAGCCTTGAACTTTCCAGAACGTACTCTATCAGGTGCACAGAGTTCCGCTTTGAAACTTACGAGTGTCGTGCCTTCGAAAAAATCAAATTCAGTGATGTCAACTAGCGGTTCACCTTCGTTAGGGATACCAAGGATCTCCGCTAAGAGGTCATCATTGAAATTGATATCAATACCTCCAGCACGAGTGCTCACATCAAAAGTATTTAATATGAGATTGCAATAAAATAATCTAATGGCATTAGTTGCTATAGGGAAGCAGATTTTAACAAAAAGATGTAACCTTAATGTCTCAAAGAAATAACGATGATCAGGAAATACAGTCCATTTGACTGGAGCGCCTGTGCATATGGATCTCATGGAGAAGTCTCCATACCACAGTAGGGCTTGGTCTAGGGTTTGAAAGAAAAACCCGTCGAACGCACCGTCACTCGTTTGGACC
The DNA here is from genome assembly GCA_029216955.1 of Iris pallida. Taxonomy (NCBI): domain Eukaryota; kingdom Viridiplantae; phylum Streptophyta; class Magnoliopsida; order Asparagales; family Iridaceae; genus Iris; species Iris pallida. Next base: position 1,949,254 of record JANAVB010025600.1, read on the forward strand.
GGCGTGAAGAGGGAATCCGTATGCGGATGCGAAGATGACCCTTCCTCACTGGGGTTCGTCTTCTTCCTCTTTGAAGGATTGAATTTGGGTGCCATTTGTGCAAATTAAAGTAAAAATGTACTAATTGAAAAGTGGATAAAGATGGAGTTATACCTCCCGAAATCAAAGTATGTCGAAGAGAACGACGAACTCCGCACGAATCCAAATTTTGGATTGATTTCACCACTTGGATTGGAAGAAGGAGGGTGGTGAAAAGCTAGGGTTCGGGGCTCCTTCGCGGCTGCTGCTGCTATTATGATGTGGTTTGGAAGCAATGAAGAAGAAGGGCTTCTCGGGTTCTGTATATATAACCTGACACCCTCAACCGAACTCGGGCCGAATTCGGTCAGAGCTCTGGCCGAATTCGCCTAGGGTTCTTTATAGTTGATTTTTGTCATTCTTTTTCATTGTCTCATTTCAAATATTTAATTCAAAGATTAGTCATTTCAACTTCAAGTAACATAATTAATATTATTTTATAGATTAAATGTCGTTACACAGCGACTGTTTCAGATTAGCTGTAGAAGTACTGTCCCAGCTGGCGGAGGTTCACCGGAAAACTCTTAAGTACCGCTTCGCTTTAACCGTAGTTGTGGTGACAGACAGACTCTTTATTGGCTTGTCTCTAACACAGTTTTTGTGTAATGATATATAATCATAAAACAAAATTAATTAATATTATTGACGTCCAAAATTCCTAATTCTCGACGTAAATAATTAAAACGATCTTCCGCTAGAGGTTTAGTGAAGATGTCAGCTAGTTAATTTTCAGTATCTATGTACACAAGGTTTATATCTCCATTTTGATGATGATCTCTAAGAAAGTGATGTCGAATCTCGATATGTTTAGTACAAGAGTGACATACTGGATTCTTAGTCAAATTAATAGTGCTCGTGTTATCACAGAAAATGGGAATATGTGTGTAAAATAAATCATAGTCTTCTAAGGTTTGTTTCATCCACAAAATCTGAGCACAACAACGTCCTGCGGCGATGTACTCAGCCTCTGTTGTTGATAGGGCTACAGAATTTTGCTTTTTACTAAACCATGAGACTAAAGCCTTGCCTAAGAAATGACATGTGCCACTGGTACTTTTTCTATCAACTTTGCATCCAGCAAAATCTGCATCCGAATAACCAATAAGGTCAAAGGACTTAGTTTTGGGATACCACAAGCCAACAGAAGAAGTGCCCTTAAGGTATCGAAAAATACGCTTAACTGCGGACAGATGTGATTCCTTTGGGGTAGCTTGAAAACGTGCACACAGACAAACACTAAACATTATATCTGGACGACTAGCAGTTAAATAAAGTAAACTACCAATCATACCTCAATACTTACGTGTGTCGACTGGCTTGCCTTGTTCATCTGAATCAAGCTTTGTTGAAGTTGCCATTGGAGTGCCAATAGGTTTGACATTGTCCAGATCAAACTTCTTTAGCAGGTCTTTTGTGTACTTGGCTTGATTTATAAATGTCCCATTATCAGTTTGTTTGATTTGCAATCCGAGAAAGAATTTCAGCTCTCCCATCATGCTCATCTCAAACTCATTCTGCATACACTTAGAAAATTCTTGACATAGAAATTCATCAGTAGATCCAAATATAATATCATCAACATAGATTTGAATTAAAAGAAGTTTACCATTAAAAGACTTAATAAACAGTGTAGTGTCAACCTTGCCTTTTGAAAAACCGTTGTCAAGTAGAAAAGGGCTTAGACGATCATACCAAGCACGAGGGGCTTGTTTTAAACCGTATAAGGCTTTCTTTAACTTGAAAACATGATCAGGGTTTTTGAAATCCGTGAAACCTGGAGGTTGTGCTACAAAAACTTCTTTTTTTATAAAACCATTTAAAAAAGCACTCTTGACATCCATTTGAAATAGTTTAAAATCATGAAAACATGCAAATGCACATAACATGCGAATGGATTCTAATCTCGCAACTGGACATAAGTCTCATCGTAGTCGATTCCTTCTTTTTAATTGTATCCTTGAGCTACGAGTCGAGCCTTATTATGAGTCACTAAACCATTCTCATTTAGTTTATTTCGGAATACCCAACGGGTGCTAATGACCGAATGATCAATAGGCCTGGGAACAAGTTCCCAAACTTGATTCCGTTCAAATTGGTTTAATTCCTCTTGCATAGCATCTATCCAAAAACTATCACTACATGCTTCATCAATAGTTTTGGGTTCTAGCTGTGAAATAAATGTAACACTAGAAACAATATCTCTACTGGATATACGAGTACTTACTCCTTTGGTAATATCACCAATTACCAAATCTTTTGGATGATCAGCTGTAAATTTCAACCTTTTCGGTAGATTCTGAAGGTAGCTGGTTCCTGGATCTTCTCTAGGAGGTTCAGCTAGTGCAGAGCTTGGTTGAGGATCAGCTGATGTTGAGCTTGATGCAGTCAGATCTTCATCACTGTCATCGATAGTCATTTGATTTAGTTCATCAAAAGTGACGTTGATTGACTCTTCGATGATCATGGTTCGTTTGTTGAAGACTCTGTATCCTTTGTTCTTGGCCGCATAACCTAAAAATATGCCTTTATCGGCCTTTTCATCAAATTTTCCCAAATTGTCTTTTGTATTAAGAATAAAATATTTACAACCAAATATTCTAAAGTATGAAACAGATGGAATTCTATCAAACCATAACTCAAATGGAGTCTTCTTCGATTTGGGTCGAATTAGAACTCTATTGAGAACAAAGCAAGCTGTATTGACAGCTTCAGCCCAGAAATATTTGGGTAGACTAAACTGGTTTAACATTACTCTGGCCATTTCGGTTAGAATTTTGTTCTTACGTTCCACAACTCTATTTTGTTGTGGAGTCCTAGGGCAGGAGAACTCGTGTATGAAACCATGTGTGTCACAAAATTGCTCAAAATCAGCATTCTCGAATTGGCCTCTATGATCGCTTCTAATACGAGTGATCATGTAACCTTTTTTATTTTGTACTTTCTTGCAAAAGGCGATAAATTCGGATAATGCATCATTCTTGCGTGTCAAGAAGTATACCCACGTGTATCTAGAGAAATCATCTACAATTACGAATGCATAAAGCTTACCTCCGAGGCTAGCAACTCTGCTAGGACCAAATAAGTCCATATGAAGCAATTGTAGAGGTCTAGTAGTACATACTGCGTTTACTGACTTGAATGTGGATCTGGTAGCTTTGTTCTTTTCACATTGGCTGCATACCGAATCCTTTTTGAATGTAATATCCGGTAAACCGCGTACTAGCTTCTTTGTGGATAATCTTGAGATTGTATCCATATTAGCGTGACTGAGTCTCATATGCCACAGATGACTCTCATCACTCTTGGCCATTAAGCATCTACCTGAAATGTTAGTTTCTTCTAACAAATAGAAAACATATATATTGTCTTCCCTGATACCTTCAAAGATAGTACTACCAGTTGAGCTATCAACTATAGTACATTTGTCTTTGCCAAAGTTGATGCCATAACCATGATCAGCTAGATGACTTATGCTGAGTAGATTATGTTTCAACTCGGTAACCAAACAGACATCCTTAAACACAGGATAGGGAGACTTACCAACATCACCGATACCAATAATATACCCTTTCAAGTTATTACCGAAGGAGACATAGTCTTCCTTTTTTTTCTTCGACAGTGTTACAAATAGTATAGCGTCACCGGTCATATGTCGTGAGCAACCGCTGTCGAGGATCCATTTGCTTCTAGCATGTGAAGGGTGTTCCACCTACAAAACAGTTTACAGATGAAACTTTTGGTACCCATTTCTTGTAGGGTCCTGAATTGTTAGCTTTTGGTATCCAAGCATAAACATTTAAATCAACAATCTTTTTTATTCTACATGCAGATGAAATATGACCAATGAGGCCACAATAATGACATTGTGCATGTCGAGTGTTGAAAGCTGAGTGGTGTGCATGGTTGGTAGGTTTAGGTTTTCTAGTATAGAAGAAAGCATACCTATAATCCTGTTTGGGCTTAACCTTTTGGGGTAAAGGTTTGATAGGGTTAGTCTGACAGTGTTTGGCTTGGGAATGTTCCGATTTTTCGGTAAGTGACACGTGTTAGGGTAGAAAGCAGCAGGCTCAGGCTGTTTTCCTAACCTAATTTCCAATCTTTTGGAAGTGTCATACAACTTAGTATAATCAGAAGTGAGTGATTCCATTCTGATTTGTGCACATCGAAGACTTTTCTTCTCTATAGAAAGTTCTTCCTTGAGTTGGTCAATAATTTTGTCTTTCTCTTCAGATGACTTGGTAGTCTTGTGTAATAAGAGCTTTGTTGAAGAAAGCTCACCAGACTCACTAACATTACTTCTAACCTCAGCTAGTAGGTCGGTAAGTCTACCTATTTCACCTTTGTACTCTTTGAGTACCTTCTTAGAGGTCTGATACTTACTACGCAGTTTTCTGTAATCAGTCATCAGGTCACTGAAGGCATCTCCTAATTGCTTAAAGGTTAAGTCATCATAAGTATCAACTACAGGTTCAGTAGGTACCTGATCGGATGCCATAAAGCATACGTTTGCAGCGTCTTCTGATTGTTCGTCTTCTGAGTCGCTGGCTTCACTTTCATACCATATGCTGGTGTTGGCATACTTCCGTGATGTTGATCTCTTCAGGTTCCCTTTTTCATACCTGTTGCTCTTCTTGCTTGATGATGAGTTTGTGGGACAATCCTTCTTCATGTGTCCCTTCTTCATGCAACCATAGCAGACAGCATCTTCTTGATACCAGTTGTTGCTGTTGTTTTCTTTGACTCTCTTCTCATGTCTCATGAATCTTTTGAACTTCCTTACTAGGAGTGCTTGATCTTCAACGTCAGATCCACTGCTATCTGAATCACCTTCAGCAGCTTTTCTGTGCTGAGCCTTAAAAGCGATCGTCTTCTCCTTTTGTGCAGGCTCTTCAAAATCTTGTAGCTCCAGTTCATGAGTGAGTAGCTTACCCATGAGTACTTCGAGTGTCATCGTAGTGAGGTCGTTTCCTTCAATAATAGCAGTAGCCTTTGGAATCCAGTTCTTGGTGAGAGCTCGCAGGAGTTTGCGAATCTTTTCATGGTTACTGTAATCTTTGCCTAAGGAGGACAAAGGATTTTTAATATCCAAGAATCTCTCAAACATTTGTGTGACTGTTTCGTTGGGCTTCATCTTGAACGCCTCGTACTCTTGAGTAAGTCTGCTGACTTTAGATTCTTTGACTTGAGTCGTGCCTTCATGTGTGACTTCAAGTAGATTCCATACTTCATTAGCCGTTGTGCAGATAGACACCCTGTTAAATTCAGTTCTGTCTAAAGCACAAAAAAAGCATTAATGGCACGTGCGTCAAGACTGGCCCTTTTCTTTTCTTCCTCTGTATATCTGCTATGGGGTTTTTCAACTAAAACTCCATCAACATTTATACGAGGTGGCTTTTGATAGCCATCAAGAACAATGAACCATAAATCAAAGTCAAGTGATTTCAAGAAGAAACTCATCCGTGTTTTCCAATAGGTATAGTTCGTACCATCAAACAGTGGGGGTCTGTTTGTGGCCTGGCCTTCACTTGTGAATTTCACAGTTGCCATGTGTTGTGTTGTGATCTATATAACAGTTAATTAAAATAAATAAATAATTGTACGGTTACCTTTGCTTTACCTGTAACACCCACTCTGATACCAGTTGTAGGAACGAAATAGTAAAGCGTAATACTCTAGAGGGAGGGTGAATAGAGTTGGCAGCGGAATAATGCTAATTAAAAAAGTTAGCAGCACAATCACATAATATTAATCACAACTGAAATAAAGTAAAGACAGAGTTAAGAGAGCAAACGCAAAGACAGCGATGTATACTGGTTTTCCTCTGTTAAGGACTAATCCAGTCGGTAGAACTCTTGCTACCAGTTGAATCCACTATTGGAAAAACCGCAAGTTTTCTTACGAAGTCCTTGCAACTTCTACAACGCGAGCTTTGATACGAAGAACTCATCCAACTTCAAATGTGAAGAGGTATTCTTCAATCAAGCCTTCTGATTACAATCTCTCAGAAACTTCTAGACCGTACCGCACTGGCAAATCGACTAGAGGATTGTAATTGGCTTGGGATCTGAAATTGAAAGCTCTAGAAAGCTCTTTGGAAGACTGATAGCTTTAGATAGAGAGAAGATTGAAAGTGAATGAGTGAGTTGAAATGATCGAAATCCTTCTCTATTTATAGGAATTCCAAAGGCAGACTTTTGACAGAATTCTGGCAGAATTCGGACAGAACTCTATGAGAAAATCTCGGTCAAATCCGCAACTGCAGGAGGACCAAGTAACAAGGATTGAAAATCACAACGGCCACCAACCGAACTCTGGCCGAACTCTGGCCGAACTCGGTCCGAGTTCTGTCAGGGTTAAGTCAGGGTTTAGTTAGGGTTTTAAAAAGCTTTTTGGTGATTTTTGAAAACCTTTTTGAAAACCTTTTTGTAAACCTTTTTGAGAGGTCATTTTAGAAATATTTTGAACTCATTTAAGGGTAGCCTATTTGCCAGTACGACTCGGTGTACAACATTTTCCTAGACTCAAATAAAATGAAAATACATTGCATAAGGAATTACAGACTCGAGTAGGCAAACAGATATTCGGTCTTGAATTCAGTGGATAGCCATTCTTGATCATGTCCAAGAGTCCGAGATGTCCCGACTAGCTTCGTATATCCAGATAGAGTTTAATCAATTATTAAAATCAGGTTGACCATATGACTAATGGGCCAACACTTAGGGGTCATACCTCGCCAGTGTGCTGCTGGCTGCAGTAACCCACAGTCTCCATAATTCAAATAAATGATTACAGTACGTATCTGCCTTGTCATTATAAGTCATCAAAAATTATTCCAACAGTATCCATAAGAATTTCAAAGGAGCTTCTAGAATTTCAACAAGTTGATCATGATAAAAAATATAAGTATCTGTCCTTGAACGAATATATCAGTTTTAAAAATCATACGATTGATTTAGGAAGAAAATAACCAAAGGCAAGAGAAATGTAAATCATATATATCTTGAATTTCAGAAAGCGGACTCAAAATAAATATATGGATAATCGAATCATGTTAGGCTCCAAAAGTTGATGGATGGAAATAAAGTATATACTCTTTAGGAAAACAATTACTTATGGTTATGGCAATAAATAAGCAAGACGGTCTGTACGACATGACGATGTTTAGAGAAGGTACAAGATAAAATTGCACAAATGATTATGATTATGAGTTGAACCCTAGGAAGTCCTAATTTACCAGGTGAATAGTCTACCCACCTTTGATCCAACCATCGTGTTAAAACACAATAGTACATCCTTCTAGGAAAATTCCTCTAAGTTAGCTAATAGGGTGTATAATTCAATAAAACTCTACTAAAATCACATGGCTTATGTAGCAACCTTAACTACCCAATAGTCAATTTAACTTAGGGACTCCTAGTCCTAGCCATTCTCCGAAAAATTAAAGTAATCCTAATTTTTGAATGAGCACTTCCTAGACGCAGGCTCGTAATAGTACAACTAACTTAAGTACTATCACTAGTTCGCACAATTTGCAAAGATTGACCTGCATGGGCCACGAAAAAACTTGTTATGACCCATACCCGCTCTTCGGGATGCGAGTGCGTGTCCAAGTCTAGCCTACACCGCAGACTCGACGGTAATACACTGTCTAGCCCGCAATAAACAAAAATACTATCTTTATTGCTCATTCACAGCAACTAAATCAATTTACAATATTCAAAATTACATTTGAAGAGAATACAATGTCTCACAAATATTGAAAATAACTAACTAAATAAACAATGTGATCTACTCATCAATCTAACTAGTCTTCTAAGGTTGACCTCAACATACACCCATGTCTTACCCAACGGTCCAAAGCATAATATAGCAGGCAATTATCTGAAAAATTAGTTTCTAGTCAGGAATAGACCAAGTACAAATGACATGCCATTCAAAATATGATAGAAATTACAAAATAGGAAATAGCATATGTGAAATAAACTAACAAGTAAAACTGACATCATGATATAGCAAGAAAGAAAATAGGAAAACTCTATAACAAGACATGGCAACCAGAAGGAAAACATGTAAACATGGTATCTAATGACGAAAACAAGATAATCAAGTAACTCAACATCTATCTAAGTGTGTTGAAATATCGTATTCGACATGTGAACGACTAAGGGGTTAATCCGGCCAACCGCAAGTATCGTGTGCGGCTGCTATTATTCATGAGAGACCAATAGGATGTTTCTGGACAGTTCACACGTCTACTAAGATATTTCTCCTCCTGACTAGTACTCATGGATTCAAACAGGTCATGAACACGGTAATCATGTGAATACATTAGTCACAAAAATATAGCAGGTGACGAATCCATAATACTAACCTCGTGTATCAAATGTGTCAACAAACAGAAGATGTATATGTATAACATGTAATGGAAAAACTAATCAGGAATCAAAAGCAATCAGTATATGTACTTGCTTGGGGTCCTTTGCTGGTAAAACCGATAATCCCGATGGGTCCAGAATAGTCCGATTAGCCAAGTGCAATATGAAAAAGTCTGCATTGGCAAGGATATATGAACATTCGATCAATCGTGATTGGGGACAAAGTCTAAGAGAGGGAGATGATTTTGAAAGATTTTATTCCTAGCCAATGTATATATATATATATATATATATATATATATATATATATATATATATATATATATATATTACCTTTAAAGCATAATATATATTTGAAACCCATTTAAGAAAATACTATATTTTTATTAGCAAAATACTTTTTAGAAAAATGCATAAAAATCTAAAAAACATTTAGGGCAAAATCTAATTTTGTCGATCACACTTTTGGGTCAAAACTATATTTAAAATACTGTAAAATAATATAGCAATATATTTAAATGCAATATTTTGTTACCAATAATTTTGAAACTATATGCATAATTATCAATAATAATTTTCAAAACCCATAGTGATAATGAAATTAACAGCTCATAATAATAACATCATATTTCTCTTAATATACTTAAGGATAATAATAATGTATAATCTATATATACAAATATACTTACTGTTTTTGGAATAATATGATCATATTAATAACAAGATGACCAAAAATATGCTTGTTGTTTCCCAAAGTACACAGTACATTTATTTATAATTAATAGTAAACAAGCTAAACCTTCTTTTTAATAGAAATATGATTTAAATAATATTTGCATAGTTTTTAGAAGATATATTTAAGTTAAAATTCAAATAGTCTTATATAGTCTCAAATCCCAAAACTAAAAGCCCAAATTCATTTACAAACCCATTATTATTCTTCCAAATAACAAATAGTTAATAATAATAATAGTAGTAATAAATATTAATAGCAGCATTGAAACTGTGTTGTAAGGCTGTAACCAAAGTAATAACAAAATAACTAAAATAAATCCTCAATTATAAAATATTAATAAACTATATTGATATATAATAACAACAGAAAATACTTTTAACTCAACGTTATAAAGGAAGAAAATAGGGTACATCATGCATTAAACAGAGGTGAGCAGAAATCAAAAAATAATGTATTGGAGTTAATTGGAGTGAGAAAGCTTCTTTCTCAGAAAATAACAAAGGAAGAAGAAGAAGTATAGAAGACAAGAGAAGAAGAAAAGCTTCCTTACCAAACCCGACGCCGATTCAGCCTCAGCGAGGTGGAGTGGTGCTGATCGTCGTGGCAGATCGATCTGGAAAGAAGGGGTGATCGGGCTCACCCAAGTTCACGGCTGACTGCCAACGGCGCAGGTCCGGGTCGAGGTGGTGTTCAGGTGCCTAGTTCGGAGGTGGGGGGCGACCAAGGGTTCAAGGTTGAAGACAGTTTATGGTGTCGGTGGTGCATCTGTGGCATGAGCCATAAGAAGATGAGTTTTGAGGCGGGGCACGATTGGCTAGACGATGCTGGAAGCAGTATACAGTCTCGGGTACGAGGCGGTGCAATACTGACCACGGTGGAAGCACCGTAGTGGTGTCACCAAGTCGGGTCTAGGTGTGTTAGGGCTGGGAAAAATTAGGGTTAGGGTTTGACTCTGATTTTACGAAGAACAGGAGGAGGTGGTAGTGAGGATGGTGATGACGATGGTCAACGGTGGTGGTGTTGCCCGGCACGATGACGGCGGTGGTCGAGATGGAGGTAGGGAGAGCCGACTGTGGTCGTTTACAAGGATCAGTTAGGGTTAAGGTTAGGGTTAGAATTAGGATTAGGGTTTTCTAATTTGGGAATTTGGGTTAGGGTTTTAGGATTAGGGGATTAGGGTTAGGGGATTGGGGGATTTATGTTAAATTGGAGATAAGAAAAACTTGTGAAGAAACAAAGGGAACTACCCTTTATATAGGAGTCAAAACTCCTTGATCAATAAGGCTTAAGATTTTTCAAGATAATCCTCCCATAAATTTAAATTAAATCAAAGAAAATTTAAATACGAATTATTCTAATCGTAATACGAAAATAATTTAAACTAGTATTCAACGTTACCAATAATTTAAACCATATAAATTAAATCCGAAATCTAATAATTGATTACCATAAAATATTTAAATATAAATTTGATATTAACAAACAATTTAAATGTTTGAAATCTAAATCCAATAATTAATTACTATAATAATTTAAATTAATATTTTGTGTTATCAAATAGTATGAATTTAAATCTAGCTCAAATAAAGATCAATACACTACAACAAAAAATCCTTTTAATGACGGCTAAAAAGCGTCATTAATGACGTACCATGATGCTTTTTTTTTCACAGCAACCGTCATGAAAACGGGTGTTATAAATATTTTTTAAAAGCGTCATAAAATAACCGTCATGAATATGATGAGTTTCTGCTACACTTATTTTCAGCGTAGTTTGAAAGCGTTATGAATAGGTAATCTTTATAGACTCAATTCAGCACATTTATAACGCTCAATTCTACATATTTACATATTACTTTCCAAAAAATTATAGAACAATGCTCAATGATGCTCAATTCAATTTCAAAACATTCATTTTGGACCATATTCACAAGAAAACATCTAAATGTTATAGAGTACCATTTAATCCAATTACAAATATATACATAATATATATCACCATCTTCATGACATTTTTTTCAAAATAGGACATCCAGATACATATATTTACAACTACTACTAGTAAGTAGACCCTCAAAACTATTAGTACATTGGCTTCAACTTTGAGCACATCAAAACTGTCGGCATCACGTAGCAAAACCCTAAAAAAGATTAAAAAAACTTAGTTTGAATTAGAGGATAACTAAGCTAGTTTGATCAAAATACAACACGGTTGGCTCAGAGTGCATAGTAAAACTGCAGGAGCAAAGCTGCCATGTAAAACCAAGTTAACCGCACCTGCAAATTGTAGACACAGTCCAGAAAATGACCAAAGTAAGGTAAAAAAATAGTAGGATCAAAATACATAAGGTTGGCTCATAGTGCATAGTAGAACTACAGAAAATGCAATGTAAAAACAAGTTACCTGCACCTGCAAATTGGAAAAACCGTCGAAAAAATGACCAAAGTATGGTAAAAAATAGCAGGATCAAAATACATAAGGTTGGCTCAGAGTGCATAGTAGAACTGCAGGAACAAAATTGCCATGTAAAAACAAGTTAACCACAACTGCAAATTGTAAAAACAGTCAAGAAAATGACCAAAGAAAGGTAAAAAAAAATAGCAGTATCAAAATACATAAGGTTGGCTCATAGTGCATAGTAGAACTGCAAGGACAGATTTTTTCAAAACCATAATTCATTGCAATGGAAGTCACAAAACCATCTCCAAATTGTATCTCATCATTGCCAATATATAATTTTTTTGGTAGGAACATAATAAAGTTGTAGGTATGTAGACAATAGAATAGAAAAAAATTGTTTGCAGTGAAATATGGGTTGTGAATTTGGTTTTCCAATTAAAATATGCCATGTTCCTTATATTTCAGCTAAGGTAAATATCTGGAAAGTATGGGTTTGGGAAAAACTCTACTATCCTATCCACTCCCTGTTTCCATGTAGCAGCAACAATATTATCACTTCATAATAAAAGCAAAGAATTCAAGTTAGTCACATTTTTGTATCATAATTCAAATGTAGCAGCGGGACTAGCAGCAGGAAAAACTGGAAGAAAAAACACCACATTGATGAGGCCATGAATCTGTTGGACACTCTATCATGTTAGAAGGAAAAACTGGAAGCTACGACCTTCAATATTTTAATTGAAGGAATGTTTCAAGTTGGTAAGGTTAATACAGCAAAGGATCTCTTTAACTCTATTCTTGCAAATGACAGTGTCACCAGATGTTGCAACATACACTATAATGATGAACGGCCTTATTAAAAAAGGGTTGTTGGATGAGTTTGATGAGTTGTTTTTGTCAGTGAAGAATGATGGTTACTCTTCAGATTCTGTTATGCTTAATGCTATTGTTAAGGGCTTGTTGGAGAATGGTGAAGTAAACAGAGCTATGGGGTTTCTTTCAGAAATGGATAAAAGTAAATTTATCCTTGAGGCATCTACTGCGGCATCCATAGTGGACCTAATCTCAAAGGACGGACATTGTCATCATTATATAAAAGTGCTTCCTAATTTTTCTCAACATTGTGCGAAGAGTATTGAGATTAATATCGATTCGTCGATATCAGCATTGATACAAAAAATTTCTGAATAGTTTAGTCCCCTTTTAGCATTGATACAAAAAAATTTTCTCAACATTGTGCGAAGAGTATTGTGAATTTGGTTTTATTACCCTTTTAGCAAAGTTGTTTGAAACTAATAATAGTTTAGTCCTCCACATGCATTAAAATTGAAGAAATAGTTTGGCCATCTTACTTGGCAAGATCCTTGTCCATGAGATGGACAACCTGTAAGCATCAAAGCCTATATCCTTCATGAGTTTTACATCTTCCTGCAAGACAGATGAGATTATATTACTTCCAATGAGGGCTTTTTAATTTCTTCAAGACAGAAATTTATTTTCTTTTCCTATATAAATACCGAAGAAAGACCCATGTAATTCTCTCTCTCTCTCTCTCTCTCTCTCTCTCAATGGTAAGAGAAGCTATCTTCTTGAAAAAATCTTCCCATGTTCCCCATCTACTTGATCATAACTGGAATATATATGGAACATGTAATTGTGGCGAACACCCCCACTAGGAATCCACTCGGGCAGCATGCCTCACCACTACGACCAGGCTAAAGGATCATTGCTCTATTGGCTGGAATATATATATATATATATATATATATATATATATATATATATATATATATATATCCCCTCTCTGAAATAATTTAGCCCTGACTAATTGCAAAATTTGGTATGATGGTCACCTACAACATGGTGTAGGCTTTCAGGGCAATGCTGCCCTAGATCACATTCTAACAAAAAAAAACTAGTTCAAGACTGGAAAAGATGGTTCTAAACTTCTAATTACCGATTCTTGAATATATCCAAATGTAGAATAGTGGAGTTGCATAGTAGAAAAACATAAAGTGAACACTAGATACTAGACTACACTGGAACAACCAGCTTCATGGAGTGCTGATAGCAAACAAACAAAACATGCTGCTACATAAGAAACCCAAGTTCACAAATTTATATATTTTCAGGACTATCATGAAATTATCTTTTTCTACTATGATTATGATAAACACAAAAAACAGAAGGTGTTAAATTTCTAATTACCAACTGTTTGGATATATAACAGTCTACTCATAAGAATTCATTTATTGTAAAGAAATGTCATCAAACAAGTGAACGAAAAGCAAACATGCTGATTGTAAAGAAATGTTATTTATGGTAAAGAAATTTCTAAGACCCACGAGATGGCATTAGAACATCAGCTTCAACTCCTGACAGTACATAAGCAAACATGCTGTATAATTCTATAACAGATACAAGATCAAATGGAACTCCAATTATGAAAAAAAACCCAAATATGGCAGTTTGAAGTGAAAAATACGACATTCTGTAAATGGTAAATTGCCCAACTTGATGAGCTGATGAACCATAACTTGCGAGGGACACATGTCATGCTATCTCCAACCATGCTTTTGACCCAACATGAATCCAATATCATCTTTTAACCATGCTTTCATACCATCTACCTGAGTCTCGTAGGTTGGCTTGTGTTTGGACGCCAAACATGGACCCCCTACCTCACCAAAAATCAAAATGACAACTAGGCAAAACTGCAACTGTAGGTATTGGGAACATCCAATGTACCTCCTTCTTCCTCAAATAAAAGGGTTTTTAATTTCTTCAAAATTAGGGTTAGGTTTTGGAGTTGGGGGAAAGGAAGGAGAAGAAGAGGAGAGGAGGGTGTAAGGAAGAGGAACTGACCCATGAGGGCTTCGGATCGGAGGCCGACGCCGAAACCGATGAAGCGGCGGTGGTTGCGGACCCACGACATCGACGACGCCGGAGGAAGAAGAGGGATAGCACGGAGAAGAGGACGAGTAGAACCCTAACGCTCCTCCTTCGTGTTCTTGTCGATCGCGTACGCGACGGCCTCGAGTTTGTCCTGGAGGGCGACGAGGAGCATGAGGCCCTCCTCGAAGATTTTGGATCTAGGATTAGGGTTTTGGAGTTGGGGGAGAGGAGGGAGAAGAAAGGAGGAGAAGGAGAAGATCGGAATGTTTTGGGGGAGAGGCGGGCTACAGCAAGGATTTTGCCAAAAATTGAAGTTAAAAAATATTACAAGTTTGCCACCACTCTAAACTATTAATAACGCTTTATTTTATAAACGTTATAAAAAGCCCAGAATTAGTCCAAACCGTCATAGAAAAAAGGTATTTTTCAACTTAATAACGCTTATGTATCAGCCGTCATTAAAACTCCGTGTCGAGCGTCATTAAAAGGGTTTTTTGTTGTAGTGATATAATATTTGAAGATAATATTTAATATTTGTCAAAATAATTTAAACCACATATAAACTAAAATCAATCAATAATTGATTATCACTATAATATGTAAATAATAATCGACATCATCGAATAACTTAAAACATTTTTTATTAAATCAAAATTCTATAAAATATTATATGATTGCAATAATTTGGAAGTCCACGGTTGAAAACATCTTTTGAACGTCAATTCAAGATAAATATTTATTTACAAAAATAATATTTTCAAACTATAATTCTAATTAGTTTTTGAAATCAAATATAATAAAAATCACAGTTATACGATTCGAAGAAATTTGTTTTCGAAACACGATTTTCAAACAAACAAATAAATAATTTATTTTGAAAATTATGGGAAAAGGAGTTTCAATTACGGGCTGTAACAAAGAACTGGAACCCGAAGGCCACCGTGATCATAGAAGAAAACGACCTCACCACGATAACATTGGAGACACCAATGGGCAAGCTCATGACCCATGAGCTGGACCTGCATAACTTTGAAGAGGCAACTTCCAAAGAAAAATCAATCGCCTTCAAAGCTCAAGTTAAAAGAGTCTCATGCAATAATTTTGACGAAGAAGATTTCGTTGGTGATGAACAGGCCCTGTTGGTCAAAAACTTCAGAAAGTTCTTAAAGTTTGAGAGATCAAACAGAAAGAAGAAAGACATCCACGAAAGCAATGAAGAAGAAATCATAAGAAGTTACTGCATATGAAGAAGGACTGTCCACTAACGAAGAAAAGCAGTCCATACGAACGATCGAGATCGACCAGAAAAGCTACAACTGGTCGAAAGTACGCTAACACCAGTATCTGGCACGAAAGTGAGGCCAGTGAGTCACAGAAGGAGGACAGACCCAGTAGCAGTGCAAATGTCTGTCTAATAGCATACGAAAAGGTATCTAAGAACCCTCTTTATGATGATTTTACTTTCTATGAGTTAGAAAATGCCTTTAGGGAACTACTTGAAGAGCACAAAAATGTGTTGGATAAGTATAAGTAATCTCGTAAAGAGATTAAGGTATACACAACCGAAGTAGTTAGATTATCTAATCCTCTAGAAGATATCAAAGAGACATCTACTACTGGTAATACGGAAGAGAAAGCTAAAATTAGATCGGGCTATCATGAGTCTATCCTCAAAGTGCAAGAACTTTATGATATAGAGAAGAAGAGACACCTTGTTACTGAGCAAAGACTCATGGATATGACTACAAAATTCAAAGAGTCTTGTGCCATCTCTAAAAAGTTAGAGATAAAATTAGGCAAACAGGTCATCCCTGTTATACGGCCTACGGTTACTCCTAACACTATGCATATATCAAAAAGGACTAAACCAAAGAAATCACAAAAGCAACACATTCCTCATAAATATCCTTTCACATACAAGTTTCTAAGGAAGATACACAAAAAGCATGTCAACACAGAAACAAAGAGCATTATTTCTAAAATTACATGCACATACTGTGGTGAATACGGGCATATATCACAGTACTGTAGAGCTAGAAAGATAGTTGACATAAATGTACTTGCTTGGATTCTAAAAACTAATCAAATAGACCCTTGAAGAAATGCGAACCAATGGTTACATCTACTCATTTTTTAGGTGGACCCTCAACCCTCTTATGCTAAAAGCAAGTGCGGTAGCGGATGTTTGGGGCACATGATAGGTGATGCATCCTTATTCGCTACGCTATCGATAAAGAGAGAAGGGTATGTTTCCTTTGGCAATAATCTTCAAAGTAATATTGTAAGAATTGGTACTATTGGTATGTCTCCCTACCCAAAAATAAAAGATGTTTGTCTAGTCACAGAATTGAAACATAACCTGTTGAGCATAAGTCATTTGTCAGATAATGGTTATGGTATCAATCTTGTGAAAGACAAATGTTCTATATATGAAATGTCTACCGGTAATCCCGTATAAGAAGGGATTAGGAAAGATAATATTTATGTTTTATTTCTAGAATGTACTAACGGTGCAGGTAAGTGCCTAGTAGCTAATTAGGATGAAAGTTGGCTATGACATATGAGACTAGGACATGTAAATATGGATACTATCTCAAGGCTATACACTAAAAAGCTAGTAAAAGGACTCCCATTTTTTTCAAGAGAGATATGGTATGTTCTGAATATGAAAAGAATAAGACAACTAGGTCATCCTTTAAATCCATCAATACTATAAGCACTTCTAGACCTTTGTAGTTAATTTATATGGATTTATTTGGCCCTAGTAGAGTCGCTAGTCTTAGCGGTAAACTCTACGCCTTTGTTATAGTTGATGATTTGTCTCGTTATACTTGGGTGCATATTTTATCATTTAAGAGTGATGCCATTTTTAAATTTCAAGTATTTTTTTAAAAAAGTACAAAACGAAAAAGGCTTCATGATTACTTGAATCCGAAGTGATCATAGTGGCATATTCGAAAATACTGATTTCAAAAAGTTTTATGATGATAATGGATATTACCATGAATTTTTTGTCCTAGAACTCCTCAATAAAATGGTATTGTGGAGCAAACGAATCATACTCTAAGTGATATGGCTACATTCATGCTTAATCAGCATAATCTTTCTAAATATTTTTGAGCAGAAGCTGTAAGTACAACCTGTCATATTTTGAATAGGGTATTAATTCGACCTATATCAAAGAAAACCCCTTATAAATTGTGGTTTGGAAGGATTCCAAACATTTCTTATTTCAAAGTTTTTGGTTGTCGATGTTTTGTCCTGAACACCAAGGATAACTTGGGTAAGTTCGACTTGAAGGCAGACAAAGGGATATTCCTCGAGTATGCTGCTAAGAGTAAGGGATATAGAATTTTCAATAAAAGATCTATTATTATTGACGAATCTATTAATGTTTCTTCTGATGAGCACAACAATAATAGATATAGCGACAGTGATGACGAGGATGTATTAAAAAAATCCAAAGCACGTGAAGATACTGTGTCACGACCCGCACCCACTGTAAGGGTACGAGCACGTAACAACGCCCAGCCTATGCCGCAGTGTCGACGGTAGAACGCTGTCCTAGGTCAAACATCTAACAATATAAAGGTACATGTACAGTATATACTCTCCGAATGGAGGTGATATAGCAGATACAGTCTCAATCACATCTAAGGTAGAGCATGAAAAGATAGATTGATAGATAGATAACCAGAATGGAAACACAGAGATACAATCCAAAAGTCTAAGTGTCTAAATAAAAATACATATCCCAAATAACATCTCAGAATCTCAATACAGTAATCCAGAAAAGATAATAAAGACATCCTAATCTAGGTGAGCATCATCAACTGCTAGTGGGTCCAAGTCACAAATGTCTAAAACTGCACCATAGTGGGTAGACACCAGAGCCTCATCATTCACTGTAAAAATTTCAACAGGTCCAGTTAGGACGGGAGCGAGTACAATACATCTCAACAAAATCATAACAGGTTAGAAAATATAAACATGCTAGAGAGTAAGATACAGGAAACTGAAGAAATAACATGATAAAAAGAGAGAGACTGTAAGTAAATAGCTACAGTATATAGAGAACTAATAGTGCTAGTGATTCAGAGTACAAGATGGTTATGTAAACGGCACGATGTTGTACACGAGTAATCTACAGAGGTTTGTACACGAGTAATCTACTGGATTGAATACATAACCACTTCTACTCCCCCGCCCCAATCAATACACAAGGATCTAGCTAAGTTATGTTATTGTATACGAAGGTTATGTGAATACATGATTATACACGATTCACACGTTTCGTACACGAATGTCACAAATACAAGGAGTACACGATGTTCACGATAAAGTACACGAACACGAATATCCGATATATCCGCTAAGGGGATAACATCGCACAACAAGATCCATATAGTACTAATCCGTGTTACCAACGTGTCAGCATCATGTAAAGTAATCTAAAGCAGGAATATAATCCTAAACAAGATATAAAATGATCAGAGAATGTACTCGCCTGTATCCTGAGTATCTGAAGAGTATCTACTATCCGAGAAGTGATGTCTGTCTCCTATAGAACAGTACAAGTTACTACAAGTCCAAAATAATATAACAGACTGCTACAATGCATCTACATGAAGTTTGGAGTCAAACTGGACTAAAGTCAACTCTCGGTCAACTCTAGTCAACTAGACTAGTCAAACTAGGTCAACTAGGTCAAGTCCTAATCCCTGCAAGTCTCACTAAGCCTAACTAGTCTATCCTAGCAAGCACACAACAACACAAGGCTAAACAAGCCATCACTCACAACCATCTATATATTTATCATATATATATATACATCCAAAATAGGTTAAGGCATCTATAGATATTAGGATATAACAAGGCAATATATATCATACAACAAGTCATGTATTAAGATGCTAAGAGATAGAGTGTGATAGTGTTAAGTGTCAAGTGTGCATGTGATACATCATGTGAAGCTAAATCAGTATTAAGACCAATGTGTAAGTATTAATACAAGTGTTTGCATTATCTAGATTCACATTTTCAAGAAAGGGTTATAGTGTACAAGTGTGTTCAGATTTTACATCAAGTTAAAGGGGTTGCATGGCTTGTCTAATATACATTCATTCATATCCCATATGCATACATATTTCAATTCAGGCATTATATCCATTAACATATCATTAAGTTGCATACATATACTTATTTTTATTACATACATATCATTCATGCATATTACATACTTACATGCATCTATACATTATATATGGATACAATACATTATCTTGCATGCTTGCATTCATATATTACATTCTATATTACCTATATACATATATTTTCTCCATTCATTCATGCTTGCATCATATACTCTACATTACCATACATGTTATCATTATATATTGCATTACAATATTTATACATTATGCATTCATATCTATTATTACATATATATCTTGCATTCATATCTAGCATTCATTATATACTTCTATCGACGAGAGCTATATGGAGAGTCTACCTAAGAAGATAAAATTCATGGCAGGCAATCCGAGACACTTGTAGTAGGTAATATATCTAAGGGAGTAGGTACGCGCTCTTATACTAGAGACATAACAGCAAACATAGCTTTCATTTCTCAAGTAGAACCTAAGTTAGTAGAAGATGCTTTTTATGATGAGTTTTGGATTGATGCCATGTAAGAGGAACTTAATCAATTTGAGAGAAACCAAGTTTAGAAACTTGTTCCCAAACCTATTGGTCAATTAATAATTGGTACCAATTCTGAAATAAACTGAGTGAGGATGAAAATATTCTAGCAACAAAGGACGTCTAGTGGCACAAAGTTATAATCAGGACGAAGGGATTGATTATGACGAGACATATGCTCCTGTTGCTAGACTAGAGTCTATTCGCATGTTTTGTGCATTTGCATGTTTTTAAAATTTTAAACTTTTCAAATGGATATAAAAAGTGCATTTTTGAATGGGTTTTTAAAGGAAGAAGTTTTTGTGAAGCAACCCCTGGATTTGAGAATTTTTAAAAACTTGATCATATTTTCAAGCTTAGAAAAGCAATTTATGGACTCAAACAAGCACCGCGTGCTAGGTATGAACGCGTAAGTACTTTTTTTACTTGAAATGGCTTTTCAAAAGGAAGGGTTGATAGAACTTTATTTATCAAAGCTTCAGTTGACAGTATTTTACTTGTGCAAATTTACGTTGATGACACAATTTTTGCTAAGTATATACAGAGTGAGTTTGAAATGAGTATGATGAGAGAGCTCAACTACTTCCTAGGACTCCAGATCAAATAATACACGTAGGGAACCTTCATCAATCAAGCCAAGTACACGAAGGATTTACTAAAGAAGTATGACTTCAACAGCGTAAAGCCTATCGGTACGCCAATGGCAACATCAACTCGACTTGATATTGATGAAAGTGGCAAACCAGTCGACCAGTGTAAGTATCGAGAGATGATTGGTAGTTTACTTTATTTAACTTCTAGTTGCCCTAATATAATGTTTAGCGTTTGCATCTGTGCATGATATCATGCTAATCCTAAGGACTTACATTTATGCGTCGTTAACCATATCTTTTGATACCTTAAAGAAGCTTCTACAGTCGGCTTATGATATCCCAAAACTACATCATTTGACCTAATCGGTTACTCAGATGCTGATTTTGTTGGATGTAAAATAGACCATAAAAGTACAAGCAGTACATTTTATTTCCTAGGAAAAGCTTTAGTCTGTTGACTTAGCAAGAAACAAAACTGTAGCATTATCAACAACTGAGGCTGAGTATATCGCCGTAGGATGTTGTTGTGCTCAGATTTTGTGGATGAAGCAAATCTTAGAAAACTATAATCTGTACTACCCTAAGATTCCTATTTACTTTGATGACACTAGCACTATTAATTTAACTTAGAACCCAGTATGTCATTCACGCTCTAAACACACAAAAATACTTCACCGTTTTTTATGTGATCACCAACAATACGGGGATATTAGTCTAGAGTTTATTGACACAATCATCAACTGGCAGACATATTCACCAAAATACTAGCCGAAGATCGTTTCAACTATCTGCATCGAGAGTTAGGCATACTTGAATTTTCAGAGTCGTAATGTGCCATGATTAATAAAAGTACTTATCAACTTAAGATTTAGCAATTTATTAATTAAAATTATTTTGGGTACAAGCCGAAAGGGTCCTTCTATCAACAAGGCGTGAAAGCCTAAGCGACAGGGTATCAAGTGTCTTCGGACTACCACAAGTTGGGATCCAGCCCCTAAAGCTAACCAAGGTGATGAATGTTAATTAAATCAATGAATTACAAGTTTATAAGTTATTTTTATAATTTATTACTCAAATATGACTTAAAATACAAGCGGCCGAACTCGGACCGAGTTTTGACCGAGTTCGGGCCGAACTCTGTGGAGATATTTTTTTTTATAAACAACAATGTGAACAGAAGCCCCTTTCTTCTATTCTCCTTTTTCTTCCTTACGACCAGCCGCCCCAAAAGCACAAAAACCCTAACCCTAATTCATAAAAAACCTTTTCTAAAGGTCTTCCTGTCACACCCCAATTCGTAGAGTCATTTATTCACATATTTTATCTCTTGGAATCGATCGTCCTCGCTTGGGCGTGACGTCGTACAAGTTTGGTATTTCACTTGTACAAGGCAAAGATGGTACATAAGTGATAATCTTCAAATATGAACACATCGCAGTGGCAGAAGCAGACAAATTGAAGTTAATGAGGACAATCTTTCTTATTGAATAGAAGTACATCACTTCTTTATAGCCGCAGAGATAAAAGGATAACTTGAAGTCACACAGAGATATATAGAACTTTATTCTCTTTATTGACAATCGAAGAAGAGTACAAGACTTGTATTGAAGTACAATGCTTACAATAAATCCCACTTTACATTGAAAGCCAACTGAACAATGCTATACATCTTACAATTGATACTTGGATACATTGGATTACCACTCAATATACCGACTTGGCTTACAACTTACTGGTACAACTGATTACAATGTTTTATACATTATGCCCTTTATAAACATATATCATCTTGTACAAGCAGAGTTTCTGTATGCCCAACAAATCTTCGATGCCATGGGACCAATCAAGCCAATCTTTGTGTGTAGAACATCCCAAGCACGAGCACTTGTCCACAAAAACGTGGGTCAGCACATCATCTATGTACTGGCGAGCAGAATCCAACCCACTCGCATAAACCAACACTAACTGGTCAATTTTAGCAAGCATTTAATAGAATGATCTTTCTACTTGGGCCTAGCATCAGTTTACAGTTCATGGGCAATAATCATAGTGAAGTATGTAAACATATTCTTAGCAATATTCATGTAGACAAATCATTTTAGCATTCTTGGTGTTATCATGCAAAGGCATCATTGAGGCATCGTTAACATTAACATCTTAAACATGTTATGACAATTCTCACTTCAAGCATCACTTAGCATGTATGTTATGTTTGAGCAATGTTCATAGCAAGGCATCTTTCTAGCATACTGAATTTAACATGTTAAGCAGGTTCTCATATTGAAAGACTACGCATAGCATCATTTACTAGGCACGTTAAGCACGTAAGTTAAACCAACACATATATTGAGTATGTCACATTTAAGTGATTTCTTACCGATAGCCAACTCCCTTGTACCTGCATAAAAACACAGGATAATATGATATACTTACTCTGTTTGCACAAAACATTTGTTAGCATGCATCCTGACTACATGGTCGTTGGTGAAACTACACCATAAAGGACTTTCCAACGGGTATTACGGCGCACCATTCCAGGGTAGCTTGCAAGCCAAGCCGAATGTCCCGTAATACCTCATGCCACCATAGCACGACCAATGTTTCCTCCCGGGTCGAATCGGTCCCGGTGCCCCAGGTACCGTTCGAGGAAACTTACTCAGACTTGTACAAGTACGTCCATGACCATGCGAATGCATGTCGACTCGATAACACAAATGCATGGTAAAGCAACTGAAAGTAAGCAGAGCCAACAGTTTAATATCTCATCTCAATCCTGAGCCGTGTTCAACGACTAATTATTTCCATCATTCTACTTGGTGATCACCATGATCCCAAGCCTCATCATTCCTTATTCCTTGATTCATTGCACATTTCTCATAGCATTCCTCTAAATAAGGAACCAATAACATCTCATTCATTTTATTGGGACAATTAATATTCATTTTATTGCTCATACAAAAATGGGCATCATCTCATTTCTTTACAACAGTTATACAGAGAGTAAATGATTCAAGTGTCTCATTCAATTCATTGTGTTAATAGCATAGCCAGTTCTTTTTTCATGTCTCATTTACGTAGCATCTCAATTATTCAAGTGATTCATTCATTTCATCAAGGATAAGCATAAGGAACATTATCAATTCATTCTCAGGCATCAAGTTACATTAGCAGTTCGAGTGTGATTCAACCAGCAGTTCAATATTCATGTCTTATTCATTTCAATAATTCTCAGCATAGGCATCTCTATTATTCAGCAGCTAAAACATGGAACATTTAGGGATAATTCATAGCATCATGTTATTCTATTTATTAAGCATGCAGGAATAAGGAGGAAGAAGGACAGTTCCACTTGCCTGCACAAAAGGGTCTTCTTATTCTGGTTGCATGCATTCCCCTAAGCGTAGCTCCACCAGCGAGCCACGTTCCAACACTTAGTCCGTCTAGCCAGCTAAGAGAGACTGCATCAGTCTCAACTCTCTTGATCTCCAACACAAGTTACGGTCCAACATTCTGATCCCAGCCAACAAGCCAACCAAATGACTTGCGCGGAGCGGAACATTACATAATATACCACTCAGAAAAAGTTTCGTCCTCGAAACTTAAGAGAACAACTCATCTTACTAATTCACTTAGTCATAACCAGTTACTCATTTAGCTTCAATTCAATATTCATTTCAGCACACTCGGTCATCTCAAAATAGCTATCCAATTGTACCATTTAAATCCATCAACGATTTGTTCTGTCTATCTCTTTTTTAATACTTGTAACTTCTCATTGATTTATCAACATTTTCCTTACAATTTTGTCTTGGTCGCAACATATCACTTCGTTTGGATCCATACACATATTTCAGGCGTCCCCAAAATATGTGTATTTCAGCCAAAGTCCGCGCTAGTACGATAAATTCTTCCCATAATATGATCTCAGTCGCAACCTATCACTTCGGCTGGATCAATACACATATTTTAGGCATCCCAAAACATATGTACTTCAGCCAACTTCCATGATAGCGCAATTCGATCAGCCACGATACAACTCTCTTTCCCAAATTTGACTTAGCATCCTTTCAATTGACTTATCACTTTATTCACTGGCCACAATCACTATCTTCCAGGCCACAACACATAATATCAGGGACAACTTGGTTAAGCTCTCTATCCAGGCATAATATTTCTAATATTCGATCAAAGGTCTAATCTTAGAGCCAATCATATCAAGTGTTCACAACATGCAATCATATTCATTCCCAAATCTAACATTATTTCTTACCGAGGCAATTCATCTTTTCTATAAGACACAATCTAACGTCACCCACTATCGATTACCCAAGCCAAGGGTACAATTATATGCAACAGTCAAGGTTAACCCAGCTACACGACTATATATACCGATCCAATATTCCTGCTATAGGCCGACACATAATCCTCAAGGGTCAAACATCTCTAAGGTTTATATTGAAGCATATACATATAACATATCATCCTTAGGTCATACTCATCACCATCTCTCGTTCAATACCAAAAGGTTATCCTACGGTCGCCAATGGTCACCCTATTATTCGGTCAAGTCTCTATGGTTAGCTATACCGACAGCTAAACCTAATCATTCAGGTGACTCCCCTAGAGTGGACGGCTACTAGGGATCATGCTAGTATCTTATTATTAGGGCCAACAAGCAACCGACAGTTCTAAGGGACTCTACCCAAACCTAGGTATCAACTCAGTCTGAATAATTATTCGCCATTGTTGGCTATACCAACAATTAGTAAGTCATCAACTGGTCGCTAGGGTCAAGTCTATCTATCCAGGGTCTTCCTCAAGGAAATAATTCCCACAGAGGCTCATTCTTAGACTTACCCAACGATCGAGTAAGATCGATCTATCAATATTACAGTCAATCCCAACCCGACATATGATTCTCATCGTTCTAATAATCCATCAAGTAAATTCCCAACGATCCTGTAAAACCCCTAAATTTCTACTATTTTTTTAAAAATTTGGTACTGATTTAAATTTTTTTTGTATTGTACGTCGCATAGTCGTATTGTACGTCGCGCACGAAATTTTATTTTTCGTAGTTGCTCATCGAGTGCGAATATATGCGAGCGTACATATTTTAGAAAAATATTTTTTCTATTTTATTATACACTTTCAAAATATTATATAATTATTATTCTTGCTATAAAAGCTTTTTTGTTTTTAGCTGTTAGTAATCATAAATAATAATTATTGTATACTAGGAAAAGCATAATCATGTATGAATTATTTGTGCATACATATATTTCGTAATTATTTATTAGTCTATTTAAATAAAAATATAATTTTCGAGATTTATTAATATTAATAATTTATTATTCAAAGATTTTTAAAAATAAATAGTGTAATTTTTGAAATTATTATTATTAGTATTTTTGAAAACATATTTTTAAAATATTTGTTACAATTTAAATTTTGATTTGATTCCATGGATACATTTAAATAGTAAACTAATATCTATATTTTAAATCGATTTGATTTTAAACTAAAAGTATTTAAATTTGATTTGAATTGGATTTGGATTTGAATTTGGATTCGATTGATTTTAAATTAGTAGCAAATTATCTACTTTAGATTTTAAATAAATTATAATCCTATCCAAATGGGAATTTTCACATCCTATAAATAGGCAGGTACTCCTCCATTATTTTTATGATCCACCAAATTTTCTCCACAAATCTACATGCATTGTGTCTGTGTCCATCCAAATTCTTATTCCATCATTTTTACATATACATTATTCTCTCTCGTGTCAACAACCCCGACACAATACAAATTCCCAATTTCGATCCTCAAATGCCTAACCATAATCCCCAAATCTTAACCTAATTTCCAAATTCCTAATTCCTAATCAAATCCTAACCCTACCCTGCCTTGTCGACCACCACGCCTCCATTGCAGCAGCAACTGCGATCGGCCTACCCACATCTACTGCCACCGTCCTCCATCCCGCATCCAGATCACACCCATGTACCCGGCCACCCTTCATAAAATTCTACCTACACCAGCACCCCCTATCACCACCATCGCCTCCGCTCACCAGAGCCAGAACCACCACCGGCGCCCAACCGAAGACCCAAACCCCCCGACGACCACCGTGATCACAACCACAGCCACCCGTACCAATACCAAGACCCTAGGCACCCGGCAACATCACCGTCACCAGAACCACCGCCGACGGCTATCCGCCGCGGCTAGCCTCCAAATCCCACCGGCCACCACCACTCAAATTGTCGAAAAAGAAAAAGAAATAGAACCCTAACCTTAAACCACCCTTACCTCGCCGGAGTCGCGTCGTCCGCCGCCGACCCTTGCCGCCGCTGCGTCTGCTCCACGCGCGCGCAACTGCCCAACGCCAAGCAACCCTTTCCAACCACCGCGCCTCCCGATCTCCGCCGAAACCCTCGCCGCGCGACCAGCTCCCTCTTCCTCCTTCCTCCGCCGCGCCGGAGCTCTTCTGCCGCCGTCGCGCGCTCGAAAACCCTGGCGTCCAGCACCGCCGGTGGCAAGCTCCCCGCCTCCGTCACGAGACCCCACGACGGAACCCCCACTCCGATCCACCGTCCGCCGCCGTCACCCACCTAATGCCGACCGCCCTTCTCACCGCTCCTCTCCGCCCCCGTTCGCCCTAACTTCCTCCGCCTGGAAACCCGTCGCCGACCGTTTCCTCCGCTTGACTCAACCCGGCGCCGCCGCCCCCTTCTGGCCGGAGCGTCACCGCCGGACTCCGACCCTTTCTCGACTCTCTCTCTCTCTAATTTATTTTTACTTTTAATAATACTTAGAGATGGTTTTTGTAACTATGTATATTACTGTTGGTTGTGTTGTTGTTCTCGGGAAGAGAAAACAACAGAGCATACATTTTATTATAACATGGATGATTTTGCTCTCTTATTTTTAAAGCTAACATCAGACATATTATTTTTATTATTCTTATTAATTATTATTATCATTATTAAAAAGGTTGTTTTATAGATTTTAAAGGATTTTATTATTATCATCATTATTATTATTATTATTATTATTGTTGTTGTTGTTAATACTATTATTATTAATATTGTCATTATTACTACTGTTATTATTATTACTTTTGTTGTCCTGCTAAATTTACTAATTGCATTATTATCATCATTTTAGAAAATTTTTACAAATATTTTCTAGCGAATTTAAAAAGGTAAATTTTGACTCTAAAATATTTTCTCGAGTTATATGTACTTAAATATATTTGACAAGTTATCTCTAAAATATTTTTTGAATTTTATGTAAATAAATATATTTGACGAATTATAGTTTTGGCCTTGAGTTAGCCTAAAAACATATTATCTTTGGTAATTTTAATATACAGCTTTTGGCCTAGAAATTTAGTTTTAAACCCTAAAAACACTTTTTAATTTTCTTTATATATTTCTAAAAACTATTTTTATTTAATAATTTTTAGCCTTTTGGAAATATTTATTTTGACTAATAGAATGTATTTTTATAAAAAAAATTATCGTATATATTATTTTTCCAACTTCCTTCGATTTTTCTCCAGCCCGTGACTAAGCCCATTATTCCAATTCCCTTTGCCAATTCGAAACTACCTTATGTCCACCCTAACTAATTTGACCCTTCTGGACCCAATGGAACTGTCCGTGCCACCATCATAGATCTCCTTGGATAGTTGTGACATCGAATGCAGATTTTGTGCCAGCATGATCATTGCACCGCCGCGGGCGTCCTACCAGGCAAGACACCTTGCCATTCGCTGTTTAAATTATTTTAGCTCATATTTCATGCATTACTTATTTTCTTTATGCAAATAAATTGTGATACATGGCATAACCTGTTAGAACTTACTGTTCATTTATATTTTCTGCTATGTATTATTTTTCTCACATTAAACCTAGATTTAAGGGACCACCTCGTGTGTTGCATTTATTGGTCTTGATACGTTGTAACACGAAGTTGTGTGTTGCATGTAGGACATGGAAGTGCGTGATTGGCTGGCCACTAGTACATACAAGCCGTACGATAGGAATAACCACTAATAGAGGTTGCACGCTTATTTGACTTAGCGTTATAGAGGTTACTGTTGTGGATACAACAAAGTAGGCATTGGGCGGGAGGACAATTCCTTAGCGTATGGGCTTCGATGCACTTCCCTTGTGACCCGGACTCTCCGTTGGAGATACGGGGTTGATGACCCATGATTACTGACGGCCACTGACGATTCTGCGGAACGTCATGCTCTTACTGATGGGGCCTCTGGTGCCCAAGGGGGACTACGCCGATCCTATTTAGCCAGGGCCCATGCGTAGGAAGGATTGTTCTTAACTATTTTCACTTAGAATGGTTAGACACCTTTATCCGTTGGGTACGAGTATTTTGGTTTGGGTACTTGTATCTGACCGTGGCTTGGAACAATAACTTGTCGCGGATTAGTTCGTCACATCTTGTCCTTATTTGGTTGTAGGTGTGGCTTACTACTTCGATGAGAAGGTATTGAACCTTGTTGGGGTCTGGATACCATATTGGATTCATAGCATGGAATGATACGTCGCCGTGAATTAGTTTACCATCTCTGTCCTTGTTTGGTTGTGAGGATGGTACGCTCGTTCAGTAGGTGCATATTGGACCATGTTATAATTTGATTTACTTATTTATTTGAGCAATATTTATTCAATTTATATGGCATGATATTATGTGTCTTGTTACGTCCCTCTGAGGACATGGTTATCTCCCCAGGTGTGTGCTATTGTCTTTCGCAGGTGCTTTAGCTCTAGCCGTGACCATCTTTATTTCTTCGAGGATAATTGCGCTTGGATCATTTTCTCTTCGCTCGCCAAATTCATTTCTTTTCTTATGTATTTTTCCTTATTTTGTTGGTAGTGGATTTGTCTCTGTGAGCACACTGAATTTTGGGTTAATTTTTTTTTTCCTGATTGATTGGTTGATAAATAATTATTTTTGTTATTTTTCCTTAATTGTACTTTTTCATGCCATTGATATTTGGAGTGTCAGGGATGTTCAACTCTGGAAATCTTCTTCATGAGTTTTGGAGTGGACAGGATTACCTTCATGATGGTATATAGTGTCCCATCCAAACTTGTTCCCTTGTGCTTTTTTTGCTTCGCTGAACTTCGGGTCGAATTAGACCATTGATTATTATATTTTTCCCACTCTTTTCCTTGATCATTTTCATCGCGTAACCGTGACTTTCAAACTGGGAGCGCAAGACCAGTCAGTTTCTTGAAAACCATCATGCATGATCTACTCAAGATGCTCTTCACCTTTGACCTTCGTGTCCCACTCAGACACGTCATTTTGTGCTCCATTTGCATCGCATAACTTTCTTGACACGTGACCCGGTTTTATTTCACTCCACGGCATCACATTCATTTTCCAACTTGATTTGTGGGTCCTCTGTCGACCAAAACTGTCAGCCCCAACTATGGACATGGCCCACTTTGAGCCTACTATCCGTCCGCCACTTGTGTCCCACTTATTGGAATCCCATGTGCTACTTATTTGCCAATGATCATCAACACCTATTTTAATTCAATTATTGCATAATGTCCGATTTTGGATCCAATTCGGCTCTACTGAACCCAACTCCAGCTTCATTTTTCTCTCTCATGACGCCCTCATATTATTGCCCAAAAATATCTAGTACTCATTTTGCCTATTTTTCTATTTAATAGAAATTTCTGTTTATTTAAATTCCTATTGGAATTACCCATTTTCCCAATATTCCATTATTGCCATTGATTTCCCCTAACTAAATCTCATCCATTAATTTCCCCCATGAAACTTTCCCAACCCCATGCATTGGCCGGCCCTAACAATTTTGGAGAGAATCTTTTGCTCTCTCTCCCTCCACTCATTATTATCAATATTATCTCTTTCTCTCCCTCATTTATTCTCTCCTACACAAAACCGACAGCAGCAACTACAAACGCCATCACCCCCACTCCCATGGCCAAACTCGACCCCTCCTCGTCGTGCTTCGGCTACCCTGGCCGAGCCCGCGCCTCCATCTCCTTCTCCTCCTCCTTATCCCGTCCATCCATCACCCCACTACGCCACTACCTCCATCACCGTGCACCAGCCGAACCACCACCGGCTTCGCCATCGCCCCATGCCCACCTGCACCACACACCGTCGCCGCCGCCCCGCGGGCAGAGCACAGCGCTACAGCAGCACAGCGACCAGCCGCACCAGCGCGCACGCGCGTGCGAGCCGCCGTCGTGCGCCGTCGCGCCACCGCACTGGCCGCCGAGGTCGCCATCGACCACCCCCGTGGGTGCGCCCACCTGGCCTGTCCTCCCATGGCATCCAACATCCTCCGGGACGCACCGTCGAGGCGATTCGTGCGTTTTGCACGACGTCCCGTCGTGACGAGCTCGGGAACGGGACTGAAATTGCCTTCCGTCGCAGCAACTTCACGTACGTTTTTTTTAGAAATCCGACCGTTGGATCGGCAATTTCTTCGCTCCGTCACAATCTAGGTATATCCACCTTCATCCCTGTCAATTTTTGTCCGTTAATTTTATAGTTTAATACATCAAAACCGGCCACCAAGTTGACCGTTTAAATTGTGTTAAATTTAGACAGTTTCGCGGGGCCAACTTCGTCAGCTTGTATCTCCTCCACCGTAGCTCCGTTTGGCATGCTACCAGTTCCGGTGCGAAGGTGGTATAACCCTCTTGCTACCCCTCCAGTTTCATTTCATTGTGAGGTTGTTTGATTGGTTGAATTCGACGCCAAAGTTGGCCGTCCGAATTCGTAATTTCTAACTTATAAAATCTATTTTTGAACACGGGACTCCAGATTTTATTTCTGACACAACCATTAGACTCGTGGCATCGTTCTGGCATATTTTCATAAAAATTTGTTAGATTTGGAGAACATGGGCTCTGTCACATTTTTCGGTGCAAAGTAGGTCCCACATTCTGGGTCAACGGGACTTTTTGACGCCGACTCAGCGGAATCCAATTTTGGATATACCGTTGAGTTCGTGTCGTCATTCTGGACTCGTTGACATATAATTTGCTAGGTTTTGGTGGACATTGGATCGGACACGCATTTTGGTGCAAGTCAAATACCAATATCCGGTCAACGGGTCATTTTGAGATCGGCTCAACAGAATCCAATTCTGGAGATACCGTTGAGTTCGTATCATCATTCTGGACTTGTTGACATGTAGT
Source organism: Iris pallida (assembly GCA_029216955.1). Taxonomy (NCBI): domain Eukaryota; kingdom Viridiplantae; phylum Streptophyta; class Magnoliopsida; order Asparagales; family Iridaceae; genus Iris; species Iris pallida. The sequence goes on from JANAVB010025600.1 coordinate 1,981,257, forward strand.
TTGCTGAGTTTTGAGAACTTTGGCTCCGGAACGTTTTTCGTGCAAATCGGAATTCCAAGTTCTAGTCAACGGACCAAATTGAGATCAGGTCAACGGAATCCAATTCTGGAGATACCGTTGGGTTCGTATCGTCATTCTGGTTTCGTGGACATATAATTTGTTATATTTTATAGATTTATTTTCTTGCACATTTTTCGGTACAAAATGGCTCCGATACGGATACCGTTTTGACCCAAAATTACCTTTTTGCCCTTGTGTCCAAATTGGACCGATGGGTAGGCTATCCTAGCTAATTTGACCATTCTGGACACGTTGGCAAAGTTTATTTCATCGTCCGACAATGTTTGTTGATATTTTCTCTAAGTTTAGCCTTATTTAATTAAATAATAATTAATTCATAATGCTCGTATTTTGGGATTAGTACAACGAAACTGAGCTCAGTCAATTCCAGTGATCTCACATCGCTGAAATTGACAAGTTGGACACGTGGAACACCATAATAAGATTATCAACCTTACCATTGATATTCTTATCTCGATTTGCGTGTCGTAAGTTTCGACGTACGAATAACGAAGTACACTTTATATTTCAATAATAGACTAGATTGACCCTGTTTGACCAGAGTTGACCAGTTGACCCAAAGTCAACTGTAAGTCAACACTTGACCTAGTTTGACTAGATTATTGACCGGAGTTGACCTAGAGTCGTTTTGACTTAGGAGAACCTAGTATAAGATAGATTGCTTATAGAGATTTATTTATTACAACTTGAATACCTTGTACCTATGTTGCTTTAAATAGGACTCTGTGGCTTCAGTTGGACCCTCTGTACTTATCAGCTGCTCAGGTTACTAGGCGAGTATATTCGCTGATAGTTTTTATTGTCTTGATATCTACTATATCCGATTCAGTCGTAGTGTTTTACTTGATTCCCGACACGATGGTTCACGGACTAGTATACGTCGGATCCTGTCATGAGATGTTATTCCTAGACTTTCTTGGTATATGGGTATGTGATATTTTGTGTTTCCTGTACTTGTATAGACATTGATTTGGGAGTGGGATGGCCCCCTACTCTTGAACCCCGTGTCATGACGTGCCATGTCCGGATCCGTGATACTATTCGGGAATGGGGAATTATTAGGGGATATGTGATCAAAGCCTTCCTATAACTATACATTGCTAGCGTCACCCTCACCTCACGTAGGGTGTTGCAGACACCCCATTACCAGTTATCCAGGTTGGACGGCATGATTCTCCGTTGAGTACACCGCGGATTGCCGGGCCAAGTGGATAACTATCTCTTGCTTCCCTAGCCGATCACATATCGCTCTAATAGTTCAAATCACCTTTTTACATTTATTAGCGTATCTTATATTCCAGTTCAGCTTTATTTTCTGTACTTCTCACCATGCTATGATTCTATTACTCACATGCTCTACCTATTTTATACTGTACCATGGTTATGGGACTAAGTTCTGTTTGAAAGAAGGGTTACCCCGGTCCTTGTTTGGTTTAAGGATTGTAACTCGACTTTCAAATGGTTCCCAAGTCGCCGATATCTTTATCTTGTTTCATTATTACTGTCTCTTATAGTATTTCTCAATTCATATGGAACTGCTGTTGGTGTTTGTACTTGCTCGTTTTCCTGACAGAATACGTTAACAAATTTTACAGATAGCTTAGAGATTTCCTGCTAGTCTAGAGGAGCCACATTAGAGGCTGTTTAGTTAGCTATTCTCGGTTGTCTGGAGTTGTATTTACTTGTGGATTACTGTATTTGAGTTTGAGATGTATTTTGGGTTATGTATCTTAGACACTTAGACTTCTATCTCCTGTATCTCTTTGGATTTTATGTTTTTTATCCTTATCATGCTCTACCTTAGATGTGATTGAGACTGTATCTGCTTAGCATTATATTGTTAGATGTGACCTAGGACAGCGTTCTACCGTCGACACTGCGGCGTAGGCTGGGCGTTGTTACGTTCTAGTACCCTAACAGTGGGTGCGGGTCGTGACACGTTTTTAGTGGTGGCCCATGCAGGTCGAGACTAAATTGTAGTGGTATTCGAACTAGAGTACCACTACAGCCTGCAGTAGGATTAGGATATATTTTGAAGGTACTCAATCACAGTTAGGACCCTTGATAGATTCCCGGGACGACCCTTGAGAATCTTATTTAACTTCGATTTGAAAACTCTTTTTCCTTGATTGATCTTTACTTTCTGCTATTGAATTTAATTTGGATTATTATTGAATTCGAGTTTGTATTTATTGATTTTGAAGGATGATTATTGAATTTTAAATTTTGATGATAGCTGTTGCATCCGAGTTTGTATTTCATGGATTTTTTTATTTTTGGATTTTGATGTTCGTTGATAAATTTGAATTGATTTTTGAGTATTCATTGTTGATTTAAATTAATTTTGTCAAGATGAAATCATATGGGCTAGGTCATCTAAGTTATGGAGTCTAGTCTTCTACAGTCATATTAGCCAGCATGGTGAGGACATATAGTTTGACTTGGATATATCTCGGGTGTGGGAATTTAAGGTTTTTGCAGCCAAGCTAGCGGCATCGCAAAAATATTAAATACCATGATTTTAGAGGTATGTGCCTAAGTCGGACTCTGTGATCGTAGCCTTGCTTACTAGTATGACGAGGATTTAGTGTACCATAATTTTGGACAGACGCATATGATTATCAGATTGTACCTTAAATGTTTTCGAAACATGTTTCTCTACTTTTGTTTCTGTCCTTCAAAAAAAATTTTAAATTTTTTTTATTGATGTTTTGTTTTGTTGCTTCTCATTATTTAACTTAAGAGTAGGTTTGCCTGTTTTTATAAACCTTTGCGTAACTTTGCTATGAGTTTCTTCTTAATACAATGAATCGATAATTTTGCTAGACTTTATCTTGGATTTGATAATTTAGCTCTGGATTTCAAAATGGTTCTTCTTTAAATAGATAAGCAAAACAGATTTTATCATTATTTCTTTCTTGCTATTATTCTTGTATTAAATAATAATAAAAACTGTCTTGATTACATCAATCGCCTACTTTGCAATCTTGGTAAAATTCAAATGTTGCTCTTGATATAGAATTGGTTTTATATTGGGTCATGTGAATATAGATATAGTGACAGAAACACTTTGCCTGACACGTATGCATGCTACACTTGATTTCCCACCTGTCTAAATACACATTAATATGTTATTGAGTTTAAATTGTCAAACCTCAATATTTCTGGTTTTTGCTTTTCCAGTTTAAATTTGTAATTTAAATATAAATTCATGTTATTATTTTGTCTACATAACTGCACATGTATGATATCTACAGGGTTTTAATTTTGGAAGAATTGGTGAAGTTATGTTAAATTTGTCAATCTGAGACTGTGTGCATATTAACCCTTAATACGGATTTTGGAACCCAATTTCTCATATACAATTTTATGTATTCACGTACACACACGCCTACTATCTAACCATATGGAAATGTCCCTATACACATAATGCTAGTTTTTCCTCTCTAACGCTCTGTATATATTGTGATTGGATTTCATGCAATTGACTTTTATTCCTTAACTAGTGATTTGATTTTTCCTTGAATAGTACCCTTTTTCAGATAATTGGTAGTTACCTTCATTTTATTTTTTTGATCAGTACCAGTTTTCATATAGGATGGTAGACTGCCTTACAGTTTGATGGCTTGTTGTCTCTGTAACTTTTGTTTAGCACCCTGGATTGCTTGTGTCTTTTGATACCCTATGACCATTTTGGTTTAGCATGACTAGTATACCTAGATGAGACTTTCTCTACCACCGTATGCCATGACCCTGTATGCCGTTCTTTTTGATGGTATGATTTGTTTAAGTTCTGGGACTTTGATTGGGGGTTTGACCTAGAGGGAGTATGGACAATTTAATTTCGAGGACAAAATTTTATAAGGTGGGTAGGATGTGAGCACCCTGAATTTGGGTTAATTTTTTTTTTTATTTTTTTCTGATTGATTGGTTGATAAATAATTATTTTGTTATTTTACTTAAGTGTACTTTTCTGTGCCATTGATATTTGGAGTGTCAGGGATGTTCAACTCTGGAAATCTTCTTCATGAGTTTTGGAGTTGACAGGATTACCTTCATGATGGTATATAGTGTCCCATCCAAACTTGTTCCCTTGTGCTCTTTTTGCTTCGCTGAACTTCGGGTCGAATTAGACCATTGATTATTATTTATTTTTCCACTCTTTTCTTGATCATTTCAGCACGTTACCATGACTTTTAAATTGGGAGGCAAGACCAGTCAGTTTCTTGAAACCAACTCATCATGTGATCTACTCAAGACGCTCTTCACCTTTGACCTTCGTATCCCACTCAGACATGTCATTTTGTGCTCCATTTGCTACGCACAACTTTCCTGACACGTGACCCAATTTTATTTCACTCCACGACGTCACATTCATTTCCAACTTGATTTGTGGGGTCCCTATCGACCAAAACCTGTCAGCCCCACTATGGACATGGCCCACTTTGAGCCTACTATCGTCCGCCACTTGTGTCCCATTTATTGGAATCCCATGTGCTACTATTTGCCAATCATCAACCTATTTTTAATTAATTATTGCATAATGTCCGGTTTTGGATCCAATCCGGCTCCATTGAACCCAACCAGCTTCTTTTCCTTTCTCATGACGCCCTCATATTTATTGCCCAAAAATATCTAGTACTCATTTGCCTATTTTCTATATTAATGAAATTCCTATTTATTAAATTCCTATTGGAATTACCCATTTTCCCAATATTCCATCATTGCCATTGATTTTCCCTAACTAATCTCATCCATTAATTTCCCCATGAAACTTTCCAACCCCATGCATTGGCCGGCCTTAACATTTTGGAGAGAATCTTTTTCTCTCTCCCCTCTACTCATTTATTATCAACATTATCTCTCTTCTCTCTCACTTATTCTCTCCTACACAAAACCGACAGCAGCAACTACAAACGCCATCACCCCCACTCCCATGGCCAAACCCGATCCTCTCCGTGCTCCGGCCACCCTGGCCGAGCCCGTACCTCTATCTCCTTCTCCTTTCCTTATCTCGCCAGCCATCACCCCATCAACCGCACCACCACCTCCATCACCGTGCACCGGCGAGCCACCACCGGCGTCGCCATCGTGCCATGCCCACCTCCATCGCACGCCATCGCCGCCGCCCCGCCGGGCAAAGCACAGAGCGCAGCAGCACAGCGACCAGCCGCACCGGCGCGCACGCGCACGCGGCGCGGGGCGTGTCGGCACCGCCGTACCGCCGCACGGGCTGTCGTGGGCTGTCGACTACCCCGTGGGTGGCGCCCACTGGCCTGTCCTTCCATGGCGGCCAACGTCCTCCGGGCGCCGTCGAGGCGATTCGTGCGTTTGCACGACGTCCCGTCGTGACGGCTCGGGAAGGGACTGAAATCGCCTTCCGTCGCAGTAACTTCGCACATGTTTTTCGGAAATTCGACGTTGGATCGACGATTTCTTTGCTCCGTCACAATCTAGGTATATCCACCTTCATCCTGTCAATTTTAGTCCGTAATTTATCGTTTGATACATCAAACCGGCACCAAGTTGACCGTTTAATTGTATTAAATTGGTCAGTTTCGCGGGGCCAACTCGTCAGCTTGTATATCTCCACCACAGCTCGTTGGCGTGCTACTAGTTTCAGTGCGAAGCTGGTATAACCCTCTTGCTACCCCTCCGTTTCATTTCATTGTGAGCTGTTTGATTGGTTGAATTCGACACCAAAGTTGGCCATCCGAATTCGTAATTTCTAACTTGTAAAATATTTTTGAACACTGGACTCCAGTTCATTTCGGACACCAACATTAGACTCGTGGCGTCGTTTTGGCATTTCATATAAAATGTTAAATTGGAGAACGTGTTCCCTGGCACGTTTTTCGGTGCAAAGTGGGTCCCACATTCTGGGTCAACGGGACTTTTTGACGCCGGTCATCGGAATCCAATTCCGGATATACGTTGAGTCGTGTCGTCATTCTGGACTCGTGACATATAATTTGCTAGGTTTTGGTGGACATTAGATCGGACAGTATTTTGGTGCAAGTAGTACCAATATCCGGGTCAACGGGTCATTTGAGCGGCTCAACGGAATCCAATTCTGGAGATACGTTGAGTCGTATCATCATTTGGACTCGTTGATATGTAGTTGCTGAGTTTTGAGAACTTTGGCTCCGTCACGCATTTCCGTGCAAACCGGATTCCAAGTTCTGGTCAACGGACCAAATTGAGATCGGGTAAACGGAATCCAATTCTGGAGATACCATTGGGTTCGTATCGTCTTCTGGTTTTGTTGACAATTTGTTATATATTAAGACTTGTTTTCTTGCCATTTTTCGGTGCAAACGGCTCCGACACGGACACGTTTTGACCGAAATTACCTTTTTGCCCTTGTGTCCAAATTGGACCGATGGATAGGCTATCCTAGCTAATTTGACCATTGTGGACAAGTTGGCGATGTTTTTTCAGTCGCAATATTTGTTGATAGTTTCTCTAAGTTTAGCCTTTATAATTAATTAATAATTATTCATCATAATGCTCGTATTTCGGGATTAGTACAACGAAACTGAGCTCAGTCAATTCCAGTGATCTCACATCGCTTAAAATTGCCAAAACTAGACACGTGGAACACCATATAAGATTATCAACCTACCATTGATATTCTACTCGATTTGCGTGTCGTAAGTTTCGACGTACGAATAACGAAGTACACTTTATATTTTCAATAAATAGATTAGATTTGACCCTGTGTGACCAGAGTTGACCTGTTGACCCACACAACTGTAAGTCAACATTGACCTAGTTTGACTAGATTATTGACCGAAGTTGACCTAGAGTCGTTTGACTTAGAAGAACCTAGTATAAGATAGATTGCTTGTAGAGATTTATTTATTACAACTGAATACCTTGTAACCTGTGTTGCTTTAAATAGGACTCTGTGGTTCAGTTGGACCCTCTTATTATAGCTGCTCAGGTTACCAGGCGAGTACATTCACTGATAGTTTTCATTGTCTTAATATCTACTATATCTGATTCAGTCGTAGGTGTTTACTTGATTCCGACACGATGGTTCATGGACTAGTATACGTCGGATCCTGTCATGAGATGTTATTCCTGGATTTCTTGGTATATGGGTATGTGAATTACTTTTCTGTCCTGTACTTTATTAGACATTGATTTGGGAGTGGCTGGCCCCCTGCTCTTGAACCCCGTGTCATGACGTGCCATGTTCGATCCGTGATACTATTCGGGGATGGGGAAATTATTAGGGGATATGTGATCAAAGCCTTCCTGTAACTATACATTGCTAGCGTCACCCTCACCTCACGTAGGGTGTTGCAGACACCCCATTACCAGTTATCCAAGTTGGACGGCATGATTCTCCGTTGAGTACACCGCGGATTGCCGGGCCAAGTGGATAACCATCTCTTGCTTCCCTAGCCGATCACATATCGCTCTAATAGTTCAAATCACCTTTTACATTTATTAGCGTATCTTATATTCCAGTTCAGCTTTATTTTCTGTACTTCTCACCATGCTATGATTCTATTACTCACATTCTCTACCTGTTTTATACTGTACCATGGTTATGGGACTAAGTTCTGTTTGAAAGAAGGGTTACAACCCCGGTCCTTGTTTGGTTTAAGGATTGTAACTCGACTTTCAAATGGTTCCCAAGTCGCCGATATCTTTGTCTTGTATTTCATTATTACTGTCTCTTATAGTATTTCTCAATTCATATGGAACTGATGTTGGTGTTTGTACTTGCTCATTTTTCTGACAGGATACGTTGACAAATTTTACAGATAGCTTGGAGATTTCCTGCTAGTCTAGAGGAGCCACATTAGAGGCTGTTTAGTTAGCTATTCTCGGTTGTCTGGAGTTGTATTTACTTGTGGATTACTGTATTTGACTTTGAGATGTATTTTGGGTTATGTATCTTAGACACTTAGACTTCTATCTCCTGTATCTCTTTGGATTTTATATTTATTTATCCTTATCATGCTCTACCTTAGATGTGATTGAGACTGTATCTACTTAGCATTATATTGTTAGATGATGTGACCTAGGACAACGTTCTACCACCGACACTGCGGTGTAGGCTGGGCGTTGTTACGTTCTCGTACCCTAACAGTGGGTGTGGGTCGTGATAGTCTCCGCCCAACATATTGTATCAAGACAATTCATTATCTTTATATGACATCTTTTATTCATTTATTTTGTGTGGATGAGATTAGTTATGGTTCTACTGCATTTTACAACTTATGTATTCATATGAGTTCTCCATATATTGGAGTATACTTCGTATGTATACAGCTGGCATGTCTACATTTCTAGTCCTACGTATTTTGGGACTGGAGCGTTACAGATCTAATTTCTATTCCAATTCCATTGTACCCACACGAACCCATAAACCAAGTCTAACTATTCAAGGGTCATCGATTCCGATAGTCTTAACATAACTATGGAATCATACTATTCAGTCCGTATGACAAAGTCATAAGCCAGCAATCTATATCCCAACCAACAGTCACCTATACCGACATTATCCAACACGTTTGTAATTTCTCGTTCCCATTCATTTCTCAATCATCAAACTATCTTATGGGCATTCTTAAATCTCGTGCAGCAAGGGTTGAGTAGTTTATTCCATTCAATCCGACAATTTATGTATCACTTAGCCATCCTCTAGGCAACACTAATACTCAGAGTCACTACTCATTATTTTTCTAGTACAATTCCTCTCAGCACCTGGACTATGCAACGACTATCCTTTGGTGATCAAGATGGATTGACACCTATTACACCTTAGGGTCGAGGCACAGATTTCTAATATTCCTGTGGTTCTCCGACAATATTTCCAAAATTTTAGCTTAGCAACCAACTTTGTATTAGCCACATTTGATTTGCATCCAAACAATCGAAGCCAACATTCAGCTGTTCTAAGCCACAATATTTCCTGACCAAATCTATTTACCCATAGCATACTAACTGTCTTACTAGTCTGAGTCATTACTCGACTAAACAATTCTAACCAAGCCACCCGTCATAATTTCTAGGATTCTCGCTACCCAACATAGCATCACCGTTAAGGGGCACTCGAGTCATCTAGCAACAATACAAGACTTCCAGCTATGTCTCTACACTACCCAGTACCCACAGATAGTCTCATAGCTATCCTATAGAAAGGGTCAACATACATCTCGTTTTGAGGTGGTAGAGGCAATATACCACTCATAAATGAAGCTATTCCCAAATAATACCCACTCAAATCCATTCCGGACATTCATAATCTATAATGATCACAACACTTAGCCAACATCTCGGGGTCTCAATATCACAAGCCAATATTTTTAGGGTCTCGAAAGCACTAGTCAGCACACATGAGTCAACTCACTAGTTCCGTTGAACTCATCCATCAATTATCCCATTCACAATCTTTTCCAATATCACTTACAATTCTCAACTTGTTACAGCGTACATAGCCTCTTTTCTATATTCCCACATTCCCAACAGCATTCATAACATAGCATACTATGGCATCGAGTCATTGTTGGGTTATTTGTGTCCCAACCAACAACAATCATTCATTCAGGGGCATCACATTGTATTTAGACTTATTGTATGGAACATCCAGTGAGCAGCCAAGAGGGTCAACGAACTTCCAGACACAAACAACATAGGATGATTACCGAACATTAACAGCATAATCGCAGAAGCAATCTCTGATTTAATCGCGGAAGCAACGTTGAGTGATCGTAGAAGCAACCTTGGTTAATTGTCGATGCAACTTTGATTTAAAATGAATCAAAAAAAAGACCAAGGACGTAAAGCCGTATTCTGATACCAATTTGTCACGCCCCGATTCGTAGAGTCATTTATTAACATATTTTATCTCTTGGAATCGATCGTCCCGCTTGGGCGTGATGCCGTACAAGTTTGGTATTTCACTTGTACAAGGCAAAGATGGTACATAAGTGATAATCTTCAAATAAGAACACATCGCAGCGGCAGAAGCAGACTAATTGAAGTTAATGAGGACAATCTTTCTTATTGAATAGAAGTACATCACTTCTTTATAGCAACGGAGATAAAAGGATAACTTGAAGTCACATAGAGATATATAGAACTTTATTCTCTTTATTGATAATCGAAGAAAGTACAAGACTTATATTGAAATACAATGCTTACAACAAATCCCACTTTACATTGAAAGCCAACTGAACAATGCTATACAGCTTACAATTGATACTTGGATACATTGGATTACCACTCAATATATCGACTTGGCTTACAACTCACTGGTACAACTGATTACAATGTTCCATACATTATGCCCTTTATAAACCGAAGACATCATCTTGTACAAGGAGAGTTTCTGTATGCCCAACAAATCTTTGATGCCGTGGGACCAATCAAGCCAATCTTCTGTGTAGAACATCCCAAGCACGAGCACCTGCCCACAAAAATGTGGGTCGGCACATCATCTATGTACTGGCGAGCAGAATCCAACCCACTCGCCTAAACCAACACTAACTGGTCAATTTTAGCAAGCATTTAATAGAATATCTTTCTACTTAGGCCTAGCATCAATTTACAGTTCATGGGCAATAATCATAGTGAAGCATGTAAACATATTCTTAGCAATATTTAGTGGACATATCATTTTAGCATTCTTGGTGTTATCATGCAAAGGCATCATTGAGGCATCGTTAACATTAACATCTTAAACATGTTATGACAATTCTCACTTCAAGCATCACTTAGCATGTATGTTATGTTTGAGCAATGTTCATATCAAGGCATCTTTCTAGCGTACTGAATTTAACATGTTAAGTAGGTTCTCATATTGAAAGACTACGTGTAGCATCATTTACTTGGCATGTTAAGCACGCAAGTTAAACCACATATATTGAGTATATCACATTTAAGTGATTTCTTAATGATAGCCAACTTCCTTGTACCTGCATAAAAATACAGGATAATATGATATACTTACTCTGTCTGCACAAAACATTCGTTAGCATGCATCCTGACTACATGGTCGTTGGTGAAACTGCACCACAAAAGGACTTTCCAACGGGTATTACGACGCACCATTCCAGGGTAGGTTGTAAGCCTAGCCGAATGTCCCGTACTACCTCGTGCCACCATAGAACGACCAATGTTTCCTCCCGGGTCGAATCGGTCCCGGTACCCCAGGTACCGTTCGAGGAAACTTACTCAGACTTGTACAACTACGTCCATGACCATGCGAATGCGTGTCGACTCGATAACACAAATGCATGGTAAAGTAACTGAAAGTAAGCAAAGCCAACAGTTCAACATCTCATCTCAATCCGAGTCGTGTTCAACGACTAATTATTTCCATCATTCTACTTGGTGATCTCCATGATCCCAAGCCTCATCATTCCTCATTCCTTGATTCGTTGCACATTTCTTATAGCATTCCTCTCAATGAGGAATCAATAACATCTCATTTATTTCATTGGTACAATTATTATTCATTTCATTGCTTATACAAAAACATGCATCATCTCATTTCTTTACAACAGTTATACAGAGAGTACATGATTCAAGAGTCTCATTCAATTCATTGTGTTAATAGCATAGCTAGTTCTTTTCTCATTGTCTCATTCACGTAGCATCTCAATTATTCAAGTGATTCATTTTCATCAAGATTAAGCATAAGGGACATTATCAATTCATTCTCAGGCATCAAGTTACATTAGCAGTTCGAGTGTGATTCAATCAGCAGTTCAATATTCATGTCTTATTCATTTCAATAATTCTCAGCATAGGCATCTCTATTATTCAGCAGCTAAAACATGGAACATTTAGGGACAATTTAGCATCACGTTATTCCATTTATTATGCATGCAGGAATAAGGAGGAAGGAGGGCAGTTCTACTTGCTTACACAAAAGGGTCTTCTTATTCTGGTTGCACACATTCCTCCTAAGCGTAGCTCTGCCAGCGCCACGTTTCAACACTTAGTCCATCTAGCCAACTAAGAGAGACTGTATTAGTCTCAACTCTCTTGATCTCCAACACAAGTCACGGTCCAACATTCTGATCCGATCCAACAAGCCAACCAAATGCCTTACGCAGCAGGGCATTTCACTTCCAACCCTAATTTCTTGGATCTAAGGCTTTAAGAAGGCGTTCTCTACCTTTTTTGATCTCGATTAAGGTATATCTCTCATTTTTATTTCTCAAATTTTATGGCTCATAGAATTTTTAAGAGGAAAAAAGTAGAGACACTGCCTCATCTTCCACATCGAAGTATCAGGAAATTTTCCCAATAAAACGATAAACTTTATAGTTTTCTCAGAATATGCTATCACTTTTGAAACCCTAGGACTTCAAGAATTTCTGGATATTTTAAATTCAATTTATTATAATGCAGTCCGCATGTTTTATTGCAACATGCAAGAAGTATACGGCTATATTCATTCATCTTTTAATGGTAAGGAATTTGAATTCAACTTAGTCACTTGAGCGAATATTTCTTAATGCCAGGCATTGGTGATGCTCTCGTCGATATTATAAAGGTTCAATTTCTTGCCGATATGACCCTTGAGTCCTTCAAGGTTGCATTGTGTCATCCTGATCTGGTTCCTCGAAAATGGTTGTTCGTATGTCACCTTAACCAATAATTCTATGAGCTACACCATGTTATCATATCATCTCTGCTACCTAAAATGGTATCGAGATCATGCTCTTAGAGTTACCTGCTATGTATCATATCCACTTTGAGAATACCTTTTCTTTTTCCAAGATTATGATATCCTTTATGACCAGCTGTCGGAGGGCAGGTCGTAACCTCCTCTATCCTATGCATTTGGCGGTCATCTTCCAAAATTTGACATCAATTTAGAGGTTTGTCCTATCTCTGAAACATCCAGAGCTCCTTAGGTCTAAAAAGTTCTTTCACCCTCCTGGTGATGCTGCACCTCCACCTCCACCAGCTCCAGTCGCACCCCAGGATACGCTCCAGCCCCTGCAGCTCTGGGTCATATATTGACGAGCTCTATCAGCGGTTCGACGCTTTTGTCGCTCTCCACGGATAGCAGCTTCAAGCCGATTTGACTCGCTTTGGTGATGCTGAGTTTTGCCCATTTCTCAGGCTCAGGTGTTGAGAAATGCTATGGCTGACATCCAGTGTATGATGGTTCACCATTTTACTGCTCCGGCGACCATCATCCGTCATCCTGATTTTGATGGACCGAGACTTGATGAAGCTCCGTCGTATGCTTACTTCGACCCCATGATCACGTATTTTGATCCGACCGAGACTTGGTGATGCTCCATCGTATGCTGATAGCTGATTAGATGTTTTGATCTATTGTGTTTTATGGATCTATCTGTCTGGTTGATGATGATGTAGTGACTGCTTATCTTTTTATGCTTTTTGGACTTGATTATCTGCAGTGATTTTCTTGTATAATACTTGAGCTTTGACTTATTATATCATATTTTGGTACCTCTATATTTTTATTGTTGATGTTCGATTCACAAATTGGGGAACCGTATTTTGAGTACATGATAAAGGGGGAGAAGTGCATATAACAAAATTAAATTTTCAAAGCTTCTTCAGACAACTCAGGTATAAATTTCAAAGTTCAATATTATACGTTTTATTTTGGTATAGACTTAAAGTTTGTTAATTATCAAAATAGGGGAGTTTGTTGGCCCATTGGTCATGATCACACCTAATTTTGATAATCAACGTCAACTTTGGTCAGTACGTAAAATATACATACTGTTGAAGGTTTACAGATTTTAAGACTGCACCTACTACTACTACAAGCTACAAAAGTCTTGTCGTCATCAAGAACCAAGCGCAATGGAATCAAGATCAAGTTTTACATATTTATTATGTATTTTTTCTTTTATTGAGTCTAGGAAAAATATCTAAGGTTGATCAGGATCGGTACTGGCTAACCTATTTCTCAGTCCACAAATCATAGCATACCTATCCACAAATACATATCCAAAAGTCCATATTCCAAATAAACCCAAACCTATTAATTTGGCCCAATACTGGTCTGACACAACTCAGACATAACTCGACCAGAACTTGACCCGATTTCGGTTAGGTTTTTGAACAGAATTTTGAATTCCCTCCAAATCTGCATCCAGCATTCGAATTCGAGATTTCTGCATCCGAACTCTATCCGAATTCGGTCTACAAAAACACTATAATAGAGAAGAACTTTCACATTTCCAAATCACTCATTTCTTTTCTTTTCTATTCATTTATAAGTGTTTTTCTACGAGCTATACTTTTAAATCAAGCCTATACTAGTCTTAGCCAAGCCAGTATAGTTTCTGTTTAATCTAGAGTTTGGTGTTGATTGCTCTCTTCACTTTGTCTCTTTACGAGGGAGCTATGCTATATTTTGCAGAGTGACAAAGGGGGAGAATAATAGATATTTGATGTGATATTGTTATGATGTGATATTATGAATTGTGCTTGGATAAGAACTTTATTTCAGACAAAATACTATTTGTGGGGGAGCCGACATATCTATTTGCGGAGGAGCAACTCTATAACGTACAAATATTTTACTCCTCTCAACATGTGTCTAGGTATGAATATTGCGACATACAAATATCATTTTTTCAATTATCAAAATGGAAGAGATTGTTGACCCAAACTGGACCACAGTCAACCTAATTTAGGAAATTAACAAAATGATATCTGATATGATCCAATACGACACATCAGGTTCAACACAGAACTGTAGAAGCATGAAAAATACAAGATTATGTATCCCACATAAAGAAGACAAAAGAAGCTATGCGTCCACATAACCAAAAGAAGTCTATATGCCCACACGGTCGAAGAGGGCTATACGCCCACATGATCGAAGAGGAGCTATGCGCCTACGTTGTTTTCATACAAATCAAACATGTACCCAAGTGTGGGCGCAGAAACTTACTCCCACACTATGCCCAAGGCAGCAGATCCCTACGACTCAGTCGAACTCCACGATCAATCGTGCACCGAAGCATGCGGCCACGTCAGTATCCATGAGCAATCGTGCACCGAAGCATGCGGCCATGTCAACTCCATATCAAACCCACGATCTATCCACGATCATCCAGTGTCCATGCGCCTATATCCTCTGCGCCCAAAGGGGTGTTATGCACCCACAGTGAAATCAGTATTTTCTACCTGTGGGCGCATAACAGTCGTTTCAGTGCCAAACGACTACAAATAGAGGGCGTCCCCCTCTACAAAGACAGACAGAACTGAGAGCATTTCAAGAGCCAAATTGCTGCCCTTCTTGCCAGTGAGCCGAGAGTTAGCAATTTTCTTAGATTTTCTCCCACTTTTGTAATCGGAGTGTCAACGGAGTAAAGGAGCAACTGCCGCTCGATCTCTATCGTCCCATTCTCTATAAAAAATTTGTACTCGGGATCATCAGCGCAGGATCTCTCAGGCGTACTCAATTTGTGGTGCCTTGCGCGAATAAAAAAGATAACGTTTCTTTTTCTTTTTTATGTGTCCAAAAATAGCGACTCTGCTGGGGACTACCTTTTTCCTCTGACGAGAAGGTGGTAACGCAATCGATACCGATAAAGTGGGGAGCACTCAGAAGATGTTGATCGTGAAGTTCGATCAGCAGGCGTACGAAGATATGCTCTCGAGGGACGGCTCTACTCCCTCAAAATCAGTGAAGCCAAACAAGTCTCGCAAGACTTGGCTTCCAAAGGCTCGTGGTGCATATCCTTCCAGTGTCGTAGAAGATATGCAACCGAAGAACTCTGTCACATGGGCTCATAGGCCTTCCATGTGGGCGCATAGCTCTGCCACAGAGACTCCTGACATGAAAAGGCGTATACCGTTCCGGGCTCTACTAGCCCAGCGATTTCCCTCTTATGCAACCAACAACAGAGTGTTCAACACTCGAAACTTGGCAAAAGAAAATACTACGATGCCAAAATCAAAGTGTTTGACACTCTGGACAAACTCAGCGAGGCTCACAAATGAAAAAGGCAAAACCGGAGAAAACATCAGTGTTTCCAAAGCATGCGCCCAGAGTCATGCGCCCAAGGCAGTATGTAGGCGCATAACTCTAGCCAGAGGACTTTTGTCTTCGATAGGCTATGCGCCCAGGGCCATGCGCCCATGGCTATACACCTAGGCTCTGATGACTCATTCTACGCCCACATCCAGGAGGAACAGGCATGCTGTCAGGACTTCAGGGAAGCATGCGCTGGGTCTATGCGCCTACAACAAAAAGACAGACCCACCACGCATAGCACGGGGCTTCAAGGTCATTATGGAACTTAGGTGTGGGGGTTGCCCCTGCACGTAAACTAAGTCTGGATGCGCCAACTCCTCTTATAAACCCATATGCAAAGCTCGGCGATATATGTGACATGGGTTTTAAGGTAAAACTTCCTTCGCTGATTTATGCGACATGATAAATAATAAGCGTAAAGCAAGAGAGAATACTGTAATTCAAGGCGTACATCCGTGCACCAGTATTGTCATCAACTGTTGCTACTCCAAAGCAACAAAAGTACCTCAGAGGCAGTCCGTGTTTCGATGACTGTATCGCTCTGATGATGAAAAGCCGCTATGTATTTCATCCAACATGGCTTCATGGTGTCCTCTTTACGGGAGCCCCAATCAAAGAAGGTGGACCACTAACCCAACTTTTTTTTAGTTCTGCGAAAAAGAAGAAGAAGTCTGCCAACAAATATCCAGCGACCTGTTACATCTGAAGGAGTCTATATGGGTACTCGGTCAAGGAC
Source organism: Iris pallida (assembly GCA_029216955.1). Taxonomy (NCBI): domain Eukaryota; kingdom Viridiplantae; phylum Streptophyta; class Magnoliopsida; order Asparagales; family Iridaceae; genus Iris; species Iris pallida. The sequence goes on from JANAVB010025600.1 coordinate 1,998,083, forward strand.
GAGATTTCGTATAGATGATGAGGTCTCCCAAGCTGGGGGTGATGGTCCTTCAGCTGGGGTAGTATTCCTTCAGAATAAAGCAGACGACCTTCACACCGGGGGTAGCCTTCCAGATGACGATGATATCTTCGAGTCTGACGGTGACTATCTACCTCCTTGTCTAAAGACGAGGGTCTTTTTAACACAGAGACAGACAATATCAGCACCAGTTGTACTGTCTCCTTTATTCATCCTCGTATGTTATCTACGTACATGGTGGATGGAGACAGACCCGAAGAAGCCAGTGATCAGACCAACAAGCGGTTGGAAGTCTTAAAACAATTTTCAAGATCACTGATATTCTTACCAGTAGCATGGCAGTCCAAACTGCTGGGGCTGTTCCTCCACCTCAACCGAACGTCTTAGCACATGTTAGTCCGGCTTATAATAACAACCCTTCTTCACTACAAAAGGAGTATCATTCCGTTGCTCCTCCTCCAAATCTCATAAATACTGGGGGTAGTCCTTCGCCAACGATGTATGACAACCGTACAACAGCCGTTTCTCAACATCTGCTCAATCAGTAGGATGCAATTGATTTTCTTGTTGCCTGTCTCGATACCATCTCACACAAAGACGAGCTTCAGAAAGTGGGGATATCTCAACCCTATCCTCCTGAATGGGAGAATGCTACTTGCCCTCCTAACTACAAGCTACTGACGCTAAATTCATTTGACGGGATGACTTCTCCTCGCCAACACATGACATACTTCAACACGCAGACACTACACTTACCAAGGGACGCTCCGTTCTTGTCAAAGCTATTTATTAGCACCTTGGGGGGTAGCTTTTGAATGGTTCTGCAGTCTTCCTGACGGTTGTATTAATTCCTTTAAAGACTTGAAGAGGTTATTCCTAACAGGTTTTAGGAGAGTGCATGCATGCTAGTATGTCCACTCTCATCGAGACCAAGCAAAGGAGGATTGAGTCTGTTATTGCTTTCATCGAGCACTTCAGGCGATTAGCATTGAAGATGCCCTTCAGTATACCTGACTCAGAACTTATGGATACTTATCGACATAACTTCCTTCCTACAGTGAAGTTTTGTATGGGTATACATAAGTATGATACATGGCCTGCTATCATCGAGGCTGCTGATGCTGCTGAAAATGACGTCCCTAATCTGGAATTACTGGGGTTGAAGACACCCAAATCTGAAGACAAAAGCAAGCACTCCCAAACTATCCTTGTTCGTGGGGGTAAAGGGAAAGAAGACTTGAAGGTAGACACTTCCAAGGGAGCTTCCAATTCTAGGGCGCTCCTGACAAACCCAAGGAGACTTTCTCCTTTGACGAGAAGATGATGTTATTACCATTTTTCACACATTGATGAAGGTTAATAAACTGACATTGCCTCCATCACGACGTCCTGCAGAGGCAAACCAACTCAACGATCCCAAGTACTGTCTTTATCATCAGTACGTGTACCACTCTACCAAGGATTGCATCTTGAAGAAGAAGATACAACAGCTTATCGACAGCCAAGTGATCAACCTCAAAGCTGAAGACAAGGCCGTATCTTCTTGTTGGCCCATTTAGTCATATGGTCAAACCTGATTTTAATAATTTATTAAACTCTGTCTGGATATACAAAGCTAGTCGGGACATCTCGGACTCTTGAACATGATCAAGAATGGCTATCCAATGAATTCAAGACCGAAGATCTGTTTGCCTACTCGAGTCTGTAATTCCTTATGCAATATATTTTCATTTTATTTGAGTCTAGGAATATGTTGTACACCGAGTCGTACTGGCAAATAGGCTACCCTTAAATGAGTTCAAAATGTTTTTAAAATGTCCTCTCAAAAGGTTTACAAAAAGGTTTTCAAAAATCACTTAAAACCCTAACTAAACCCTGACTAAACCCTGACAGAACTCGGACCAAGTTCGGCCAGAGTTCGGCCAGAGTTCGTTGGTGGCCATTGTGATTTGAATCCTTGGAACTTGGTCCTCCTGCAGTTGCGGATTTGACCGAGATTTGCTCATAGAGTTCTGTCCGAATTCTGCCCAAATTGTCAGAAGTCTGCCTTTGAAATTCCTACAAATAGAGAAGGATTTAGATCATTTAACTCACATTCACTTTCAATCTTCTCTCTATCTAAAGCTTTCAGTCTTTCAAAGAGTTTTCTAGAGCTTTAATTTCAGATCCCAAGCCAATTACAATCCTCTAGTCGATTTGCCAGTACGGTACGGTCTAGAAGTTTCTGAGAGATTGTAATCAGAAGGCTTGATTGAAGAATACCTCTTCACATTTGAAGTTGGATGAGTTCTTCGTATCAAAGCTCGCGTTGTAGAAGTTGCAAGGACTTCGTAAGAAAACTTGTAGTTTTTCCAATAGTGGATTCAACTGGTAGCAAGATTTCTACCGACTGGATTAGTCCTCAACAGAGGGAAACCAGTATACATCGCTGTCTTTGCGTTTGCTCTCTTAACTCTGTCTTTACTTTATTTCAGTTGTGATTAATATTCTGTGATTGTGCTGCTAATATTTTTAATTAGCATTATTTCGCTGCCAACTCTATTCACCCCCCTCTAGAGTATTACGCTTTACTATTTCGTTCCTACAATTGGTATCAGAGCGGGTGTTACAGGTAAAGCAAAGGTAACAGTGCAATTATTTATTCATTTTAATTAACTGTTATATAGATCACATCATAACACATGGCAACTGTGAAATTACAAGTGAAGGCCAGGCCACAAACAGACCCCCACTGTTTGATGGTACGAACTATACCTATTGGAAAACACGGATGAGTTTCTTTTTAAATCACTTGGCTTTGATTTATGGTCCATTGTTCTTGATGGCCATCAAAAGCCACCTCGTATAAATGTTGATGGAGTTTTAGTTGAAAAACCCCACAGCAGATATACAGAGGAAGAAAAAAAAGGCCAATCTTGACGTACGTGCCATTAATGCTCTTTTTTGTGCTTTAGACAGAACTGAATTTAATAGGGTATCTATCTGCACAACGGCTAATGAGTGTGGAAGCTACTTGAAGTCACACATGAAGACACGACTCAAGTCAAAGAATCTAAAGCCAGCAGACTTATTCAAGAGTACGGCGTTCAAGATGAAGCCCAACGAAACAGTTACACAAAAGTTTGAGAGATTCTTGGATATTGTAAATCCTTTGTCCTCCTTAGGCAAAGATTACAGTAACCATGAAAAGATTCGCAAACTCCTGCGAGCTTTCACCAAGAACTGGATTCCGAAGGCTACTGCAATCATTGAAGGGAACGATCTCACAACTATGTCCCTCGAAGTACTCATGGGTAAGCTACTCACTCATGAACTAGAGCTAAAAGATTTTGAAGAGCCTGCACCAAAGGAGAAGACGATCGCTCTCAAAGCTCAGCACAGAAAAGCTGCTGAAGGTGATTCAGACAGCAGTGGATCAAGCACTCCTAGCAAGAAAGTTCAAAAGATTCATGAGATGAGAAGAGAGTCAAAGAGAACAACAGTAACAACTGGTATCAAGAAGATGATGTCTGCTATGGTTGCAAGAAGAAGGGACACATGAAGAAGGATTGTGCCACAAACTCATCATCAAGCAAGAAGAGCAACAGGTATGAAAAAGGGAACCTGAAGAGATCAACACGGAAGTATGCCAACACCAGCATATGGCATGAAAGTGAAGCCAGCGACTCAGAATATGAACAATCAGAAGACGCTACAAACATATGCTTTATGGCATCCAATCAGGTACCTACTGAACCTGTAGTTGATACTTATGATGACTTCATCTTTGAGCAATTAGGAGATGCCTTCAGTGACCTGATGACTGATTACAGAAAACTGTATAGTAAGTATCAGACCTCTAAGAAGGTACTCAAAGAGTACAAAGGTGAAATAGGTAGACTTACCGACCTACTAGCTGAGGTTAGAAATAATGTTAGTGAGTCTGGTGAGCTTTCTTCAACAAAGCTCTTATTACACGAGACTACCAAGTCATCTGAAGAGAAAGACAAAATTATTGACCAACTCAAGGAAGAACTTTCTATAGAGAAGAAAAGTCTTCGATGTACACAAATCAGAATGGAATCACTCACTTCTGATTATACTAAGTTGTATGACACTTCCAAAAGATTGGAAATTAGGTTAGAAAACAGCCTGAGCTTGCTGCTTCCTTCCCTAACACGTGTCACTTACCAAAAAATCTGAATATTCCCAAGCCAAACACTGTCAGACCTAACCATATAAAACCTTTACCCCAAAAGGTTAAGCCAAACAAGATTACAGGTATGCTTTCTTCTATACTAGAAAACCTAAACCTACCAACCATGCACACTACTCAGCTTTCAACACTCGACATGCACAATGTCATTATTGTGGCCTCATGGTCATATTTTATCTGCATGTAGAATGAGAAAGCTTGTTGATTTAAATGTTTATGCTTGGATACCTAAAGCTAACAATTCAGGACCCTACAAGAAATGGGTACCAAAAGTTTCATGCAAATTGTTTTGTAGGTAGAACACCCTTCACATGCTAGAAGCAAATGGATCCTCGACAGCGGTTGCTCACGGCATATGACCGGTGACGCTACCCTATTTGCAACACTGTCGAAGAAAAAGAAGGAAGGATATGTCTCCTTCGGTAATAACTTGAAAGGGTATATTATTGGTATCAGTGATGTTGGTAAGTCTCCCTATCCTGTGATTAAGGATGTATGTCTGGTTACCGAGTTGAAACATAATCTACTCAGCATAAGTCATCTAGCTGATCATGGTTATGGCATCAACTTTGGCAAAGACAAATATACTATAGTTGATAGCTCAACTGGTAGTACTATCTTTGAAGGTATCAGGGAAGACAATATATATGTTTTCTATTTGTTAGAAGAAACTAACATTTCAGGTAGATGCTTAATGGCCAAGAGTGATGAGAGTCATCTGTGGTATATGAGACTCGGTCACGCTAATATGGATATGGCCAAGAGTGATGAGAGTCAACTGCACTAGCTGAACCTCCTAGAGAAGATCCAGGAACCAGCTACCTTCAGAATCTACCGAAAATGTTAAAATTTACAGCTGATCATCCAAAAGATTTGGTAATTGGTGATATTACCAAAGGAGTAAGTACTCGTACATCCAGTAGAGATATTGTTTCTAGTGTTGCATTTATTTCACAGCTAGAACCCAAAACTATTGATGAAGCATATAGTGATAGTTTTTGGATAGATGCTATACAAGAGGAATTAAACCAATTTGAATGGAATCTAGTTTGGGAACTTGTTCCCAGGCCTATTGAGCATCCGGTCATTGGCACCCGTTGGGTATTCCGAATAAACTAAATAAGAATGGTTTAGTGACTTGTAATAAGGCTCGACTCGTAGCTCAAGGATACAATCGAGAAGAAGGTATCGACTACGATGAGACTTATGCCCAGTTGCGAGATTAGAATCCATTCGCATGTTATGTGCATTTGCATGTTTTCATGATTTTAAACTATTTCAAATGGATGTCAAGAGTGCTTTTTTAAATGGTTTTATAAAAGAAGAAGTTTTTGTAGCACAACTTCCAGGTTTCACAAATTTCAAAAACCCTGATCATATTTTCAAGTTGAAGAAAGCCTTATACGGTTTAAAACAAGCCCCTCCTGCTTGGTATGATCGTCTAAGCTCTTTTCTACTTGACAACGGTTTTTCAAAAGGCAAGGTTGACACTACACTGTTTATTAAGTCTTTTAATGGCAAACTTCTTTTAATTCAAATCTATGTTGATGATATTATATTTGGATCTACTGATGAATCTCTGTGTCAAAAATTTTCTAAGTGTATACAGAATGAGTTTGAGATGAGCATGATGGGAGAGCTGAAATTCTTTCTCGGATTGCAAATCAAACGAACTGATCATGGGACATTTATAAATCAAGCCAAGTATACAAAAGACCTGCTAAAGAAGTTTGATCTGGACAATGTCAAACCTATTGGCACTCCAATGGCAACTTCAATAAAGCTTGATTCAGATGAACAAGGCAAGCCAGTCGACACACGTAAGTATCGAGGTATGATTGGTAGTTTACTTTATTTAACTGCTAGTCGTCCAGATATAATGTTTAGTGTTTGCCTGTGTGCACGTTTTCAAGCTAACCCAAAGGAATCACATCTGTCTGCAGTTAAGCGTATCTTTCGATACCTTAAGGGCACTTCTTCTGTTGGCTTGTGGTATCCCAAAACTAAGTCCTTTGACCTTATTGGTTATTCGGATGCAGATTTTGCTAGATGCAAAGTTGATAAAAAAAGTACAAGTGGCACATGTCATTTCTTAGGCAAGGCTTTAGACTCATGGTTTAATAAAAAGCAAAATTCTGTAGCCCTATCAACAACAGAGGCTGAGTACATCGCCGCAGGACGTTGTTGTGCTCAGATTTTGTGGATGAAATAAACCCTAGAAGACTATGATTTATTTTACACACATATTCCCATTTTCTGTGATAACACGAGCACTATTAATTTGACTACGAATCCAGTATGTCACTCTCGTACTAAATATATCGAGATTCAACATCACTTTCTTAGAGATCATCATCAAAATGGAGATATAAACCTTGTGTACATAGATACTGAAAATCAACTAGCTGACATCTTCACTAAACCTCTAGCGGAAGATCGTTTCAATTATTTACGTCGAGAATTAGGAATTTTTGACATCAATAATATTAATTAATCTTGTTTTATGATTATATATTATTATAGAAAAACTGTTTTAGAGACTAGCCAATAAAGAGTCTGTCTGTCACCACAACTACGGTTGAAGCGAAGCGGTACTTAAGAGTTCCCCGGTGAACCTCCGCCAGCTGGGACAGTACTCCTACAGCTAATCTGAAACAGTCGCTGTGTAACGACATTTAATCTATAAAATAATATTAATTATGTTAATTGAAGTTGAAATGACTAATCTCTGAATTAAATATTTGAAATGAGACAATGAAAAAGAATGGCAAAAATCAACTATAAAGAATCCTAGGCGAATTCGTCCAGAGCTCTGACCGAATTCGGCCCGAGTTCGGTTGAGGGTGTCAGGTTATGTATACAGAACCCGAGAAGCCCTTCTTCTTCATTGCTTCCAAACTAATCACAACAGCAGCAGCATCCGCGAAGGAGCCCCGAACCCTAGCTTTTTACCACCCTCATTCTTCCAATCCAAGTGGTGAAATTAATCCAAAATTTGGATTCGTGCGGAGTTCGTCGTTCTCTTCGACATATTTTTATTTTGGGAGGTATAACCCCATCTTTTTCCACTTTTCAATTAGTGCATTTTTAATTCAATTTGCACAATGGCACCCAAATTCAACCTTCAAAGAGCAAGAAGACGAACTCTAGTGAGGAAGGGTCATCTTCGCATCCGCATACGGATTCCCTCTTCTCGTCGGTCCAAACGAACGACGGTGCGTTTGACGGGTTTTTCTTTCAAACCCTAGACCAAGCCCTACTGTGGTATGGAGACTTCTCCATGAGATCCATATGCACAGGCGCTCCAGTCAAATGGACTGTATTTCCTGATCATCGTCATTTCTTTGAGGCATTAGGGTTACATATTTTTGTTAAAATCTGCTTCCCTATAGCAACTAATGCAATTAGATTATTTTATTGCAATCTCATATTAAACACTTTTGATGTGAGCACTCGTGTTGGAGGTATTGATATCAATTTCAATGATGACCACTTAGCGGAGATCCTTGGTATCCCTAACGAAGGTGCATCGCTAGTTGACATCATTGAATTTGATTTCCCCGAAGGCACGACACTCGCCAGTTTCAAAGCAAAACTCTGTGCACCTGATAGAGTACGCTCTGAAAAGTTCAAGGCTAACAACCTGAACTTGTTTAACTATGAATTGCATCGCATCATCTATTCCACTATCCTTCCAAAATCTACTTCAAAGGATGATGTGACTTCTCTTGAGCTGTCCGCCATGTACCACATTCTTAAGGGGATTCCATTTTCTGCCCCTAAGACCATTATTCAGATGATGGGTCGTTGTCGTGCAAGAGATAGAAATCTCTCTTACGCGATGATTCTCCCACGCATCTTTCAGCGCTTCAATATCGATCTGTCGACTTGTACTCAGGACCCTGAGCCCAAGTTTCTTCAGTTATCTCGTCGTAGCATGACTGCTTCAGCTCCACCTCCTGTTCCTCCTACTGTACCTCCTCCACCACCTCATCAGTATGCCATGACATTTGAGGGCATACATCAGCATTTATCTGCTTTGCACGTCTCGATGACGGACATGGCCCGCGACCGTGAGTTCCGCGACGTCACCCATTATTAGGCGCTTGCAAACTCCTTAGCTGATCTTCGTTTCGCCCAGACTGGTCATTCAGCCGGTTCCATCCCTAGAGATCCAGCTTTCTCTGGTTACCGCTGTGAGGATGAGGCTTTTCATGCCTACTTCCAGTCCGGTAATGCCTATGATTGGTATCGTCCTGATCGTGCTCCACCTCGTGACTTTGTTGGTGAGTTCTATGCTGGCGCCCCTCCGCATCCTTCTGGCGCTGGTACCTCTGGAGCTGGTCCTTCAGGACATGCTGGTCGCGCTGATGATGATGATGAGGATGATGATGAGGAGATGTGACTATATAATTTTGAGTGATATTTTATTGTACACTTGGAAATGCTCCGACATTCCAAGTTATTATCAGTACTTTTTTATTAGCACTTTCTAGTTTGCTTCAGTACTCTTTTCTTTTCATGGACATGTTTATTATGCCTCAGTTTATGGCATTCAGCACTATGTTTCAGTTTCAGTTTATGATAGCACTATTTCTTATATTGCTTCATTCTTTATAACTGCCTGTGATGATTTTTTTTTACAAAACATGCCTGTGATACTTCTCTTTTATTTCTGCCTTATTTCTTTTATATATGTTTTCTCACTATTTGTTACTTATGCATTTGATTGTGGGGGAGCTTTATCTTTTGCAATTATTTTGCTAAGTGACAAAGGGGGAGAAAATTAAAGATCTAACATTTTTTTGAGATAATACAGGATATGAACAATTCTACTTTTTGATATTTTGAACAAGCTTAATGTTATATCATTCATAGTTTGTCAATTATCAAAATAGGGGAGATTGTTGGCCCATTTGGTCATATGGTCAAACCTGATTTTAATAATTGATTAAACTCTGTCTGGATATACAAAGCTAGTCGGGACATCTCGGACTCTTGAACATGATCAAGAATGGCTATCCACTGAATTCAAGATCGAAGATCTGTTTGCCTACTCGAGTCTGTAATTCCTTATGCAATATATTTTCATTTTATTTGAGTCTCGGAATATGTTGTACACCGAGTCGTACTGGCAAATAGGCTACCCTTAAATGAGTTCAAAATGTTTTTAAAATGTCCTCTAAAAAAGGTTTACAAAAATGTTTTCAAAAAGGTTTTCAAAAATCACCAAAAAGCTTTTTAAAACCCTAACTAAACCCTGACTAAACCCTGACAGAACTTGGACCGAGTTCGGCCAGAGTTCGGCCAGAGTTCGGTTGGTGGACGTTGTAATTTTGAATCCTTGGAACTTGGTCCTCCTGCAGTTGCGGATTTGACCGGGATTTGCTCATAGAGTTCTGCCCGAATTCTGCCCGATTTCTGTCAGAAGTCTGCCTTTGAAATTCCTATAAATAGAGAAGGATTTCGATCATTTCAACTCACTCATTCACTTTCAATCTTCTCTCTATCTAAAGCTTTCAGTCTTTCAAAGAGTTTTCTAGAGCTTTCAATTTCAGATCCCAAGCCAATTACAATCCTCTAGTCGATTTGCCAGTGCGGTACGGTCTAGAAGTTTCTGAGAGATTATAATCAGAAGGCTTGATTGAAGAATACCTCTTCATATTTGAAGTTGGACGAGTTCTTCGTATCAAAGCTCGCGTTGTAGAAATTGCAAGGACTTCGTAAGAAAACTTGCGGTTTTTCCAATAGTGGATTCAACTGGTAGCAAGAGTTCTACCGACTGGATTAGTCCTCAACAGAGGGAAACCAGTATACATCGTTGTCTTTGCGTTTGCTCTCTTAACTTTGTCTTTACTTTATTTCAGTTGTGATTAATAGTCTGTGATTGTGCTGCTAACATTTTTAATTAGCATTATTCCGCTGCCAACTCTATTCACCCCCCCTAGAGTATTACACTTTACTATTTTGTTCCTACACTTCTAACATGATCTCTCTTCAATTTGGTGACTTTCCTCCCACAGAAGTCACAGACGGCGTAGTCCCAATCCCCAAGGCAGTAATAGAAATCGTCAACCTGCCGCCAGCTCGCAACTCAACGTTGGTGCCACTCACGACAGAACATGGTGAGATCATGTGGGTCCATCCAGACCTTGTGTAAGAAATGACGCAGGGGGTGGTGTCTTCCAAAGCAAAAAGGGGCAAAAAATACAAATCATGCCATATGGTGTCTTCTCCCATTTACGAAATTCTATCTGGCGAGACGCGATCGGGGAAGACCAACCTACGGACTTATGACCCTGCACAAGAAGATGTAGTACGTTCTCAAGCTCCTGCTGCCCCCACAAGTTCAGAGGCTGGTCCATTTAAGTCCTCAACTACCAACAAAGCTAAGCAAAAGGAGACGCAATTTGACAAGTCTCTGAAGGCACCAACTCCCGAAGGCATGGATCGGCCTTACAACTTTGACATACTGGCACAGCTGGCCAATATACCTGTCAGCTTGTCTTTGTTCGATCTATTACGACTCTCCAAAGAGACGCGGAAAGCCTTAAGTGAGGCATTACTACATGTCGACTCTTATCTCGCTGAAATTAAAGCCCCCGCTGAAGATGCCGTCTCCTGTCCTCACTGTCATAAGACTATGGAAATGGTGCCCAACATCACCTTTTCACAAGAGGACATGCTACTAAAAAACAATCGTCATGATAGACCTCTGTACTATACAGGGAATATCAGGGCGATTAAGGTGGATCAGATGCATATCGATCCAGGTTCCTCCCTCAGCATCATTCCTAGAAGTCTACTCCAAATTCTCGGGATCCCTCTGCACAAGCTGTCTGCAACCAATACAACTATCATGGCTTTCAATGCTGGAAGAAGCCACCCGCTGGGCAAGATCCGTCTTAAGTGACAGATTGGTGATCTCCGAACAGAGAATTCATGCTAGGTAATCGACGCCAATGTGTCCTACAACGTCTTGTTAGGACGTCCATGGATACATAAGAACATGATCGTTCCTTCTACCCTCAACTAGTGCTTCAAGTACGTCAATAGCGATGGCATCATAAAGACAGAGTTTGCCAATGTCGATCCTTTTAAGGGTATTGAAGGAGATTCGATACTTTACCAATCTCAGCCCTCTAAGGATGACGGCAACGAAGTTGACGATGAAGCTAAAGTGAGTTCGTCCGCCAGTAATGGTCCCCTGATTATCCGAGTCAAAGGACGTACTACTCCAAAAAATACTCCAAAGCCTCTCACAAGCTGGGTCAAAAAGTGAATCATGATAAGGTCAAACCATTGACCATCACTCTCCACAAAACAACTTGGATGGAATCTGCTGAAGTCCGTCCTCCCAATCCTGAAGAGTTACCTTATGTGGCGAACTTGTTGTGGCTCCTGTTCCAGACAATGATCCCCTCAATGAGTATATCAATACTCAAAATAATGTACCTTCAGTGGATGATGTTATCCCTGAAGAAGAACTTGCATAATTTCTAAGAAAAGGTTTATCTTTGAATTACTTCGATGTCTACCAATCTGTAAACCAGTACATAGATACGATATACGCCCTAGAGCATGGCATAGGACCACATCTCTGTATGTCGGTCATGATGCCTCATCTGCGAGAAAAAGTCTGGCCAGAAGATATCCACTACTTCATCGTTCTAGCTAGAAAGAAGGGTGAAGAATTGATCATCTTCGATCAAATAATTGGCGAAAGAATGTTTGTTCTGGACTCTACTTAATTCTCCCAGTCACAACACTGAAGCTGACTATGATTCTAGAAAAATAAAACTTTACCGATATAGTTGGCAGGCCAAGAATATCATCCAGAACATGGGATATGATATAAAAAGCGACCAGGGGCTAAACTACGGTCAAGTGCAAAGATTGCCAATACGTCACTTTGCTCCTCCCGGCAAACCCGAAAACTATTATCAACAAAACGGTGTTGGTTTGGGTTACGTTACTCCTCTAATAACTCCTGAAGGATCAGACGTCGAAGCGGATCGTTGTTCTCATTCTTCTGATTCCTGCCTCTGGAATTCAGACTCCAGCATTAGAGACATGTTCAAAACAACTTTGTCCGTCAACATGGTGTCAATTGACCAAATTGCAGACGATGTCCAATCGATCGCGCTTGAATAATGGGCTCAAAAGATGGATACTAGGTGAGAGTTATGTTTCGAACAACGTAAACCACCTACTGAAGATGAAGTCGTCCAAGTTAATTTAGGAGATGAATCATCTCTTAAACCAATCTTCATCAGCAAAAGTCTGTCTGTCGAAGAACGACAATCTCTTATACAGCTTATAAGAGAATATATTGATGTCTTTGCATGGAGCTATGAGGACATGCCAGGCTTGGACCCTAAAGTTGCTATGCACCACCTAAATATCTGGTCGAAAGCTAAGCCAGTGAAGCAGCAACAACGACGGTTCCGACCAGATATCATGGAAGCTATCGAGAGTGAAGTCAATAAGCTTATTTCAAGCGGGTTCATTCGTAAAGAACAACACCCTGAATGGGTCGCTAATATTGTTTCAGTTATGAAAAAGAATGGTAAAGTTCGAGTCTGTATCGATTACCACAATTTGAACTCTACATGCTCGAAAGATAAGTTCCCTTTATCGATCACTGACGTAATGATCGACAATACTTGCGGCTTCGAGCGGATATCCTTCATGGATGGGTTCTCAGCCTACAACCAGATCAAGATGTTCCTCGACGATGAGAAACACACATCTTTTAGAACATCGTTGGAGGTATACTGCTTTACAGTGATGCCTTTTGGATTGAAAAATGCAGGGCGACATACCAGCGAGCTATGAACACTATTTTTACGATCATTTGCACAAAATAGTGGAATGCTACATAGACGATATCGTAGTTAAAAGTTGTCTCAAGGGCAACCACCTCCAAGATTTGAGAACGGTGTTCGAACTAATACGTGCATACCAACTCAAGAAGAATCCAACCAAGTCTTTTTTGGGAGTCTCCCGCGGCAAGTTTCTTAGTTTTGTTATCACTTCAAAGGGTATACATCTTGACCCGGAGAAAGTGAAAGCTATCCTCGATATGCGTCCCCCAAGAAATCTCAAAGAGCTATGCGGACATCAAGAAAGGCTAGCCTACATCAGACGATTCATTTCAAATCTTTCTGGAAGGTGTCAACCGTTTACTCAGCTCATGAAGAAAGGAGTATCTTTCGTCTGGACTGAACAATGTCAACGCGCATTTGACGACATTAAGAAGTATCTCACAAGCCTCCAATGTTGGTGGCTCCAATAATGGGAAAGCCCTTCTTGTTATATGTTCGCGCTATGGATCATTCCTTTGGTGCCAATTAGCTCAGAAGAATGAAGGCGGCCACAAACATGCAATCTACTACCTCAGCCGCACAATGGTGGGTGCTGAGCATAGATACACACCTATGGAAAAGGAATGTCTTGTACTGGTATTTGCTATCCAGAAGACACACCGCTATGTGTCTGGGCAGACTATCCACATCATATCTAAAGTCAATCCTCTCAGAATACTCATGACTAAACCGGTTTCTCTTAATTCCCATTTAGCTACATGGGCATTGTTGTTGACTTCATACGATATGTTGTTCGTCCCTCAAAATGCAGTAAAAGGCCAAGTGTTGGCTAATTTCCTAGCAGCTCATCCGGTGCCAGAATCTTCCAAACTCTACAATGAAATCCCAGATGAAGTAGTGGAGTCTAACACCGCAACTAAGGAAATCCCCATTTGGTGAATGTTCTTTGACAGTGCATCAAGAACTGGACCTAAAGGAAATAACGTGGCCGGAGTAGGCATCGTGCTTGTGTCACCTGACCATCTGGTTATACTCTGTGCATATCCTCCCGTGGAACCCTGTACTAACAATGTGGCTGAATATAATACCCTACTGATCGGCCTTCAACTGGCAAAACAACTGTGAGTTGACTATCTCGAAGCTTACGACGATTCTAAGCTAATAGTTAGTCAGGTCCGAGGAGATTATAAAGTTTGTCACGAAGATCTCATCCTATATCACAAAGCGACAATCGAATTGGCTTCTACTTTCACTGGATTCTTCATCGAGCACGTGCCTCGATTACAGAATATAGAAGCAGATGCTTTAGCCGGTCATGCTGCTTCCTTGACCGTCCCTACCAATAGTCAACATTCGATCACAGTGTCTGGTCAAGAATTATTTTGTGTGAAAGATGCCTTGCATATTCATCACAGTTACGCAACAGAAATAAACATCGATGTTAAAGACTGGAGATTTTATTTCATAGACTACGCCGTCTACGGAATCCTCCATGAGGACCCAAAGGAAGCAGTGTCTGTCCAAAGACGATCCCTCAGATTTTACTATGATACAACTACCAAAATGTTGTACCGACGCTCTTACGATGGGCTACTTTTACGATGTTTATCAGACACAGAAGCCAAACATGCACTCAGTGAGGCTCACGACAGAATTTGTGGTGCACATCAACCAGGCCCCAAATTATAAGATCGCCTCAGACAAATGGGTTATTATTGGCCCACGATGATAGCAGATGCTGTTGAATATACAAAAAAGTGTAGGGATTGTCAGTTCTACGCCGACTTCATTCATCAACCTTCAGAGTTTCTACACCCGACGGCGGCATCTTGGCCTTTTAAAGCCTAGGGTATGGACGTCATAGGTCCAATCACCCCGCCATCCTCCAGAGGATATCGGTTTATCCTAGCTATAACTGATTACTTCTCCAAATGGGTGGAAGCTATACCGCTCACTGAAGTAAAGACGTCAAATGTGATCAATTTCATCAAACATCACATTATATATCGCTTCGGCCTACCTCGCAGGATCATCCATGATAATGGTCCATAATTTATGAGCCATGTATTCTATCGATTCTGCGATAAGAATCAAATTCAGAATGTAGCATCTACTGCTTACAATCCAGCGGCTAATGGATTAGCAGAAGCCTTCAATAAGACTATCATCAAACTTCTCAAGAAGTTCGTGTCTTCAAACAAATACGATTGGAATGAGAAGCTTAGCGAATGTCTCTGGGCCTATCATGCAACGGTCGGAAATCCAACAGGCAGTACGCCATTCTCTCTGGTTTATGAGAGTGAAGCAGTTCTTCCCCGAGAAATTCAGATTCCCTCTCTTTGAGTAGCCTTCGCCAGTGAGTTGACTGCCGAAGAAAGTTACCGTATGCGACTACAAGAGCTGGAAGCGCTAGACAAAAAATGCTTATAAGCTCAACAGCGTATTGAGCTATACCAAGCACGCCTTTCCAGAGCCTTTAATAAAAAGGTTAAGGAAAGAATCTTTCAAGTTGGTGATCTGGTCTTAGCAGTGAGAAGACCAATGGTCATGACGCACAAGACAAAAGGAAAATTCTAGCCTAAATGGGAAGGTCCTTTCGTTATAGAATCAGTGTATTCTAACGGTGCGTATCGACTAACCAAGCCTGATGGTGACTTGCTCATAATGACGATCAATGACAAGTTCCTGAAGAAATATTATGTATAACCTTTATGAACATCGTTCATATATACCCTATTTCAGTCATATAAATGTAAAGTGCAATGTTTATGTGATTCGAAAATAATCATCTAACTATTATCCGTATTTAAAGAATCTTGAATACGCCATAGAAAATAGGTCCTTTAAAAAGATTCCCCAGTAGAATTATCTTCATTTTGGACTCTGCCCAAACTTGGTCTGACGAAAACAAGTCACGTCCATATTACCTATGAACTATTTTTCGATAATTATTTCCCTAGTGGGATAATTAAGAAACGTTTTGCCACGTCAATATAACCTCTGAGCAAAGCATTCATCAAAGATAATTACGTCCATATTACTTCTGAATTATCCACTCCTACCTAATGCTATTTATCCTTCCACGTCTATATTACCTCTAATCAGATATAGAACATTCTCTGCTATTACGTCTATACTACCTCTATTAGCAGCTTCTTTCAACTTATTATCTATATTCAAGAACCTTGAATATAAAACGGATAATAAGTCCACATCAAATTCTCCAGCAGAATACCTACTAGAAATATCCTTACGATGTCCATATTACCTCTAGTTTTTATATTTCACAAGCTTCATTCATGAATTTTGAAAGCCAAAAGATTCTTTATTAAAAATGTCTATCAAAAGACGGAGAAAAGAAAAAGATATAAGAGTCTTGACGACTAAAACAAACAGTTACAAATAAAAGACTTGAGGGATACACAATCGATTGATGCTATCCCTCAGAGCCTTGGTTTCATCTTAAGATTTGACGGTGGCACGACGACATGCTTCTTCCTGCCGAGCAGCTTCATCCTCGAAAGGAATCAGTTTCATATGCTCCTCTTCCAATTTCACCAGCTGAGCCTTCAATTGGTCTGAAGTTGTGGCAGTCATAGCAGCCTGAACCACGTAGTCTTCCTGCTCATATACGACTGTTCGTAAGTCAGCCTCAAGCTGAGTAATCTCTTTGTGAAGCTGTGCAATCTGATTATACGTCTTAGTGATCTGGATGGCCAGCTTATTTTTTGCGGCTAGCACAGCCTTTTTCGACATCTTAAACTCGGCCTACCTAAAGAAATAATAAACCAAAAGTTCCTTTCGGGATCATCACTATCTTCAGTGTCTACTATCCCATGATCTGTCATCAATTGCTCTATTTCAGATTTCGTTTAGGGCTTACAAGTCAAAAAAGAGACTGGGCCGTCTTCTCCTTCTCTGATGAAGATGTAGTTGGTCCAGGCTCTCGTATGGGGAAGGGATCCCTCAGTCATACCCTTCTTGTGACCTGGTGACAAATAAAGAGGTGACAGAGTAATTCTTTGTACACCTCCATCATCTCGGAGTTCTCTCTCTCCAAATCTAGGAGCTCCTCATCACAGGGGACGTATTCTTCGTATGGCTCGGTCCCCCAGGAAAGTTTTGATATCGCCTGCATCTCGTGAAGAGCCAGACCCATCTTTCCATCCGGAGTGAAGAAGGTACATATGTGATAGTTGTACAGCTCCACCAATGAGATAAACATAGGCCAGCTAACCTTTACGCCATATTGGGTGGCTCTAACGGCATAAAAAAGGTCGGTAGCTTTTAGGGTGGCCTCGTAAGTCGAGAGCACCCATTTAGTAAGGTCACTCCAGAACGGGACAGAGTATCTCCAACCTTCCATCCGCAGCTTCCTTTCCGGATATGACTCCTTCTTTGACAGCATCAGGTTGAAGAGAGTCTCAGCATCATAAGGGTGAAGATCAGTTGGGACATCGTTTATTATGGCCCCAGGATGCAGCCCCCTCGTGGAGTAGGACGTGGAGCCCTTGACACACTTAAAAGTGTCCTTCTTTTGGTCACCAGAGTTGAATTGGATCCTGCAAGAAATGACCCCATGCAGTTCAGGGGTCAGGTCCCATTTTATTTGCCTCCGCACAGCTAGATCAGTAAACGCTGACAGAGGGTATTGACTCTTCATCGATGGTAACCATATCCTTTGGTTATTTAACCTGACCACTAGAGGGTCTTCTAGACATATCGTCTCGTCGTCCTCAAATCCCAGGCTGTCACCAAACAAGAAGTATGATCTCTTAAAGCTCCACGCCCCTCCGAGTGTGAACTTCTCATCATTCATCATCTGCTTCAAGAACATTTTGTCCTGCTCAAGCATAGCGATCACCCTCACCGAAGGCTGGTCATGGATGATCTTCACATGAGCATATTTGACCATTGCGGTGACAAGGCTTGAATCCAGAGCATGGCGGGTAGAGCCAAGAGGAATCCCACCAAGAGCCGGGACAACCATGTCGACTACGAAGACAAAAAAAATTGACTTAGAATCTACAGAAAAAAGAGCTAAGTACTGAGAAATTCTATGCGCCCTGATGTTATGTGCCCAAAGGGGCCTGTGGGCGCATAAGCATAAGTTCTGTGTGGGCGCATAAGCACATGTTCTTTGTGTGCGCATAACACGAAATGTGTCGGCACATGACACAACTGAGTGCATAGGTGCATAACACAATAAAGTGCATGGACGCATGCATCTGTTAGCGCATAAGACTACTCACAAAAAGAAGTGTTTACTTTGGGCGCATATTGATGGTTATGCGCCTAAGCAGACAAAAGTCCGAGCATCACAAATTAACGCTCGAGACTTTGTTTTTTGAGACATCGCCTCATCTAGGATGGGGTCCTGAACCAGAGAGACGCTGCCAAAGGAGGAGAACTAGCTGCTGTAGACTTCTTGCCCTTCGCAGACTTTTTGGGAGTCGAAACAGCCTTGGAAGACATGATTGCTCGAAAGAGAGTAAAGAAAAAAATTCTTTGAAAATTCTGAGGAAAAATAAGGGCAAGCTTTCTCTCTCTTCATGGCCTATTTATAGGCACGAACGGGGAGTTATGCGCCCACATGGCCTATGCACCCACATATGTTATGCGCCCACACAGATCTATTTGCCTATGTAGAGACAGTCTTTTGCAGATTATGTGCCTGCTTTTTATTGACGCAAACTACGCATAAAACATCAAGAGCAGACCTTTCCAAATTTTATTCCAAAATGAGTATATCATTTCATAGTTCCAAGGAAGATCTCAACAGCCATATTTCGACAGCCTGGCAGACACCTATGCGCCCAAAGGGGTTATTTCTATCATGCGCCCATGAAGCTGGTAGCGACAGATCTTCCCATGCTTCATTAAAAGTATTCTGACACTCGTTCGAGTCTCAAAAACTTTGAAGGGGGTCTTGTAGAAGCATGAAAAATACAAGACTATATATCCCACATGAAGAAGATAAAAGAAGCTATGCGCCCACATAACCAAAAGGAGTCTATGAGCCCACACGGTGGAAGAGGGGCTATGCGCCCACATGATCGAAGATGAGCTATGCGCCTACGTTGTTTTCATGTCGATCAAACATGTATCAAGTGTGGGTGTATAAACTTACTCCCACACTATGCGTCCAAGGCAGCAGATCCCTACGATTCAGTCAAACTCAACGATCAATCGTCCACCGAAGCATGCTGTCAACTCTACGTCAACCCCATGATCTACCAACGATCATCCAGTGTCCATACGCCTACACCCTATACGCCCAAAGGGGTATTATGCGCCCACAGTAAAATTAGTATATTTTCTATCTGTGGGCGCATAATAGCCATTTCAGTGCCAAACGGCTATAAATAGAGGACGTCATCCTCTACAAAGACAGATAGAACGGAGAGCATTTCAAGAGCCAAATTGCTGCCCTTCTTTCCAGTGAGCCGAGAGTTAGCAATTTTCTTAGGTTTTCTCTCACTTTTGTAATCAGAGTGTCAACGGAGTAAAGGAGCAACTGTCGCTCGATCTCCATCGTCCTATCCCCAGAATTCTTTTTGTACTCGGGGATCCTCAGCGCAGGATCTCTCAGGCGTACTCGATTTGTGGTGCCTTGCGCCAATAAGAAAAGACAGTATTTCTTCTTCTTTTTTGTGTGTGTCCACAAGAACATTATCTACAACGTATCAAGTTCAAGACAGACGTCATCGACAAGCTGTTACATTGCAAATGTACTTGTACTCAGTCTATAATTTTTTAATTTATTGAGTCTAGGAACATGTATATTGAGTCGCACTGAGTCATCTTAATCCCTAGACTTACTTCTCTAAACTCCACCATACAAAACAAACAATCCCTGAACCAAACCAAACTAGCCCATATAAACTTTCTGGCCCAAGGTAGACATAATTCGGGCCGAACACTGCCCTAGGCAGAACTCGGGCCGAACTCTGCCCCCAAATTTCAGGAACCTAATTTTTAGGAACACCCTGCTACAAGCTGTCCAACTTTCAAATTTTTGAATATTTGGGACAGAATTCTGGCCGAACTCTGCCTCCCCTAACTAGTATAAATAGGGTTTGAATTCTCTCATTTTAAATCATCTTTCACTCTCAATCTTCTAAGCCTTATACATTTTAAGTCATACTCTTCCAATCTACTAGCCAGAAAAACTTTCTAAGCCCCAAGATGCTCAAGTGCGTTTCAGCTAGAAGTTCTGTGCAAGAGTTAAAAAGAAGTCACTTGGACAATTCTAAGTTTTGCCTCTGTAAATTTGTAAGAAGTTGGCGTGCTCTTCTAAGTAAAGGCACATGTGTGTGCCCTATTTCACAAATAGTGGATTTCAATTCTAAGCGAGTGTTCTCAGGCCTGGACTAGTCATCCAGGAGGAAAACCAGGTTAAGTCACTGTGTTTGCGCATGCTCTTCTGATCTCTCTTAGTTTTCGCATTACTACTCTAATTATGTATTTATATTGGTAGTTGCTTCTGGACTGGCATAGAGTTGGATTTTTAGTTGGTTATTTTGACACAAACTCTATTCACCCCCCTGTAGAGTTGTCTACACGTTACTTCAATAGGTATCAGAGCTCTATTCTTTTGATAAAGAATTAACATCCTAGAGCTGATCCATGGCAACCACACCCCCTATATTTACCAACTATGGTGAAGGACAATCAAGTAATAGGTCACACCTATTTGATGGAACCAACTATACGTATTGGAAGACCAGAATGAGTTTCTGCCTAAAGTGTCTAGACTTTGATTTATGGACCATAGTCACACATGGTTATAAGAAGCCTGCTAGAATTGTTATTGATGGGAATCTCATAGATAAACCCCACGACAAATATATTGACCAAGAAAAAAATAAGCTACTGTAGATATTGGGGCTATTAATGCTCTCTTCTGTGCTATATACCGGACTGAATTTAATAGGGTCTCTACATGCTCCACCTCATACGAAGTATGGAAGCTTCTGGAGGTGACCCATGAAGGAACCACACATGTTAAAGAATAAAAAATCAGTCGTCTAACACAAGAGTACGAGACATTCAAGATGAAGCCCAATGAGACGATCAAACAAATGATTACTAGATTCTTCGACATCATCAACCCTCTATCTTCCTTCGGTAAGAACTAATCCATCCATGAGAAGATACGCAAGGTGTTAATGGGACTAACGAAGAACTGAAACCCCAAAGCCACGACAACCATCAAAGGCAATGATCTCACCACCATGTCTCTGAAAACTCTGGTGGGCAAACTGATGACGCATGAGCTCCATCTCAAAGACTTTATAGAAACGGCTCCAAAGGAAAAAGAAATCATGCTTAGAGCTCATCGTCGAATGGCTGCTCCAGAAGAAACAGACGATGATAACTCCGAGGGTGATGATCAAGCGCTCATGGTTCGTAACTTCAAGAAGTTTCTACAACCAAAGGAAGAAGGAACAACATAAAGAGGATAATAAAGAGCCTATCTATTTCGGCTGTAAGAAAATGGGACATGTCAAGAAAGACTGCCCTACAGCAAAGAAAGGAAGCCGATATAAAAGATCGTATAAAAGGCCAACCTCTTGAAAGTATGCCAACACAAGCATCTGGCACGAGAGCGAAGCCAGTGACTCAGAAGAAGAATAGGACTCTCCCAAGATACTGCAAACGTCTGCCTAATGGCAACGTCTGAAAAGGTAACAAATGATCCACTCGATGACTTTACTTTTGATGAAATTGGAGATACCTTTAGTGACTTACTTGAAAATCACAAGAAGTTACTTAGCAAGTATAAACATGCAAAGGATAAGATCAAGACTCATGAAGTTGAGATTCATATACTTTCATGCTTGCTTGATAATGGTAGAGACATACCACCTACGGAGAACACTGAGGAGGTATCCATGCTTAAATTAAGCTTATACGATGTCAAATCTCGTATTAAAAAACAAACGCGTGATATCACAGTACTCAATAAAGAACTCTCAGACGAGAAAAAGAAGTATAATATTGTTGTTGTAAGAATTGATGCCTTGACTTCCAAGTATGATGATATGTACAATGCCTCTAAAAGATTAGAGATCAGATTGAGGAAACAAGTTGTACAGCCCCAAACTCAATCTCACAGTCACAACACGTACACAAGACAAAAGATTGCTCAATACAAGAATACACGTCACAAGAAAAACACATATACTCATGCTGTACACAATCATGCCTTTATGTACACATATTCACATGCAGCACGACAAACACCCACACATACACATGGCACACACAGACATGCTTATATGAACACACATTCTCATACAGCACGACAAACACATAGACATCACTACTAACCTATACCTAACACCAATATACATGCTATATGTTATTACTGTGGTAAACATGGACACACTTCACCATAGTATAGAATTAGAAGACTAGTTGATTTAAAACTATATGCATTGGTACCGAAGAATAACCTTTCAGGACCCTCAAAGATTTGGGTACCAAAGGTCACATCTACTCTTGGTGTAGGTGGACCTTCCTTCATCCTCCAGAAATAAGTGGATTCTCATTAGTGGGTGCTCGCGACACATGACTGGAAATGCAAATCTTTTTGCAACACTGTCGATGAAGAGGGAAAGATATGTATCATTCGACAATAATCTGAAAGGTTATATCATAGGTAACGGTACTATTGGTAATCCTCCTTCTTCCGTCATTAAAGATGTCTATTTAGTAACAGAGTTAAAGCATAACTTGCTCAACATTAGTTATATTGCTGATCATGGATATGATATTAACTTTGGGAAAACTAAATGCTCTATATATGATAGATCATCTGGAGACATCAATTTTGAAGGGATAAAGGAAGATAATTTATATATATTCTATCTGTCTAGAGATACTAACATTGCAGGAAGATGCCTCGACGCTCACAAATATGAAAGACTACTATGGCATATGCGTCTTAGACATGCAAACATGGATACCATATCAAGACTTTCAACCAAGAAGCTAGTGAGAGGACTACCTGACATTACATTCAAAAAGGATACAGTATGTGCCGAATGTGAGAAAAATAAAGCAACTAAATCCTCTTTTAAATCCATCAACTCTGTAAGTACTACTAGACCTTTACAACTGCTTCATATGGATTTATTTGGTCCTAGTAGAGTAGCCAGTCTTGGTGGAAAACTCTATGCTTTTGTAATTGTTGATGATTTTTCTCGATTTACTTGTATTTTCTTTCTTACAAACAAAAGTGATACTATTTCTGTTTTTGAAGTTTTTGCTAAAAAGGTTTAAAAATAAAAAAAGGCTTCATGATTACTCGAATCCGAAGTGATCATGGCGGCGAATTCGAAAACTCTGATTTCAAAAAGCTTTATGACTCAAATGGTTTTAATCATGAATTTTCGTGTTCTAGAACCCCCAACAAAATGGTGTTATAGAGCGAAAGAATAGACTCTTGGTGATATAGCTAGAGTCATGCTGAATCAATTTTTACTTTTGAAATATTTTTGGGCAGAAGCTGTAAGTACAGCAAGCCATGTCTTGAATAGGATTTTGATTCGACCTATTTCGAAGAAAACTCCCTATGAACTTTGGTTTGGTAGAACACCAACTATTTCATATTTTTGAGTGTTCGGTTGTCGCTGCTTTATCCTGAATACCAAGACAAATTAGGCAATTTTGATGCCAAAGCTGAAGAAGGTAATTTTCTTGGTTATGCTGCCAAGAGTAAAGGATACAGAGTGTTCAATAAGCGCTCTATGATTGTTGAAGAATCTACTAATGTAACCCTTGATGAGAATAATAGTATAGCTGCTCCCGATGACAACGATGTCATACACATCAAATCATCAACTTTTACATCTGTGGATACAACACCTGGAACCAGTTCTCTGGAAGGCTTATCAAAGAAGTTCTGTTTCACACCATCACATCCGAAAAACTTGGTAATAGGTGAGGTAACAAAAGGAGTAAGTACTCGATCATCTGTTAGAGACTCTATTTTAGCACTGTATTTATTTCACAAATTGAACCCAAAAATGTTTTAGAAGATTTTTCTGATGAATTTTGGATATCTGCAATGCAAGAAGAACTCAACCAATTCGAAAGAAATCAGGTTTGGGAACTTGTTCCCAAACCTGCTGAACATTCAATCAGTGGTACTAAATGGGTCTTTCGTAACAAAGTTAATGAGGATGGTTCAATCACACGTAACAAAGCTCGTCTCATAGCTAAAGGATACAACCAAGAGGAATGTATCGACTATGATGAGACATATGGTCCTGTTGTACGCCTTGAATTAATCCGCATGCTTTGTGCCTTTGCATACTTCCAAAATTTTAAACTTTTCTAAATGGATGTCAAAAGTGCTTTTCTTAACAGTTTTATTAAAGAATAAGTGTTTGTAAAACAACCACCTCGTTTTAAAAATCATTAATTTCTCGATCATGTTTTCAAACTTAAGAAAGCTCTCTGTGGCCTCAAATATGTCCATCGAGCTTGGTATGAACGCCTTAACACTTCCTTACTTGACAAAGATTTTTCAAAAGATAAAATTGATACGATATTGTTTATAAAATCTATTGACGACACCATTCTTTTAGTGCAAATTTATGTAGATGACATCATTTTTGGGTCTACTAATGAGATTTTATGCAAAGAATTTTCCAAGTGTATGCAGAATGAGTCCAAGATGAGCATGATGGGGGAGCTTAACTACTTCCTTGGATTGCAAGTAAAATAAAACTCACAAGGAGTCTTCATCAGCCAATCAAAGTATACAAAGGACATGCTAAAGAAGCTTGATCTTGACAACCAGTACTCCGATGGCTACAACAACTAAATTAGAACCTGATGAAAGTGGAAAACCAGTCGATCAACGTAAGTATTGAGGTATGATTGGTATACTCTATTTAACTGCAAGTCATCCCGATATCATGTTTAGCGTTTGCCTATGTGCTCGTTATCAAGCCAACCCTAAGAAATCACACATGACCACGGTTAAGAGTATCTTCCGATACCTTAAAGGCACTGTTACGGTGGGCTTGTGGTATCCTAAAACCACATCCTTTGACTTGATCGGATATCCCGATGTCGATTTTGCTGGATAGAAAGTCGACCGTAAGAGTACCAGCGGCGTGTGTCATTTATTAGGCAAAGTTTTAGTCTCTTGGTTTAGCAAAAAGCAAAATTCTGTAGCACTATCTAAAATAGAAGCTGAATAAATAGCTGTAGGACGTTGTTGTGCTCAGATTTTATGGATGAAGCAAACCCTTAAAGACTATAATTTATCTTTTAAGTACATACCTAATTTCTGTGATAATACTAATGCAATTAACCTGACCAAGAACCCAGTTTGTCACTCACGCACTAAGCACATAAAAATTCGACATCATTTTCTAAGTGATCATCAATTGCAAGGCACTATTAATCTAGAGTTTATTGACACTGGTCATCAGCTAGCAGACTTTTTCACTAAACCACTTGCCGAAGAGCGTTTCTACTTTCTTCATCGAGAATTAGGAATCTTGGATGAAAATGTCATACAATGAGTCATACCTGCGCAAATACTTGTAAAATTAAGTTCGTATTTGTTGTATTATTTTGGGTACAAGCTAAAAGGGTCATTCTGACAATAAGGCGTAAAAGCCTAAGCGACACGGTGTACTAATCTTCTGACTACCATTAGCTGGGATCCAGCCCTACAGCTAACCTGAGATGATGCACATATTCTGAACAACGATTCACAAAATTTGTCGCATGTTTTATTTATTTTATGGCTTATAAAATCCATTATTGTTAATTCAAGACCATCTTTTATATATCTTGTCAACATTTTTTTAACTTGTTGGAGCTCTGGAACCACCCTCAGAGAGCTTGGGCCAAACTCTGCCTTTGACAGAACTCAGGCCGAACTCTGTGTAGTGAGTTTCAGAACATGCAGCCATTCTTGGCCGTCCAATCTGTTTGATCAAGGGCCCACATTTTGCTAGTACAGCCGGCCCTACTTTTTAAAACCACGAATTTGCCTTCTCTCTCTTCATTGGCATCATCTTCCACCTCTCTCCAACCTTATTTCTCCAAAACCCTAACCCTAGAAATCACTATTTTGGTGCTCTCCACTCTCCACACTCAAGTTTTAAAGGTTTAGGGTGATTCTCTTCCATCCTCATTACTCATTTTCGAGGTATATCTCTTAGTTCTCCATCTCTACTTCAATTGTAATTCTCCATCTCTATTACATTTGCATTTATCATGGCTCATAGACTTTTTAATAGAGAAAAGAGGATTAGGACTGAAGGAGCTTCATCATCCAATCCTCATTCTCCTCCTCCAAATCCCAGTCATCCATTGTTTAATCCTCCTCCTCCCAATGCCAACACTTAGAATGAGCATAATTTCATTTCGTTAGAAGACTCTAACGAGTGGTATTCCGATTTTCGCTCATGTAGTGTTGTGGCGGGACATCCCATCAAATTTACTACATTTTTTGAATTTGATCCTAACTTCAAGGATCTATGTCTTGATGAACTTGTGTCTACATCTTCACTTATTTATCTCAATGCAATTCAAATGTTTTATTGCAACATAATCCATGACAACCGTAAAATCTATTCTCGGGTCGCCGGCATTGACATCATGTTTGACGACTTTGATTTGGCCGAATATTTAGAACTCTCTGACCCCAATTCTTTGGAGCGCATTATCGATGCTCGTGAATTCCAATTTGTTGGTGATATCACACTCGAAGGCTTTAAGAATATGATTTTTGCACCCAATACTCGCCCTCGCAAACTTCGTGCCAAGTATCTCAACAACCACTTCTATGAACTTTATCGCATGATTTTCCCTTCGATCCTGCCCAAAGCTGGATCTACTGATGAAGCTTACCTTGAGATTACGGCCCTTTATTTTCTACACTTTACCATTCCTTTCAATTTTCCACGCACGATGATGGACTGGATGATTCGTGCAAGGAAGAAACCAAAATCACTTGTCTATGCTATGTATCTTCCTATGATCTTTGCTGTATTCCATATTCCTTTAGATGAGTGCCAGTTTCTACTAGCTTCTGTCTATCTATCTAAGGCTCGTAGGACTTCTCCTGCACCTGTTCCTCCTGTTCCCGTTGAGGATGAGTCTTCTGACTCAGATGCCCCTCAACCTGAGCCACCTGCCACCCTCAACTCCATTTGAGACTTGTTGTACGACCGATTCCATTTGGAAGATGATCGCTATACTCAGCTAGACTATCGGACCACTCTGCAGATGAGCGACATCAGCAACACCCTGCATGACATCCCGTACAACATGGCCTGGCATCCCACTATGCCGTTTCCTACGGGTCGTGACCCTTCTCGCGAAGGTTACCGGATTGACGACCCTTGGGCCATGCAGTATCTGGATCCTGATGTTGCGTTTGTTGATCCTCGTCGCTCTGCCAGCGATCCATCCGATTCGGTCGGTCCATCCCATTCTCATGCTCAGTGATGGCTTTGGTCTCCTACCTACCGCTGCTACTACTGATGCTTTTAGTTATGCTTTGTAGTTTGTCATTTCATGACTTTAGTACTATTTCTACTATGCTTTTATTTCCCTTCATTTATATGACTGCAAGTTTCTTCTGGTATCAAAACTGCTAGTTGTTTCTATTAAAGTTTGGTTATGGTTAAAGTTGTGTGAATGCTCTCTTCACTTTATCTCTTTACGGGGGAGCTATGCTATATTTTACTAAGTAAAAAGGGGAAGAATAATATATATTTGATGTGATCTTGTATATGATGTGATATTATGAATTGTGCTTGGATAAGAATATTGTATCAAGACATAAATATCTATTTGCGGGGGAGCCGACATATCTACTTGCGGGGAAGAAACTCCGTACGTACAAAGTATTTTACTCCCCTCAACATGTGTCCAGGTATGAATGTTGTGACATACAAATATCATTTTGTCAATTATCAAAATAGGGGAGTTTGTTGACCCAAACTGGATCACAGTCAACCTAATTTAGCGAATTAACAAAATGATATCTGATATGATCCAATACGACACATCGGGCTCAAGCCAGAACATCATCTACAATGTATCAAGTTCAAGACAGACGTCATCGACAAGTTATTACATTGCAAATGTACTTGTACTCAGTCTGTAATTTTTCAATTTATTGAGTCTAGGAACATGTATGTTGAGGCGCACTAATTCATTTCAATCCCTAGACTTACTTCTCCAAACTCCACCATACAAAACAAACAATCCCGGAACCAAACCAAACCAATCTAGCCCATATAAACTTTCTGGCCCAAGGTAGACAGAATTTGGGCCGAACTCTGCCCTAGGCAGAACTTGGGCCGAACTTTGCCTCCTAAATTTCAGGAACCTAATTTTTAGGAACACCCTGCTACAAGCTGTCCAACGTTCAAATTTTTGAATATTTCGGACAAAATTCTGGCAGAACTCTGCCTCCCCTGACTAGTATAAATAGGGCTTGAATTCTCTCATTTCAAATCATCTCTCACTCTCAATCTTCTAAGCATTATACATTCTAAGCCTTACTCTTCCAATCTACTAGCAACAAAAACCTCCTAAGCCCCAAGGTGCTCAAGTGCGATTCATCTAGAAGTTCTGTGTAAGAGTTGAAAAGAAGTCACTTGGACAATTCCAAGTTTCGTCTCTACGAAGTTGTAAGAAGTTGGCATACTCTTCTGAGTAAAGGCACGTGTGTGTACCATATTTCACAAATAGTGGATTTCAATCCTGAGCGAGAGTTCTCCGGCCTGGACTTGTTCTCCACGAGGAAAACCAGGTTAAATCGCTGTGTTTGTGTATGCTCTTCTGATCTCTCTTAATTTCTGCATTACTACTCTGATTATATATTTCTATTGGTAGTTGCTTCTGGACTAGTATAGAGTTGAATTTTTAATTGGTTATTTTTGACACAAACTCTATTCACCCCCACTAGAGTTGCCTACACGTTACTTCATAATTTTATATCACAAAATATATCACTATATTTCTGAAAAATACATAACTAATTTATCGATATATTTTATATTCGTATATTTTAAGAAAAACTAACATCAAGTCATCATATTCAGCTAGTACACAATTATGCCACATGTTGAACCAATAGGGATCAAATGACACAAAAAATAAAAATTTAATAATCTGGAAAACATAATTAATTAGAGAAAAGAATTTATCATAAATTATCGGACAAAAATCATAGAAAAGTTACACAAAGTTTAGGGATCAAATAGCCCAGTTTCGGTGTCTTTTCGGTATCCAAAGTACTAGCGCATCATGGAAACAATAGCACAAATTCATGAATGACTTGCAAATATGAATAATGGAAATTAATAGATGATAAAGGAGGATGTTAGGATCACAACTAATGAGTTGATTGATGTCAAAAGGGTTCACAAGTCGTCGAAAACTCTCGTACTTCGAAATAAAGAAATGAAATAAATACGTGAATACTAACTGGGTAATCTACACAACTATGTGAATGCACTTCGAAGATGACTTTGATACGTATGGGTAGGTAATGGAGTAGCATTATCGTTAACCAATGCTGGTGTATATACTATCATACTTCTCGACCGTACCAGATACTAAGGCCTTGGCCGCTGCCGGATATATCCACTAGTATAGCCTATAACATAGCACACTGAGGCTGATGTGTAAATGTGTGTCCCATACGCCTAATAATGAGTTATTTGGTGTTAAAAGGGATCGCAAGTCGTCGAAAACTCTCGCTTTTCAAAATTAGTTCAACCTGGACCAATTATAGTACAACGAATGCCACGGTCCAACGAATGAAACCGTGTGAGTTAGCAATTGGACAAGAAAGTAGACACATAGGGATACTGATTAGTATTGGTTTCAGGTCTAATGGATGATAAAAACTAGATGAAATCCATCGAAGAAGTCAACTAGCTTGCTGCTAAATTTAGAACAATTTTGGAGAAGTTTTACCCACTAGAATGGGTTGTACACCTCTTAGAAGGCCACGAGACGACTCTTAGAGTTGCTAGGATGGAAGAGGAATTCCTCGGGGTCGCGAGAGTGGTGGTGGAGTGCACAAAAATCGAGATAGAAGGGGACGAAAGGGGTCGGCCTAGGCTTGAAGGTGCTTTCGGCTAAAGGGAAGGGGGCGCACAGTATTTGAGGGATTGAGTAGAGGGGTAGCAAGTTTAGGATGGTTAAAATATAAATTTTAGGGTTTTTGTGTTAGGGTTTGGTTGCTTTTGGTTTGGATTAATTTGTTTGAGATTTGGTCCTCCAATTAATTAATATGGTAATGGGTATCTCTAGGAATAAAGTGGTTTGAATGAATATACATTGAATTTGTCCATGCATGGATACTACTTAATTGATAAAAATCAATCGAATATATGTCTAATTAGTTTTGGCAACCTAGGGTAGGCCCTACTAAGTTGTTTGGGATAGGGTTGGTCCAAACAACTTACCAAATTAAAATCAACTCCAAAAATACAATAAATGGGTCTTTTGAGCCATTTGAAAATAAATAGCACATGAGAAATCAATTGAGTGGGACACCATTGACATGTGTTTAGTAGGTTCAAATAGGTAAAAATTCATATATTGGGTCAAATTGGTTGGATCAATACCGAGTTCCGAAATTAAATTGACAAGTAGCTGAAGTTTTATGATAGACAGCAAGTTGGCCTAATTTGATCCAAAAGTTGTGCGGCGAAAATAGAATGCAAATAAACATATTTGAGTGGGATGATATATCAAAATGAAGATAAACTTGTTTAGGTCAAAACACATGAAGGACATTTCTAGAGATTGGCATATTTCTTGTGCTCCAAAAATCAAACCTAGTATATATTATGATCATAAATAATAGTAGAAAAATATTTATTAACCAATAGATTAATTAAACTATAACTTAAATATATATAAAATTCAGAGGGCTTACAACCTCTCAAGCATAGAAAATTTTGTCCTCGAAATTTAAGCGCACAATAATAAAGAAGCAATCAACTATGTCTAATTAAAGAAAACATACCTAATCCCATAAAGAGATGAGGAAAATGCTATCGAATCGCGTCCTTGCATTCCCAAGTCCACTCGCCTGGTGCATGATGCCTCCATATGACACGAACTAAAGGAATAGTCTGGCACCGCAAGACTTTGTCTCGACGGTCCAGAATCTCTACTGGCTTTTCTTCGTAGGATAAACTCGGCCCCATAGTAATCTCGGAGTGATCAAGAACGTGACAAGGATTTGGCACATACCTCCTCAATTGAGATTCATAGAACACGTCGTAATCACCCTCCAAGGCCTGCAGCAACGTAAGTCTTTAAGCGACCTCACAGATTCTCTCTGGAACATCGAACGACCCCATATACCTTGGACTAAGCTTCCTCCTTCCTTCAAATCTGATGGTCCCTCTCGTAGGATAATTCCTCAGAAATATATGATCTCCTAGCTGAAACTCCAGTGGTGGGCGATGACTATCTGCCTATCTTGTCTCCTTGCAAATGTCCTTGAATTTGATTCATCTTATCTACAGTGTGAACTACTAACTCCGGTCCCAATATCTGTCCCTCACCAACATCACTGCAACATACTGGAGAACGATACTTCCTCCCATACAAAGCATCTAATAGAGCCATCTAAATATTCACCTGATAACTATTATTATTAGAAAACTCAACCAAATGAAGATGATCCTCCCATGAACCTCCAAAGTCAAACATGCACACTCTCAACATATCCTCCAAGGTTTATATGGAACGCTTCGACTGTCCATCCGTCTGTGGATGACATGATGTACTGAACTTCAACCTCGTACCAAGGTTCTCCTGCATACTCCTCCAAAAATGTGAAGAAAATATCTAGTCTCTGTTATATACAATGCTAACTTGCACTCCATGTAGCCGTACAATCTTCTTCAAGTATATATCGACTAATACCTCTGTAGATTGGCCAACTCTAAAAGACAAAAAGTGGAATGCCTTCATGAGTCGGTCAACTGTAACCCAAACTATATCTTTCCCACTCGGGCTCCTCGAAAATCTATTCATAAAATCCATCGTAATATGCTTACATTTCTCCTCTAGAATGGGTAGTGGATGAAGTAACCATGATGACCTCTGATGTTCAGCCTTAACTTGCTGACACACCAAACACTTTGCTACAAATCGCTCTCTCTTTTCCTCTCTCTCTTTATCCCATGCCACTAATAATGCTGCATCAACTCCCTGTATATCTTCGTCCCTCCTGGATGAATAGAATATGCTGAACTGTGTGCCTCTGTCATAAACACCCGCTGAAGCTCTTCATTTGGAACGTAGAGGCGATATCCACACATCAAAGTCCTATCCTCATGAATACTTAATCATGTTTGCATACCGGCCTCGGTCCTCTGTCGAAGTCTCTGAAATCTCGCATTTGACGATAATGCGGCCTTGATCCTCTCGACTAATGACGACTACACCTGAAGAATCTACATTTGGCCGTCTACTCCTGGCAATATAACTTATATCCCCAACCTCTTTAAATCCTCCAATAGATGCAACTGAGTCGTCAAGAAAAATGTCGTAGGCCTCCTAATTAAAGCATCTGCTACTATATTTGCGTTACCTGGATGATGTTGCAAATCAATCTCAAAGTCCTTCATCAATTGCAACCACCTTCTCTGCCTCATATTCAAGTACTTCTGTGTGTAGACATACTTCAAGATCTTGCGATCTGTAAAGATCTCTACTCGCTCCCTATATAAATAATACCTAAAATTCTTTAAAGCAAAGATCACGGCGGCAAGCTCCAAGTCATGAGTAGGGTAATTCTTCTCATGAGTCCTCAATTGCCTTAAAGCATAAGCTACAACCTTCTCATGCTGCATCAAAAGTCATCCTAGTCCCTTCTCGAATGTGTCGTTGTAGATCATGAACCCTCCTGGTCCAGATGGTATTGTCAAGATACGTGCAGGGGTCAGACACTTCTTCAACTCATCAAATGTCGCCTGACACTCCTCAATCCACACGATTTACTTCTCCTTACGGGTCAACCGAGTCATCGGTTCCACAATCCTCGTAAAATTCTCGACAAACCTCTAGTAATACCCGGCAAGTCCAAGTCAAGTTCTAACCTCAGAGGCGTTGGTCAGAACAGGCCACATCTCTAGTGCAGATATCTTGGTCGGATCAATTGAAATGTCTTCTCTTGAGACAACATGTCCAAGAAAAGATATATGGACTAAGAAGAACTCACATTTGCTCAATTTAGCATAGATCCCCTCGCTCCTCAGTATCTCCATAACAATCCTCAAATGATGCACGTGTTCCTCACGGCTCTTCGAATATACCAAAATTTTATCAACAAAGACAACCACGAACTAATCTAAATATTGGTGGAACACTCTATTCATCAAATTTATAAACAATAGTTGCGCTTTCGTCAATCCAAAAGGCATTATAAGAACTTTTAATGACCATAACGCGTCCTGAATGCTGTGTTTGGAATACCCTTCATTGTGCACCTTAACTTGGTGATATCCGATCTAAAATCATTCTTCGAACATACCATCACTCCAGTCAACTGGTCGAAGAAGTCATCAATCTGGGGCAATAAATAATTATTCTTGATCGTAAATGTGTTCGGTGCTTGGTAGTTAATGCACATACGTACTAATTGTAAGCCCCCTAAATTTCCCGAATTATTTTTTGAATTTTCTAATGAATTATTTTCAATAATTAATTTCTATATAATTAATTTTTTATCATTAATGCTCTTTATCGTGACTTGGAATTCTAGAGCATCAGGGATGCCAGTCTCTGAAAACTTCCTTCTTGGAGTTTGTAGTAGACAAGATTATCTTCTTTTTGATATATCCTGTCCCACTTGAACTCGTTCTCTTGTGCTCATTTTACTTCGTGCAAGTTCGGATCAATATTAGACTATTTAATTATTAATTGAATATCTACTCTTTTCCTTGATCATCATATGCGCGTTACCATGACTTTTAATTTAGGAGCACCAGACTAGTCAATTTCTCGAAACCAACTTGTCATGCCTGATCTACTCGAGACGCTCTTCACCCATGACCTTCGTGTCCCACTCAGACACACCCTCTTGTGCTCCATTTCCTTCGCACAACTTTCGGTTCAATTTAGGCCAATTAATTATCTGCCGTAAAACCTGATTTAAATTCCAATTTAATTTTGGGACCCGACATCGACCCAACCTAGTCGACCCCAATATGGACATGGCCCACACGAAGCCTACTACCCGCCTGCAACTTGTGTCCCATTTATTTGAGCCCCCACATGCTACTTATTTACCCATGATCATAAATACCTATTTTTCATTCAAATATTTCACCATGTCCGATTTTAACCGACCCGGCTCAACCAAACCCAGTCCAAGCTCCTTGTTACCCCTTCATTAATATCCATACACTAATTTTTCCTTACTCTAAAATATCCTCATTATACAAATATCTCTATATATATAAATATCTCATTTTCTTCTCTTATACATATATATATATATATATATATATATATATATATATATGTATTATAAATTAACTCTCTTACTCTCTTTCCTATAACAAACACACACAACCCCAACCCCTCCACCTCACAGCCGACCACATCACCCATGTGGCCGAACACACAGCCCCCTCTCTACTTCTCTTTCTCTCTCTTCCCCACATAATATCTCTCATTCACTCTCTCTCTTTTTTTAAAAACTACACATACACATTTATTTCTCTCTCTCTCTCTCTCCCAACAAACAAACACACCACACCACCTCACCCCTCTCCCGTACTGGTACAGCCCCCCCTCTTATTTTCTTTACATCATCATCATCATCTCTATCTCTCCTTCTCACACTCCTTCTTCTTAGACTTCTTCTTCTTCTTCAAAGAAGAACACACTACCACCACCTCCACAACTCATCACCACCGCGCCACCTCACCTCCGCGTGCCGCTTCGGCCACCGCCGCCGCCGGCCAGGCCGGCCGTGGCACCCCCCCTGCGTGGCCCCAGGTTGGGAGTACCCCTGCGTACCACCCCATGGCGGCCACCGTCCTCCGGGATGCGCCGTCGAGGCGATTCGTGCATTTTTTCCGGGATTCCGTCGACGCGCGCGGTGCATTTTGGACAGCGACTTCGCGCGTGTTTTCTGGAAGATTCGACCGTTGGATCGACGAACTTTTTGCTCCGTCGTAATCTCGGTATATCCACCTTCACCTCTGTCAAATTTTACCCGTTAATTTCGTCGTTTGATACATCAAAACCGGCCACCAAGTTGACATTTTAATTTGTACTGTTTTTGGACAGTTTTGCGACGCCAACTTCGCGGGTTCGTATCTTTGCCGTATCAGCTCCGTTTTGCGTGCTACCAGTTCCGGTGCACAGCTGGTATAACCCTCTTCCTGTCCCCTTTAGATTCATTTCAGTTTGAGCTTGTTAGGTCGGTCAAATTCGATGCCAAAGTTGGCCGTTCGAATTCTTAGTGTTGCACTTATAAAATTTTATTTTTGAACCCGGGACTTCGGATTCAATTTCTGACATCACCAGTAGACTCGTGGCGTCGTTCTGGCTTGTTTTCATATAAAGTTTGTTAGATTTGGAGAACGTGGGCCCTGGCACGCATTTCGGTGCAAAGCGGGTCCCACTTTCTGGGTCAACGGGTCATTTTGAGATCGGCTCATCGGAATCCAATTCCGTATATACCGTTGAGTTCGTATCGTCATTCTGGACTTGTTGACATATAATTTGCTAGGTTTTAGTGGACATTGGTTTCGACACGCATTTCGGTGCAAGTCGGATACCAATATCCGGGTCAACGTGTCATTTTAAGTTCGGCTCATCGGAATCCAATTCCGGATATACTGTTGAGTTCGTATCGTCATTCTAGACTCGTTGACATATAATTTGCTGAGTTTTGAGGACATTGGCTCCGACACGCTTTTCCGTGCAAATCGGATTTCAATATCCCGAACAACGGACCAATTTGAGATCGGGTCAACGGAATCCAATTCTGGATATACCGTTGGGTTCGTATCGTCATTCCGGATTCGTGGACATATAATTTGTTAGCTTTCGTGCACTTTTATTTTGGCATATTTTTCGGTGCAAAGTGTGTCCAACGGCGGACACCATTTTGGCCCAAAATTACCTTTTTGCCCCTGTGTCCAAATTGGACTTTTGGACAGGCTATCCTAGCTGATTTGACCATTCTGGACACGTTAGTGATATTTATTTTATCATCCGACAACATCTGTAGGTTTTTACCCTATTATTATAATCTTTCTCCTTTAGTGGTATTTGAGATCCATCGATTCCAATGATTTTACAACCACCGAAATTGAATGTGTTGACCCTGTAGATGTTTGTAGAGACTAACTTTGACCCAGTTTGACCATGGTTGACTACTTTGACTGAATATCGAAGTAGAGTCAACATTTGACCTAGGTTAGACTAGTTTTGACCTTGGTTGACCACAGTTGACTATTTTGGCCAAAAGTCAACCGGAAGTCAACCGTAGCCTAAGATTGACCAGAACTTGACCGAAGTTGACCAGTTGACCCAAAGTCAACTGTTAGTCAACATTAGTCAAGTTTGACCCGAGTTGACATAGGGTTGACCAGAGTTGACCAGTTGACCAGAAGTCAACTGTAAGTCGACCATTGACTTAGATTGACCTAGTTTGATTGCTTTGACTTATCTTGACCTAGTTTAACTTAGTATGACCTGATTTTACTTCCAAACCCTTATATTGATACAGTATTCCATCCATAGGTCCTCGAGGCACTGTTCTTGGACTCAGTTGACATATTTCACCAGATCTCAGGCGAGTACATTCTCTGATAACTTTTCCCAATTTATGATAACTGTTATGATTCATGTACTTAGTGTAGATATGCTTATTCCTGACACATGGTTCTCACGGATTGGTATTCCTGGATCCCGACGAGAGATGTTTCTCCTTCTTAGGTTGGGATATATTGTGCAAGCTTCCTTGTAGCTCTTGCACAATATATGGTCACTGATTCTAGAGAAGACTTGCTCCCTTCTCATTAGAATCCCGTACAGTAACGTGTCCTGTTTGGATCCATTCAACCAGTTGGGGTAGGGGGAGTAGTAGCGTATTCCTGTGATCAGATCCATCCCGCATTCCCGAACAATGTGAGTCATATACCGCACATATAACTTGCCAGGCCAGTTCTTGACATGAACCCAAGCCGATCACAAGTTGAAACTGCTACTCACACACATTGGATATATGGCTTACCTTGATTTGTGTACATACCATGATTCAGTTCTACTTTCTTGTTCTAGCTCTAGCTCTACAGCTTACCATGCCATGATACATATATGTACACTCCATAATTTTTATTGTATATACTCTATTTACAGTCTTATAGCTTTTATTCTATCTTGAGATCTGTTATGAGATATATGTCCTCGTTCCATCCTGACCGGATATGTTGACAAATTTTAGGAGTAGTGTGCCCTCAGTATTGGACTTCATGATGTTGCTAGCTGAGGTGGATCTCACTATTCTTCTATGTGAGTTGCCTGGTAGTTATCCTTAGTTAGTCTTGTTGTTCCTTCTTTATTTTTCCTGACTCCTGATCATTATAGATTCTAGTTGTTCTAGTGATATTGTTATTATTTCTTGTCTTATCTTCCTTAGTTTTCGTGATGTGACATGAGTACATTTCTAGTTATGGATCATTAGATGTTGTAGTTAATTTAGTGTACTTAACAGCTCTCTACCGTCGATACTGCGGCGTAGGCTGGGAGTGGCCCACGTATTCGTACCCGTATATCCGGGTGCGGGTCGTGACACATTTTTTAGTGGTGGCCCATGCAGGTCAATCTTTGTAAATTATGCGAAGTCATGGTAGTACTTGAGCTTATCTGTACTACTGCGAGCCTGCCCTAGGATTAAGGTTGAGTCATGAAATATTTTAGGATTTTGGTACTCCGTCACATATTAGGAACTCTTGGTAGATTCTAGGGATGACCCCTGGGAATCTTATTTCAAAGGCTTTCAAATCTTTTTCCACTTGTTTCCATTCGTCCTGATTTCTGAAATATCTGTCTGTATCAAACTTTATTCTTTCTTCGGATGAGTTTGTGGACCCCAGAGGAAAGTTATAAGTTGGACTTGTATCTTCTAGGTTGAGATGTGAATATAATTTACCAACCTCGTATCATGGTCGAGGTTTGTTTTAGATTATATTCCACCATTTTCTATCTTGACCTAGGTAGTACCCTCGGGACTTTCCCCGAGATTTTCCTCTGAACCTTATCTCGGAAGTTGTTTCCGTTGTTTTTATTAACTTACCCTTGACTTGTTGTTGAATTTTAAATCTTAATATTCGTTGTTGACCTTTAATTTTGTTTTGGATGGTTCTTTTAAGAATTGAGTTAAGATATCCTGATAAACATATTTTGGACGAGGACAATGAGAACGGTAAGTTTCTACTTTACTTATGGAGTTTGGAATTTATTGCAGTCATATTAGCTAGTCTGACAGGGACATGGAGCCTAATTTTGGATATACTATCCTAGTTATGGAATTTAGATTCTCTTGCAGCCATACCGGTTGGCGTGGTAAGAAATCTAGATGACATGATTATAGGGTGTATACATTGGTTATGGACTCTATCGTTTATTGTAGCTATGTTTACTAGCGTGGCGTAAATTCTGGTAACATGATTTTAGATAGACGTGTATGGTTATCAGGTCATATCTTAAGTTGATTCACTTCTTTTACCAATTGAGCAAGATAATTTCTACCATTATTTTTTGTTTATCATTATTTTCTTTTCCATCGCATGATGATTTCCTCATCTTGCCATCATTTCCTTTGACTTGTTTAGTTATGTCTTGATCTCACCAATCACCTAACTCATATCTACATCTGACATCTACATTTGAAAACTCTGGAAATTTTGAAATGTTTATATCTCAACTGTTTCTTAAAATTTGATACTATAAAATTTTGATTTCCTTCTGTCCATGACCAATCAATTTTGGTCGTCTTGTTTATCGTGCCAAAGAGTCTTGATTGCTGACTAGACTCTAGATGACTTCAAATTCCTTTGTGACTTGGGTTCCTTCCTAATAGTGCTTTTAGGACTTTGATTTTGAATTCATGATTTTATCGTCTTTCATAACTGAACTTGGATCTTGATCGTGCTTATGTGACCTATAATCCGATTTCTATCAAATCTATCTCTCAATCGTGCTATTCTCAAATTTTTCTCTCCATTTGCTTCTCTTAGCCCTGTTTTAGATCATGACTATCTAAGTTTGATTTTCATGATCTTGATAATCTAAACCCTCAAATCGTGCCAAGTGAACTTAGACTATTTTCGATTTCAATCGCGTTCGAACTTGGATCATATTTCATGATTTTATTAATCATCCTCCTTAATCTTGATCGGGCCTATATGACCTTGACTTCGATTTTGTTTGTGTCTGAAATTTTATCTCAACTATGCCAAACCTTGTTTTGGTCATGGTTAGCTTTTCATCTTGATCGAGCATGTGTGACTTTCAGGTTGATTTCCATCAACCTAAGTCCTACAGATCACCCCGTACTTGAACTTCAATTATACCTTTGATTCTCTTAATCGTCTCTAAAATTGTGCCCCCAATGACTTGGCTTATTTCTGAAATCATGCACATATGATTTTATTCGTATCATGATTCTATCGTGCCAAATCCCTAATCGTGCTTGAATAATTGTAAATCGATTTTCTTAATCGTGCAACTTGTCATTCTATGATCGTGCCTAAGTTTTTGCCTAAAAACTTTATATCTTGTTTTACCCCTACTACAACCTTAATTTTGAGGACAAAATTTCTATAAGGTGGGTAGGATGTAAGCCCCCTGAATTTCTCAAATTATTTTTTGAATTTTCTAATGAATTATTTTCAAAAATTTATCTCTATATAATTAATTTTTGATCATTAAAGCTCTTTATCGTGACTTGGAATTCTAGAGCATCAGGGATGCCAGTCTCTGGAAACTTCCTTCTTGGAGTTTGTAGTAGACGATATTATCTTCATTTTGATATATCCTGTCCCACTTGAACTCGTTCCCTTGTGCTCTTTTTTACTTCGTGCAAGTTCGGATCAATATTAGACCATTTAATTATTAATTGAATTCCCACTCTTTTCCTTGTTCATCATATGCGCGTTACCATGACTTTTAATTTAGGAGCACCAGACTAGTCATTTTCTCGAAACCAACTTGTCATGCCTGATCTACTCGAGACGCTCTTTACCCATGACCTTCGTGTCCCACTCAGACACACCCTCTTGTGCTCCATTTCCTTCGCACAACTTTCGGTTCAATTTAGGCCAATTAATTATCTGCCGTAAAACCTGATTTAAATTCTAATTTAATTTCGGGACCCGACATCGACCCAACCTAGTCGACCCCAAATATGGACATGGCCTACACGAAGCCTACTACCTGCCTGCCACTTGTGTCCCATTTATTTGAGCCCCCACATGCTACTTATTTACCCATGATCATAAATACCTATTTTTCATTCAAATATTTCACCATGTCCGATTTTAACCGACCCGGCTCAACCAAACCCAGTCCAAGCTCCTTGTTACCCCTTCATTAATATCCATACACTAACTTTTCCCTACTCTAAAATATCCTCTTAATACAAATATCTCTATATATATAAATATCTCCTTTTCTTCTCTTATATATATATATATATATATATATATATATATATATATATGTATTAAAATATATATATCTATATATATATATATATATATATATATATATATATATATATATATATATATATGTATTATAAATTAACTCTCTCACTCTCTTTCCTATAACAAACACACACAACCCCAACCCCTCCACCTCACAGCCGACCACATCACCCATGTGGCCGAACACACATCCCCCTCACTACTTCTCTTTCTCTCTCTTCCCCACATAATATCTCTCATTCACTCTCTCTCTCTCTCTTTTTTAAAAACTACACATACACATTTCTTTCTCTCTCTCCCAACAAACAAACACACCACACCACCTCACCCCTCTCCCGTACTGGTATAGCCCCCCTCTTATTTTCTTTACATTATCATCATCATCTCTCTCTCCTTCTCACACTCCTTCTTCTTAGTCTTCTTCTACTTCTTCAAAGAAGAACACACTACCACCACCTCCACAACTCATCACCACCGCGCCACCTCACCTCCGCGCGCCGCTTCGACCACCGCCGTCGCCGGCCAGGCCGGCCGTGGCACCACCACTGCGTGGCCCCAGGCTGGGAGCACCCCTGCTTACCACCCTAAGGCGGCCACCGTCCTCCGGGACGCGCCATCGAGGCGATTCGCGCATTTTTCCCGGGATTCCGTCGACGCGCGCGGTGCATTTTGTACAGCGACTTCGTGCGTGTTTTTCGGGAGATCCGACCGTTGGATCGGCAAACTTTTTGCTCCGTCGTAATCTCGATATATCCACCTTCAACTCTGTCAAATTTCACCCGTTAATTTTATCGTTTGATACATCAAAACCGGCCACCAAGTTGACGTTTTAATTTGTACTATTTTTGGACAGTTTTGCGACGCCAACTTCGCGGGTTCGTATCTTCGCCGTATCAACTCCGTTTTGCGTGCTACCAGTTCCGGTGCACAGCTGGTATAACCCTCTTCCTTCCCCCTTTAGATTTATTTCAGTTTGAGCTTGTTAGATCGGTCGAATTCGACGCCAAAGTTGGCCATTCGAATTCTTAGTGTTGTACTTGTAAAATTTCATTTTTGAACCCGGGACTCCGGATTCAATTTCTGACACCACCAGTAGACTTGTGGCGTCGTTCTGGCATGTTTTCATATAAAGTTTGCTAGATTTGGAGAACGTGGGCCCTGGCACGTATTTCGGTGCAGTGGGTCCCACTTTCTGGGTCAACGGGTCATTTTGAGATCGGCTCATCGGAATCCAATTCCGGATATACCGTTTAGTTCGTATCGTCATTCTGGACTCGTTGACATATAATTTGCTAGGTTTTAGTGGACATTGGTTCCGACACGCATTTCGGTGCAAGTTGGATACCAATATCCGGGTCAACGTGTCATTTTGAGTTCGGCTCATCGGAATCCAATTCCGGATATACCGTTGATTTCGTATCGTCATTCTGGACTTGTTGACATATAATTTGCTGAGTTTTGAGGACATTGGCTCCGACACGCTTTTTCGTGCAAATCAGATTTTAATGTCCCGATCAACGGACCAATTTGAGATCGGGTCAACGGAATCCAATTCTGGATATACCGTTGGGTTCGTATCGTCATTCTAGATTCGTGGACATATAATTTGTTAGCTTTTGTGTACTTTTATTTTGGCACATTTTTTGATGTAAAGTGTGTCCAACGGCGGACACCATTTTGGCCCGAAATTACCTTTTTGCCCCTGTGTCCAAATTGGACTTTGGACAGGCTATCCTAGCTGATTTGACCATTCTGGACATGTTGGTGATATTTATTTTATCATCCGACAACATCTGTAGATTTTTACCCTATTATTATAATCTTTCTCCTTTAGTGGTATTTGAGATCCATCGATTCCAGTGATTTCACAACCACCGAAATTGAATGTGTTGACCCTGTAGATGTTTGTAGAGACTAGCTTTGACCCAGTTTGACCATGGTTGACTACTTTGACTGAACATCGAAGTAGAGTCAATATTTGACCTAGGTTAGACTAGTTTTGACCTTGGTTGACCACAGTTGACTATTTTGGCCAAAAGTCAACCGGAAGTCAACCGTAGCCTAAGATTGACCAGAACTTGACCGAAGTTGACCAGTTGATCCAAAGTCAATTGTTAGTCAACATTAGTCAAGTTTGACCCGAGTTGACCTAGGGTTGACCAGAGTTGACCAGTTGACCAGAAGTCAACTGTAAGTCGACCATTGACTTAGATTGACATAGTTTGATTGTTTTGACTTATCTTGACCTAGTTTGACTTAGTATGACCTGATTTTACTTCCAAACCCTTATATTGATACAGTATTCCATCCATAGGTCCTCGAGGCACTGTTCTTGGACTCAGTTGACATATTCTACCAGATCTCAGGCGAGTACATTCTCTGATAACTTTTTTCCAATTTATGATAACTGTTATGATTCATGTGCTTAGTGTAGATATGCTTATTCCTGACACATGGTTCTCACGGATTGGTATTCCTGGATCCCGACGAGAGATGTTTCTACTTCTTAGGTTGGGATGTATTGTGCAAGCTCCCTTGTAGCTCTTGTACAATATATGGTCACTGATTTTAGAGAAGACTTGCTCCCTTCTCATTAGAATCCCGTACAGTAACGTATCCTGTTTGGATCCATTCTACCAGTTGGGGTAGGGGGAGTAGTAGCGTATGCCTGTGATCAGATCCATCCCGCATTCTCGAACAGTGTGAGTCATATACCGCACATATGACTTGCCAGGTCAGTTCTTGACATGAACCCAAGCCGATCACAAGTTGAAACTGCTACTCACACATATTGGATATATGGCTTACCTTGATTTGTGTACATACCATGATTCAGTTCTACTTTCTTGTTCTAGCTCTAGCTCTACAGCTTACCATGCCATGATACATATATGTACACTCCATGATTTTTATTGTATAAGCTCCATTTACAGTCTTATAGCTTTTATTCTATCTTGAGATCTGTTATGAGATATATGTACTCGTTCCATCCTGACCGGATATGTTGACAAATTTTAGGAGTAGTGTGCCCT
Organism: Iris pallida; assembly: GCA_029216955.1. Classification (NCBI taxonomy): domain Eukaryota; kingdom Viridiplantae; phylum Streptophyta; class Magnoliopsida; order Asparagales; family Iridaceae; genus Iris; species Iris pallida. Next base: position 2,041,911 of record JANAVB010025600.1, read on the forward strand.
CAGTATTGGACTTCATGATGTTGCTAGCTGCGGTGGATCTCACTATTCTTCTATGTGAGTTGCCTGGTAGTTATCCTTAGTTAGTCTTGTTGTTCCATCTTTATTTTTTCCTTACTCATGATCATTATAGATTCTAGTTGTTCTAGTGATATTGTTATTATTTCTTGTCTTATCTTCCTTAGTTTTCGTGATGTGACATGAGTACATTTCTAGTTATGGATCATTAGATGTTGTAGTTAGTTTAGTGTACTTAACAGCGCTCTACCGCTGATACTACGGCGTAGGCTGGGCGTGGCCCACGTATTCGTACCCGTATATCCGGGTGCGGGTCGTGACACTAACACGTCCTTCTTTGGCACAAATAACACTAGAACACCCAAGGTTATGCACTTGGTCGAATGAAACCCTTGGTCTACAACTCTTCTAACTGCAGCTTCACCTCGTCCAACTCCTTCTTCGCTAACTAGTTCATATTAGAAGAAATCGGTGCTGCTCCTGGCACTAATTCAATACGAAACTCCACTTGCCTGTCAGGTGGTAGACCGGGCAAGTCCTCTGAAAATACATCCATGAACTCCTCAACAATAGGCGACGATAATGCTACCTCAATGGACATAAAAGCTTTAATTGCTAAGCCTACTCCCTTCTCAATAGTCCCTTGCATAAATTCAAACTCCGAATGGTCTGGGGTTTGAAGATAACACTCCCACTATGGCAATCTAATACGACATGGTACTGGGTCAACCAGTGTATTGCCAACATGACATCAAAATTCGGTATTGGAAATACCAAAAATTGTGCTCTCTTGTCTCTTCCACACACTACTATAGAACAAGTTCCATAAGTACTAGTGGTCGGCAGAATACCTCCCTCCGTAAGAATCTTCCAACTCTTAGGCAATGTTAAGGTAGCTACTCTATGCATTGCTTCAAAATTAATAAATATGAAAGACAAAGTGGCTCCCGAATCAAATAGTACAGTGGCGGGTATAGATGCTACTAAGATAGTACCTGTAACCGTCACTCCCTTGGGTTCCTCCTCAGCTGGTGTCATAACATAAGCCTGGTTAATTCTCTATCCTCCAGCCTGTTGTCTAGCTCTTTCAAACTGGAACTCCGGTGGTGGTAAATAGGGTCCTCTCTGGGGTCCTTCTGGTGTTGGTGGTTGTGGAACTGCAATCGCTAGAACATGTGGTCTCAATCCTGGTAGAGCTTGTTGACACAAAATCACAGTCAACCAAATATTGATAAAATTGACAACATGATACTTGTCATAATTCAATATGACACATCAAGACAGAACTCAGTACAAGACGGACGTCGGCTCTATCCTACAGCGTACTCAGTTTTTGAGTCTATATTTTTTTTACTTTTATTGAGTCTAGATAAATGTAAACTAAGTCGCACTGAGTAGTTTGGGCCTATACATATCTCCAAACCACAAAGCAAAAGCTCTACCAAACCAAACTAGCCCATATAGCCCATTTGAGCAATTCTGTCTCCTGGAGACAGAGTTCGGGCTGAACTCTGCCTCCACATAGAGTTTGGGCCGAACTCTGTCCCCTAAATTACAGGATCCTAATTTTTAGGGTTTGATGTATGCTAGTTGTCCAACGGCCAAATATTTGAATTCTTGACCCAGAATTCTGGCCGAATTCTTCCTATCCTAACTAGTATAAATAGGCCTTGAATTCTCTCATTTTTAATCATCCAATCTTCTCTTCTCTCTAAAGCCTTATACAAGCCTTAACCTTCTCATCTACTAGCCACAAGCTCCCTAAGCCTCAAAGTGCTCAGTGCTCTTCAGTTAGGAGTTTGTGCAAGAGTTAAGAAAGTCGCTTAGAAAAGTCCAAGCATCGCCACTACGATCTCTGTAAGAAGTTGATGTGCACTTCTGAAGAAAAGGCACGGGGTGTAACTGCTATTTCACAAATAGTGGATTTAATCCTGAGCTAGAGTTCTCGGGCTTGGAATAGTCCTCCACGAGGGAAACCAGGTTAAAATCGGCTGTGTTTGCATATGCTTTCTTGCTCTTTATAATTTTCGTATTTACTCTAATAATTTACTGTTGGTTAAAGAGTTTAATTTTTAAATTGGCTATTATTATCATAAACTATATTCACCCCCCTCTAGAGTTGCCTACTTCTTCTTCAATTGGTATCCAAGCTCTGTTCTCTCAACAAGGACTAACATCCTAGAGCTGATCCATGGCAACCACACAACCTATGTTTTCCAATTATTGTGAAGGACAGTCCACTCATAGGCCAGCCCTATTTGATGGAGCAAACTACACCTATTGGAAAACAAGGATGAGTTTCTATCTCAAGTCTCTAGACTTCGACCTGTGGACCACTGTCACCGATGGTTATAAAAAGCCCGCCAGGATAGTTGTCAATGGTGATCTCGTCAAGAAACTGTCACGACCCGCACCCTAGAGTAAGGGCACGAGATGTGGGTACGTCCAGCCTACGCCGCAGTGTCGGCGGTAGAACGCTGTCCTAGGTCACAACATCTAACAATTGAAGGTAATAACAGTTATACTCCCCGAATGGAGGTGACATAACAGAAATATAACTCAACCACAGCTAAGGTAGAACAGGTAAGATAGATAGATAATGAAAGATAACAATATCCAGAACAGAGAATCACAGAGATACAATCCAGAACTAAGTGTCTAAAAATAAATACATCTCAGAATATCTCAAGTCTTGTACAATAAGCCCAAAAAGTAAGACAATCCTAAACTAATGGAGTGTCGTCTACAGCTAATGGATCCTGCTGCTGGTCCAAATCTGGGCACTCATCTAGTATGGCACCGTAGTAAGTAGGGCAGAACGCCTCAGCCTCATCCTCTGTAATATTTCAACAGGTCTAGTCAGGACGGGAACGAGCACATATCTCTCAACATTTCATATCAGGTTAGGAGTATAAATCATTGCAATAGAGTAAAATACAGGAAGTGCTGAATGGAAGTACAAGTAAAATAGGTAATATTTGTAACTGGAAATAGATACATGATAGTAAAGACTGTAAGTGACTACGTGATTTAGAGTATAATATGGTTATGTAAACGGCTTAGGGGCACATGAATACAAATAAGGAGGCACATTTATACAGCTACTTGGGATAGTGTTCACATAACCAATTCTACTCACCCCGCCCCAATCAATATACAAGGATCCATTCAAGTTATGTCATAAGCACATGAATACAACTAAGGTACGTGAACTCATGTAATGAGTAGTACATGAGGCACGTGAAAGCACATGAGAACATGTAGAAACATGAACTAGTACGGGTACAAGGAGTACCTGATGCACATGATAAAGTACATGAACATGAAATACCCGATGCACCCGTAGAGGGATAACATCTCAGGAAGGGATCCATATAGTACTAATCCGTGAAGATACGTGTCAGCATCATGTAGAATAATCTAGAGCATGAATATATCCAGACAGGTATGAAAAGATCAGAGAATGTACTCGCCTGCTATCTGAAAGTCCGAGATAAAAGTACTGTCCGAGGAGTGGTATCTGGCTCCTTAGAACAGCACAAGTCACAACAAGTCCAGAATGATAATACAATGCAAATTAATGCATTCTACATGAAACTAGGTCAATCTAGACCAAAGTCAACTCTTGGTCAACTCTGGTCAACCCTAGAGTCAAACTAGGTCAACCAAGTCTAATCTAGGTCAAACTAGTCTAATATAGGTCTAGCAAGTTATTCTAAGTTATAACAAGTCTACTCTAGGTTCCCCTAGGCATACCCTGTCTAAACATGCCTATAACACAACCACAAGACATGTCTATGTCTAATAGTCTACTAAGACAACACCCATCCTATAGTCACTATACCAATACACCCATGCCCTATGTTCATACTATATCATACACTTAATATCCCTATGTTTTCCAATCGTGGTGAAGGACAGTCCACTCATAGGCCAGCCCTATTTGATGGAGCAAACTACACCTATTGGAAAACAAGGATGAGTTTCTATCTCAAGTCTCTAGACTTCGACCTGTGGACCATTGTCACCGATGGTTACAAAAAGCCTGCCAGGATAGTTGTCAATGGAGATCTCGTCGAGAAACCTAACCACAAATATTCTGACGAGGAAAAGAAACAGGCGAGTCTAGGCACTAGAGCTACTAATGCTTTATTTTTGTGCAATAGATAGGAATGAGTTTAACAGGGTCTCGACATGCACCACCTCGCACGAAGTATGGAAACTTCTAGAAGTAACGCATGAAGAAAGAACCCAAGAATATGAGACGTTCAAGATGAAGCCTAATGAGATGATCACACAAATGTTTACAAGATTCCTTGACGCCATCAACCCTTTGTCATCTCTTGGAAAATAATATACAAATCATGAGAAGATCCGCAAGTTACTTAGCGGGCTACCGAAGATTTGGAACCCTAAGGTAACATCTATCATAGAAGGCAATGATCTCACCACAATGTCTATAGAGACCTTGATGGGAAAGCTGATGACCCACGAGCTTGACCTCAAAGACTTCGAAGAACCTGCTCCAAAGGCAAAAGAGATTACCCTAAAAGCTCATCGTGGAAGGGCTGATCCTGAAGAGACTAATGATGACAATTCTGAAGGTGATGATCAAGCTCTTCTAGTCCGGAACTTCAAGAAGTTCCTTCTTTTCAATCGAAGAAAGAAGGAACAACAAGAAGATGACGAGGTAGAACCAACATGCTACGGCTGCAAGAAGACTGGATACGTCAGAAAAGACTGTCCATTCACAAAGAAAGGCAACCGATACGAGAAGCCTTACAAGAAGTCCTCTTCAAGAAAATATGCCAACACTAGCATTTGGCATGAAAGCGAAGCAAGTGATTCCGAGGAAGAAAAGGACTCTCCTCAAGACACTGCTAATATCTGCCTAATGGCAACATCCGACAAGATAACTAGCGAAACTCTCGATGACTTTACTTTTGATGAACTTGACGATGCATTTAATGATTTACTAAATGACCACAAGAAAGTTATTAGTAAATATAAGCATGCCAAGGAGAAAACCAAAAGCTATGAAATAGAGATTCAAAAACTTTCTTCCTTGCTTGATAATGTTAGAGACACTCCACCCACGGAAGTCACTAATGAGGTGTCAAAGCTTAAGTTAAGCCTACATAATGCCGAAGCACTTATTGAAAAGCAAATACGTGAGATCACAGCACTCAACACTGAGATTGCTGAAGAAAAGAATCGACACAAGATCTCTATTGCTAAAATTGATGGTTTAAATGTTAAGTGTAATGAACTACATGTTGTCTCTAAAAAATTAGAGATTAGATTGGGAAAATAGGTTGCTCAACCTCAAACCCAATCACAAAAGACATACACAAAATACAAGACTACTTAAAATAGTAAAACACGTCACCCACATGTAGCAAGTAAACATGCTTACATGTACACGTACTCTCATGCAGCACATAAACCACATGCTCATAGACATTATTCTCATAACTATCACTCTGTTGTTGCACATAGTCACTATTCTGCTAACCATCACCATGCTAAACATAGACATAACCATAGTCAATATCCTGCTAACTATCACCATGCTACACGTAGATATAATAATCATCCTGCTACTACATATAGTCACTATCCTACGGTTCCACACAACTATCACCATGTTGCATATAGACATCACCATCAACATGCTCCCAACACTAATAGACATGCTACTTGCACATACTGTGGATTACATGGTCATATCTCACCATAGTGTAGAAGTAGAAAATTAGTAGATATCAATCTATATGCATGGGTACCGAAGACTAACATTTCAGGACCCACAAGAACTTGGGTACTAAAGGTCACATCTACTCGTCATGTAGGTGGACCATCCTCCCTCAACTAAAAACAAGTGGATTCTCGATAGTAGATGCTCACGACATATGACAGGAGACGTAAATCTTTTTGCATCACTATTGATGAAGAGAGAAGGGTACGTATCCTTCGGTAACAACTTAAAGGGCTACATTATAGGTAATGGTACTATTGGTCATCCTTCTTCTCCTGTAATAAAGGATGTCTGCCTAGTGTCCGAGTTAAAGCATAACTTCCTCAGCATAAGTCACCTTGATGATCATGGATATGATATTAACTTTGGACAAAATAAATACGATATTTATGATAAGTCAACGGGAGACATCTCTTTTGAAGGGATAAGAGAGGATAATATTTACATTTTCTATCTATATAGAGATACTAACAGTGCAGGAAGATGCCTCTACGCCCACAAGGATGAGAGATTGTTGTGGCACCAGCGTCTTGGTCATGCCAATATGGATACTATATCTAGGCTATTGACAAAGAAGCTAGTAAGAGGCTTGCCCGACATCACATTCACAAAGGATACGGTATGTGCCGAATATGAGCTGAATAAGGCAACCAAGTCTTCATATCATTCCATAAATACTGTAAGTACTACTAGACCCTAGCAATTACTTCACATGGACTTGTAGCCAGTCTTGGTGGAAAACTCTATGCTTTTGTTAAAGTAGATGATTTTTCTAGATTCACTTGGGTTTTCTTTCCTTCAAACAAAAGCGATACGATTTCTGTTTTTAAAATTTTTGCTAAAAAGGTTTAAAACGAAAAAGGCTACACGATTACTCGAATCCGAAGTGATCATAGAGGTGAATTCGAAAATGCTGATTTTGAAAAGTTTTATGACTCAAATGGTTTTGATCATGAGCTTTCTTGTCCTATAACTCCTCAACAAAATGGTGTTGTGGAGCGGAAGAATAGGACTCTTGGCGATATGGCTAGAGTCATGTTGAATAAATTTTCACTTCCGAAATATTTTTGAGCTGAAGCTGTCAGTACAGCGTGCCATATTTTAAATAGGGTGCTTATTCGACCTATTACGAAGAAAAAACCCTATGAGCTTTGGTTTGGTAGAACTCCAAATGTTTCATACTTTAGAGTGTTTGGTTGTCGTTGTTTTATCCTTAACACCAAAGACAACTTAGGCAAATTTAATGCCAAATCTGACGATGGTATTTTTTTTGGCTATGCTGCCAAGAGCAAGGGATATAGAGTCTTCAACAAATGCTCATTAATTGTAGAAGAGTCTACTAATGTGACTTTTGATGAAGACAATAGTATAGCAGCTACTCCTGACGATGATGTTGAGCCATCAACTTCTACGCCGATGAATACCACCCCTGTAACCAACTCTCTGGAAGGCTTGCCGAAGAAATTCGCATTCAAGCCGTCACATCCAGAAAACTTAGTAATAGGTGAGGTATCACACGGAGTTAGTACTCGATCATCATTAAGAGACTCCATTGCTAGCACTGCCTTCATTTCACAAATTGAGCCTAAAACTGTTTTAGAAGCTTTCAATGATGAGTTTTGGATTTCAGCTATGCAAGAAGAACTCAACCAGTTCGAAAGAAGCCAGGTTTGGGAACTTGTTCCTAAACCAGCTAACCATTCGATCATTGGTACTAAATGGGTTTTTCGTAACAAAGTAAATGAAGATGGTTCAGTCACTCACAACAAAGCTCGTCTAGTAGCTCAAGGATACAACCAAGAGGAAGGTATCGACTACGATGAGACGTATGCTCCTGTTGCAAGACTTGAATCCATTCGGATGCTTTGTTCCTTCGCAAACTTTTAGAATTTTAAACTTTTCCAAATGGATGTCAAAAGTGCTTTTCTGAATGGATTTATTAAGGAGGAAGTTTTTGTAAAACAACCCCCTGGTTTTAAAAATCATAAATTTCTCGACCATATTTTTAAACTCAAAAAAGCGCTATATGGCTTCAAACAAGCCTCCAGAGCTTGGTATGAACGCCTAAGCAATTTCTTGCTAGATAAAGGTTTTTCAAAAGGGAAAATTGATACTACACTGTTTATCAAAAGTTTTCAAAACACTATTCTTTTAGTGCAAATTTATGTAGATGATATCATATTCGGTTCTACTAATGAAAATCTTTGCCAAGATTTCACTAAGTGTATGCAGAACGAATTTGAGATGAGCATGATGGGGGAGCTCATATACTTCCTTGGATTACAAGTCAAACAAACTTCGCAAGAAACTTTCATCAGCAAGTCAAAATACACAAAGGATATGCTGAAGAAGTTTGATCTTGACAACGTCAAACCAATCAGCACCCCTATGGCTACTATGACCAAGCTGAAACCTGATGAAAGCGATAAACCTGTTGACCAACGTAAGTATCAAGGTATGATTGGTAGTTTACTTTATTTAACTGCTAGTCGTCCCGATATCATGTTCAGTGTTTGTCTGTGTGCTCGCTATCAAGCTAGTCCTAAGGAATCACACATGTCCGCCGTTAAGCATATCTTTCGATACCTTAAGGGTACTGTTACAGTAGGCTTATGGTATCCCAAATCTACATCCTTTGACCTTATCAGTTATTCGGATGTTGATTTCGCAGTATGCAAAGTCGACCGTAAAAGTACAAGCGGCACGTGTCATTTATTAGGCAAGGCTCTAGTCTCTTGGTTTATCAAGAAGCAGAATTCTGTCGTACTATCCACAACAGAAGCTGAATATATCACAGCTGGTCGTTGTTATGCACAAATTCTGTGGATGAAGCAAACCCTTGCAGACTACAACCTATCCTTTATGCACATTCCTATATTCTGTGATAACACTAGTGCCATCAACATTACTAAGAACCCTATATGTCACTCACGCACGAAACATATTAAAATTTGTCACCACTTTTTGCGTGATCACCAGCAGAATGGTTCTATAAACTTAGAATTTATTGACACTGATCATCAGTTGGCAGATTTTTTTACTAAACCACTATCCGAAGAACGTTTCAACTTTCTCTGTCGTAAACTAGGAATTTGGATGAAGCATTTATTCATTAAAGTGACATGCGTAAATATCGATTATGTCATGGTTCCTTATGATGATTTTGTTATGGGTCCAAACCGAAAGGATCCTTCTGACAACAAGGTGTAAAAGCCTAAGCGACATGGTGTACTAGTCTTCGGACTACCGCTAGCTGGGATCCGGCCCCTGCAGCTAACCCATGGTAGTTTTACCATACTGAATTGTGTCAAAACTCCTTGTTTATTATATGGTTTACTTCTATTTATAAACTTGCTAAATTCAAATTTTTGAACTTCAGTTTTTCATTTGATTCAGATTTTTGAAATCCTCTACTTGTACTTCCACTATTTCATGTCTATCCTTTAATTCTTTTCAACTGAGTATTGTTTTCAACTTCATTTCAGCTTGGTTTCTGTTCTGGCCCCAGAGCACAGAATTCGGGCCTCACTCTGCCTAACACAGAGTTCGGGCCGAATTCGGTCTGTTCATTCCAAAACAGTAGTTGGGCTCAGCCGCTGATCTGTGTTTAATCCAACGGTCTAGATTGCATTCGACCATTCGAACCCCTCTTCTTAAAATCGGGTTCTCCCTCTCTTTCTCTCCTCCATTGCCTCCTCCAAAACTCCTCCAAACCCTTCCTCTTCAAACCCTAACCCTAGGTTTCTTCTTCTTGTGAGGATTTCTTCTCCAAATTCAAAGAGAAGCCTTCTTGCATCATTCTCTTCCATCCTCCATTATCTTTTTGAGGTATAATTTCTCTTTTCTCTCCAACTTAATTTCATATTTTACTTCCTTACTCATGGCAGCTAGGTTGTTTAATAGAGGAAAGAGGCTTTGAACTGAGGGTGCTTCATCTTCGAATCCTCCTCCTTGTGATGATCAAACTATTCACCCTTTGTTCAATCCACCTCGTTCTATTGACCCCAACACGTTTGATGATCGAATATTTGTATCATTGGAAGCCTCAAACGATGGTTCAATGATTTTCGATCACGTCCCGTGTGTGCGGGCCCTCCTATAAACTTCACCATATTTTTTCGTTATGACTCCTTATTTCATGATTTGTGTCTTGATGAACTAGTTACTACTAATTCACTTATCAATTTGAATGCAATTCTAATGTTTTATTGCAAACTTACTTTTGATGATTCACGTTTATATTCTCATGTTGCTAGAATTGACATATCATTTGATGACTTTGATCTTGTGGAATATCTTGAAATTCAGGAGCCCAACTCATGGGAGAAACTTGTCGATGCTCGCAAGTTTCAATTCTCCGATGGGTCTTCCCTTGAAAGCTTCAAGGACGATTTGTGTACCCCCAAACACACGTCCACGCAAGCTTCTTGCAAAATTTTTATACCCCTACATCTACGAGGTTCATCACATTGTCTTTTTCATGATCCTACCCAAAGCAGGATCGACTGATGAGGTTTCGTATTTTGAGATTTCTGCTTTATATCACCTACACTTCCACGTCCCGTTCAATCTTCCACGTACCATGATGGACTGGATGATCAATGCTAGGAAGAGGCCACGATCTTTGGTTTATGCTCTCTATCTTCCTATGGTTTTTCGTGCTTTTTATGTCCCTCTTGATGAGAGCCAATTCCTTCCAGCCCCTGCCTTCCTATCTAAGGCACGGCAGTTTCAGGCAGCTGTCGGTTCTCCTGCTGAGTCTGAGCACTCTGATGCTCAGGATGACGCACCTGTTCTTGGGCAGCCTGCGCCCTCTCCTTATGCTACTCTTGAGTCGATTCAGACTATGCTTCACGATCAGTTCATGTTAGAGGATGATCGCTAGACCCAGCTCGACTATCGAACCACCCTGCAGATGAGTGCCATCAGCAATTTACTGCATGACATCCGATACAGTATGTCTCGGCATCCTTCTATGTCTATTCCTGTGGAGCGGGATCCTGCTCGCGACGGATACCGTATCGATGACCCTTGGGTTATGCGCTATCTGGATCCGGATGCGACTTTTGTGGATTCTCGTCGTTCGGATACTGATCCATCTGACAGCGCTGGACCATTTCAAGCTCCATGATGGATGTGGTCTCCTACCTGCTGCTGCTGCTGCTGAGGATCTTATGTTTAGTTTTTTTATGCACTATGGATTTCTATTTTATGTAGTTGTTTTTTATTGTATTAGTTCACTCTATGTTCTGTGACTCTTGAAACACTTTATGTAGTTTATTATTACTTTGGTGTGCTTGCCAGTTACTTTCATTTCCAAATTTTCTGGTTGTTTGTGTTTGATAAATGACAAAAAGGGGAGAATTATTTGATATTTGATATTTATATCATATTGTCTATCTGTGCTATCTATGTTTTGGGAAAGATTGTGTTTATCAGGACAAAGGAACATTGCGCTATCTTTGGGAAAGATTATGTTTATCAGGACAAAGGAACATTGGATTACAAAGAAGCAATGTTTACGGGGGAGCTATTGCTAGCTATTACTTCTATGCACGGATTACGGAGGAGCTATTGCTTTTATACATGTGTCCAGGTATGAACATTGAATATACAAATATCATTTTGTCAATTATCAATATGGGGGAGATTGTTGACACAAAATTACAGTCAACCAAATATTGATAAAATTGATAATATGATACTTGTCATAATTCAATATGACACATCAAGACAGAACTTAGTGCAAGACGGATGTCGGCTCTATCCTACAACATACTCAGTTTTTGAGTCTATATTTTTACTTTTATTGAGTCTAGATAAATGTAAACTGAGTCGCACTGAGTAGTTTGGGCCTATACCTATCTCCAAACCACAAACCAAACGCTCTACCAAACCAAACTAGCCCACATAGCCCATTTGAGCAATTCTGTCTCCTGGAGACAGAGTTCGGGCCAAACTCTGCCTCCAAACAGAGTTCGGGCCGAACTCTGTCTCCTAAATTACAGGACCCTAATTTTTAGGGTTTTTTGTATGCTAGTTGTCCAATGGCCAAAAAATTGAATTCTTGACACAAAATTCTGGCCGAATTCTGTTTATCCCAACTAGTATAAATAGGCCTTGAATTCTCTCATTTTCAATCATCCAATCTTCTATTCTCTTCTCTCTAAAGCCTTATACAAGCCTTAACCTTCTCATCTACTAGCCACAAGCTCCCTAAGCCTCAAAGTGCTCAGTGCTCTTCAGTTAGGAGTTTGTGCAAGAGTTAAGAAAGTCGCTTGAAAAAGTCCAAGCATCGCCACTGCGATCTCTATAAGAAGTTAACGTACTCTTCTGAAGAAAAGGCAGGGGGTATAACTACTATTTCACAAATAGTGGATTTAATCGTAAGCTAGAGTTCTCAGGCCTGGACTAGTCCTCCATGAGGGAAACTAGGTTAAAATCGGCTGTGTTTGCGTATGCTTTCTTGCTCTTTATAATTTCCGCATTTACTCTGATTATTTACTGTTGGTGAAAGAGTTTAATATTTAAATTGGCTATTATTATCATAAACTCTATTCACCCCCCCTCTAGAGTTGCCTACTTCTTCTTCAGGGTTGGCCTCGGAACTAGCTTCTGCAGTCTGTCATATTGTTGTGGGTACTTTATGACACGATATGGTTAGATCCACATCGCGAACATTGTTCTAGTCTCTTTCAATAGTCGCTCAAAAGATGTCTATTCTTGCCACAGTGATGATAAGTCAAAAATTCCTTCGTCATGTACGTTATAGCTCTCTGCTGGTGAAGTCCTCCTGGTGAAGTCCTCCTGGACGTCTGATAGTTCCTCATGACTGTATTTTAGCTGGAACAGCTGCAGCTGTAGGGCACCTCGAAAGTATTGTGTCCTTGTGGATAGCCTTCTAGAGACGGGCTTCTACTAATACCTTGGCATACGAAACCCTAGATTATGCTTTGGTGTACCTCTGGAGCTCCTTCAGCAATCTATATTGAAATGTTCATGCCTTCTCCACATTATTCAGTATCATGATGGTACCGAAGCAACTAAGGCGACTAAATTCTGCATCATACTCGTCCATGGTCATGTTTCCCTACTTAATATAGGGAAATTGATCGTAGAGAGCATCTCAAACTGTAGCAAAAAAGTAATTCGTCTTAAAATACTCTAAGAACTGCTTCCAAGTATGGCCTCTACTGATATCTCGCTCGATCGACTCCTACTAGTGATGTGTATTTCCTTCAAGTGGGGTCCGAATGATTGTTATCTATAAATCTTCTGGTAGATGCGAAGCGTCGAAAAGCTTTTGTGTGCTGATCATCCCTTCAATAATGTTCTCCGACATATCCTTGCCTTCGAATGGCTTTTGGTTCATCTGTCGATAGACACAAATCGTGTCCACCGTTTGAGCGGGTGCCGGTGTAGGGGCTCGTGTTGTCGACCTCTCTATAACCATCATCAAGCTCTACCATATGGCCTCGGTCTGATGTATCTGTTGCTGCATCATGGTCTGGAGGAATTGGAATATCTGGGCTTGATTATCTGGCTGGGGCTCTCTATAACCATCATCAAGCTCTACCCAGTGAAAGAGCACGAGACCCTTGGATACGTCCAGCCTACACCACACTGTCGACGGTAGAACGTTATCCTAGGTTGCACAACTAACTATAACACTGTATAAATGTAACTGTCAATGCTAACTCTCCATACGGAGGACTATCACAGGATGATAACATCTTAATCACAAATAGCTAAGGAAGAATAATAGTACGACAAGAAAATAGATAGATGTCAAGGTGCAATACAAACCAAATAAGAATAAGTCTAAGAGTCATGAACACATCTCAAGGAATAGAAATAATGTATATAACATCTCATAGATGATAAGTGGAAACAAATCCAGGCAAATATCCTAGCTATCTAACTAGGCACTACTGGTGTCTCCTCTAAGCTAGCAGGGTCCTCCTGATGATCCAAGTAACAAACATCATCGACGTAAACTCCATATTAGGTCGTGCAAAAGTGCTCCAAATCCTCTGAAAAATAAATCCACTCAGGATTGGAATGAAGTACATAACTCTGAAAGCAGTTCCATTACATGGTAGGAAATATATAACTCATAATAGAATATTATACATGATATACTAAAATAAAAATAAAGAGAAATAGAGAATAGCATCATGAAGGTATAATAAAACTGAGTACATGAATAAGATAGAGAATATATTAACTTGAAATGAACACAAGTGATTTAGAGCAAAAGTTAGTCATGTGATTGGTTTAGGTTGTACATGACAGTAACTCAATTATAGCGAAGGTATATTCGACATATACATTATTTGCACTAAGGGATTTAATCACATAACTACATTCTACTCCCCCGCCCCAATCAATACACACTGATCTGATCATGACACGTTACGTACATGATTGTTAGTTTACATATGAAGCACATGAGAGTACATGAATAATACGAATACAAGGAGTACACTTTGTACATGATAAAGTACATGAACATGAAATACCCGATATACCCGATAAGGGATAACATCTCATGATAAGATCCATTTAGTATCAATCCATGTAACAATGTGTTAGCATCAAGTAAAGTAATCTAAAGTAGGTAATATAGATACTATCATGATGAAAACAATCAGAGGTAGGTACTCGCCTGTTATCCTGAGCAACGACCGAATATCGATATCTGAACTGTCGTCACAAAGACCTATTACGAATTTGTAGAGTTACAAGGTGTTCTAGAGAAAACAATATATTAAAATGTATCAACTACATGCTTCTAAGCCTTTTCTAGGTTAGGTAAGTCAAATTAGGTCAAACTTGGTTAAATTAGTCTATATTAGTTAACTAGGGTTCTATGGTATCTATTACCTAGTTTACTTAGGTAAATCTATTGCCTATCTAGGCTATATTAGCTTTGTTAGGATACTAGAGTATCCATACTATCTATGTATCTTCATACCCTAATACATCCTATCCTTTACCTATCTATAGATAATGGCCAAAACCTGTTTGCCTTGCCCTACTTGTATATTACCTACTAGCATACCCGATTATTAACACATGAGTACCCACATGTGTCATAGGTTCAAGCATACTTATAAATTCCCAATTTCACACATACCTAACCTATTTACATGTCCCCTATATATATAGAGAACCCCCTCATATTAAATGCCCTAATATCTATTTGCTAACAGACACGCACACCCCTACACATTTTACTAACTAACACTCTCACACACCCCCCTAATACTCACATGTGCACATGAGCACATGCAATTCTTTACATTGCTACTGCCAACAAGCAGCTAGGCATCTGTTGTTGCTCACCTATACTATCTAACTCACCCTCCTATCTCTTCATTTCCCTAGGTAGGCCAATTACCTACAGGGCACAAACCAATACTATTCCAAGTGCACAACAGTGCACTTGTTCCTGTCATGACCTGTGCACCAAGTGCACAAGAATTAGGTAGGCTTTCCCCCTTATTATACTCGCACAGGTTTTTGCAAATCCTGAACTGGTGCTGCACCTAGTCCCCTGTCCTTTCTTTTTACCCTATTAACACACACTCACAAGCACTTAATGCTGCTATATGTAACAGTAACCTTCAACATGTTGCTTGGCTTGAATCTGCAGGACACTCATCACTTACAACTAACTGCTATAAACAAACACAAGGCCAAGGCTTACTCACACACACCATAGCCTATTGCACAGGCCCTTCACCCTGCACATAGATGCCACATGGCCCTGGCCAACATTGCCATAAGTAGGGCTGCCCACTGCTGCTCTGTAGAATGGCCTAAGCCGAGCCATCTTGATTCAAATAACTGATACATTAAGGGTATAGGAATGATCCTAAATATACAGATACCAAAAGGGAGGATATGACTCAAACAAATAGAGTTCAATTTATTGATACAAAATGGAATAAGGGGCTAGGACAACAATCCTCATATCCTATCTGCTGGTACCATATATACATATGTATCATATAAGACTGATACAACGCCTCTACTAAAACAGCTAATTGTAAATGTACATCACCACATAACCTGCTAGTGGGAAGTAGCCTATTACCCTCAAGTTACTGCTGCTAGTAACTACTTCTATAGTATGTTATATTGCAAGTCTAAATCCGAACAATCCACATTCCAGTCAAGTGATACATAAAATTTATTACTGCTACATTGGCTCACACCTATCCTTGGCCTACTTCAAGCTCATCTCCTATACTTATATAGGTTTATTCCCTTAGGCTTGACATAACATCATGTACTGATGGAAGAAGAAAATAGGAAACAAAAAAATGGTTCAGTCAAGTGACTGAAAACAAACTGTCCTAACTGGTATTTCTCGATCCTCCTATAGCAAGCTGCTACCATGCTTCACATCATCCCTCTCCTATATTTATAATTATACGAAGTATGGGATTGAACCTTAAACCTTGTGGGACTGAAACTAAAATGATACAAACAAGGACTTATACATAAACTGAGCATATATATATATATATATATATATATATATATATATATATATATATATATATATATTAAAAAAAAAAATATATATATATATATATATATATATATATATATATATATATATATATATATATATATATATATATATATATATAGAGTAATCGAACAACCAAACCAAAGACTGATGCACAAAGCAAAATAGGACTGACTATATACATCTGTCACAACTGATGCATTACCAAGTATCAAGGCTCCTTTGTTGACTGAAACAATTGTCTCAAAACTGATACATTAATGGGCTGATGCACAGAACATTAGAACTGAACATCAAGCCAACCAAGGGATGGACAAAAAAGACTGAACAATAGGTAATTTGGGGATTGAACAAACATCCAGTATGGGACTGCTATTAATGAAAGCAAGGGCTGAACAATACTAATAAGGGACTAACACAAGAATGGGTATGTAATTAGATGACATAAATCCTATCTACTGAACAAGGGACTAATACAATAGCCTATGACTGCTATTGTATGCAACCTTCTACTGCACCTTGATACATAATGTATCAAGTGATGACTGATACCATGTTTCAGTATGGGACTGATCCTATGGACTGATACTAAAGAAATAAGGGATTGTAACATGAGAGTGAAGGACTGAACAAAGTTAACAAGGACTGATATAATATTAGTCCACTGATACATCTAATGACTGATGCATGATCGAACTATGGGCTGATACAATTGTGCCATACATTAGGACAATAAAATGGATACATGTGCCCTTTACTTACGAGTTTACTGATAACATAAGGTGGCCTCCATACAACTGATACATAGGATTGATTTCATATTGCAAAAAACAGTCTAGAACACAAAACAGTCCACAAATTATATATCAACAGTCCAAACATGTATATAACAGTCTACATTATATATTTCAACAATTCACATTAAGTCTACAGACCCCTATGGCACACAAAACCCTCAAACTTAATCCTAATCATTAGATAGGCTCACAAATGCTAACCTATACCAATATACACCTAAAATAAGGACCAAAACTGAAATTTAGAGTATTTGTGCTCTTTTGGACATTTTGTCAAACACTTGGCGTGCGTATCGGGACACGTTGTGATACGCACATGATACGCACTCCAAATGGATCCAAACTTGACCCAAAGCATACCCACATGTTCTAAATCACTAGTATGACTTAAGAACCTATTCACAAACCCTAGAAATGCTATTCTCGGATTTTCTCCCACTTTGAGTCAAATACAAAGGGCAAATTCCTCAAATAAGAAGAGAAGAGTCAAAACTCCTCACCATGGGTATTCCTAATGCATGGGGGTCCTATTTAATGCCTCTACACTATTTACTACAAATTAAAGGGTTTATAATATATTTTACCTATTGGAAGATGGATTCCCAATAAAAAAGCTCTAAGATCCAAAAGCCCTCAAGCTCCAAGTGCTCCAATGTCCAATGCTATACTTTTAGGGTCTTCCACTCTCCAAGGGGAAGAGAATAGAACAATTTGGGACTGTTTTGGATGAGTTTGGTGGTAGAAACAATTTGGGGAAGAAATCTCTAAATTAGGGTTAGGTTTTGGAAAGAAATTAGGAAGAAGAAGAAGAAGAACTTATTCTTCTTATAAGAAAGACGGCATGCTATGGCCGGCTAACAAGCTAGGGTTAAGGGTTTTGGTTAAGGGGAAATGTCTATGAAGTCCCTCTCACTTGTCATGACAAGTTTAGGGAAAGAGTCTTTCTTCCTACTTAGGTATTTAGCCTAATCTTCTAATTAACCTCATAGCAAAATAGAGATTAACTAAACTTAATGAAATAGATTTGATGATTGTCTAATCTCACTAATTAAGTCTACTAGGGTCATGACAACTATTCTAACTAATGGCTAACCACTAATCATATTCAATAATATAGCATATGCACTATATTAAAAATTATAAATAATTAATCAAAAATATAATTACTAATTTTGTAAAAATAGATTTATCACTCAAAATATAATTTGAATACCGTTACTCACAAAAATAACAACAAATGTAAAAAGTCAAAAATATCCCTCTTCGAAAAAAGTAGTTATTACAATCCTACCCACCTAGAAAAAAATTTTCCTCAAAATTTAAGTTGGTCGTACTCTTCTTTAGGTCATGCCCCCAACAATCATTGTCCGAGAAATCCCTATCTAAATGATATAATTCTATTGAAAGAAACAAACATACATGGTTATGATATTACTGGTCATGACACGCAATATTAATTTGAGGTCTCATCTAACTACACTAACCACACTATAGCATAAGACAATTCATAAGGTACCAAGAACACACAAACAATGGTGGAAGAAAGGGAAGAAGGGTCACAACAAAACAACATGCTAACCTTCCTCCTGTAGCATTGGCTTTCCCATTTTCAGACCTAATTATCAGCTTGTCTAATTAGTACTATGTTACATCATATATATAAGGCCATAATCTATTTATGCATCATCAACTCATTTAAAAAGACATACTAAAATTTAGGTTAATTACTCATCTCCAACCGGGTCTAGTGACTAGAACACCCTCCTAGAGCCGGGGCATCGGCTAGGATAGGTGCACTAGGACAGTCTCGCATCATGTGTTTAGATGACCCATAAAACAGGCACAACCCTTTCTTCTTCCTACAGTCGGTCCATACATGCCTAAGCTTTGTACAGTAGGCACAGGTAGGCACCCACTCAACTGGCCTCTACTGAGCAGGATTCTAAATTGGAAAGGATGGCATAGGCTGAAGGTTTGGGAACTCCTAAGGCCCAGGGTGGATACTGCTCCTCACTCTCTTAGGACTAGGCTATCATCGAGAATGCACTAGGTCCCACAGCTGTTGGATCCTTTGGCTTTGCTCCCTCAGGATCTCGGTCTGAACACTCTGTCTCTCTAATACATCCCAGAGGAGGCCAAATATTTGAGTCCCATCAGGGGGCAAACCTCCTAGGAATATGGTATGGGGCACCACTCAAGGAGGCAGATAGGAGGTGGAGGAAGACTCTCTGGTAAGGGTGCTACCACCTCCTCAACGGCAGGAGGTACGACTACCCCCTGGTCAGCGGAAGGGGTCACTAGCTCCTGAGCAATATGAGGTGGAAGCACGCTCTCAGTCATGTCTAAAACTGCAACAACTCTCAGACGATGAGCTCTAGTCATAGGTGCCATACTGCAAAGATAGATGGAAACGAGAAATCATCAATGGGTTATAAGACATATTATCAATCAACATAATAACAAAAACTGATACTTATCATAATAAACAGAAGAACTATCTACAACGGGTTATTGTTTCTAATACCAATGCTAAACTATCATCTCAAGGACATTAACACACTTACTTACTGGCACATCCTACTCAGGGTAATACACTAACACCTATCATAAATAGGGTTGCTAGGTTACTATGTTATTAGTCGTCTAAGGCTCATATGCTAATACCTAATACTCACATACCTAACCAGAAACCACCCTCAGACTCACAAGCTATACTCCTAACAATCAACCCTGATACTCAAGGACACAGACCTATTCCTATGTCACCAATCCATCACACTATGAAGAAACTATAATGAAATAAAGCTATACAAGGAACTGGACTAAAGGAACTGAAGGTATCTCCATTCCTGAGCTAGTTGATGATGGAACAGAATCCTATAATAACAGAAGTTAAATGACAGAGATGAAAAATTAAGAACCCTTTTTAAGATTCAATCTGATAATCATATGCGTCTATCCCGAAATCATGATACTCAGAATCCTCACCACGCTAGTAAGCATAGCTGCAATAAACAATAGATTCTACAACTAGGGTATACAGATCTATAATCATATCATCTAGAATCCTTCCTGTACTGACTAGTATAGCTGCGAGAAATTCTATATTTCATAACTAAGATATATACATCCGAAGTCAGGTTCCTATGTTTTTGCCACGTCGGCTAATATGGCTGTGATAAACTCCAGGCTCCATAACCAAGCAGATATTTTACCTTTCTTATTGTCCTCTCAACATATGCCATCAGAAGATACCGTAATTCAGTCCATAAAATTCATCTCGATATGAAAATCAAAATCAATCAACGAATCATCAAGAATCAAATTCAATAACATCAAGCAAGGGTAAACTGGAACAAGAGGAAAGGATTTCAAATTGGAGTTCAAAAAAAGATTCTCCAGGGTCATCCCAGGAATCTCTCAAAAAGTCCTAATTATGATAGAGTAACCTCTCATCTTAATATCCTATTTCCTATATTCTATCGCAGGCTTGCAGTAGTACAACTAAGCTGTTGTACTACCATGACGTCGCTCTAATTGTAAAGCATGGCCTGCAATAGCCACCACTAAAAATGTGTCACAACCTGCACCCAGTGAAAGGGCACGAGACCGTGGATACGTCAAGCCTACGCCACAGTGTCGAAGGTAGAACGCTGTCCTAGGCTGCACAACTAACAATAACACAGTATAAATGTACCTGTCAATGCTAACTCTATACGGAGGACAATCACAAGATGACAACATCTCAATCAAAAATAGCTAAGGAAGAATAATAGCATGAGAAGAAAATAGATAGATGTCAAGGTGTAATACAAACCAAATAAGAATAAGTCTAAGAGTCATCAACACATCTCAAGGAATAGAAGTAATATATATATATATATATATATATATATATATATATATATATATATATATATATATATATATATATATATATATATATATATAACATCTCAGAGATGATAACTGGAACAAATCTAGGCAAATATCCTAGCTATCTAACTAGACACTACTGGTGTCTCCTATAAGCTAGCAGGGTTGTCCTGATGATCCAAGTCAAACGACATCGATGCCTACTCCATTTTAGGTCATGAAAAAGTGCTTCAGATCCTATGAAAAATATATCCAGTCAGGATTGGAACAAAGTACATAACTATGAAAGCAGTTCTATTGCAAGGTAGGAAATATATAACTCGTAATAGAATAATATACATGATGTACTGGAATAGAAATACAGAGAAACAGAAATAGCATCATAAAGATATAAGAAAACTGAGTACATGAATAAGATAGAGAATATGTTAACTTGAAATGAACACAAGTGGTTTAGACCAAAAGTTAGTTATGTGATTGGTTTAGGTTGTACATGATTATTCTATGGCAATTCGATTATACGTGAAGGTATAATCAACATATACATAATTTACACTAAGGGATTTAATCACATAACTACATTCTACTCCCCCGCCCCAATCAATACCACACGCATCTGATCATGACACGTTACGTACATGATTGTTAGTTTGCACATGAGAGCATATGAGAGCACATAAGAGTACATAAATAATATGAATACAAGGAGTACACGATGTATATAATAAAGTACATGAACATGAAATACCTGATGTACCAGGTAAGGGATAACATCTCCTGATAAGATCTATTTAGTATCAATTCGTGTAACAATGTGTCAGCATCAAGTAAAATAGTCTGGAGCAGGTAATATAGATACTATCATGATAAAAAAATCAGAGGTAGGTACTCGCCTGTTATCCTGAGCAACGACCGAATATCGATATCTGAACTGTCGTCACAAAGACCTATTACGAATTTGTAGAGTTACAAGGTGTTCTAGAGAAAATAATATATTAAAATGCATTAACTACATGCTTCTAAGCCTTTTCTAGGTTAGGTAAGTCAAATTAGGTCAAACTTGGTTAAAATGACCAAAACCTGTTTGCCTTGCCCTACCTATATATTACATACTAGCATACCCGATTATTAACACATGAGTTCCCACATGTGTCATAAGTTCAAGCATAATTAGAAATTCCCAATTTCACACATACCTAACCTATTTACATGTCCCCTATATATATGGAGAACCCCATCATCTTAAATGCCCTAATATCTATTTGGTAACAGACACACATGCCCTCAAAAATTTTACTAACTAACACTCTCACACACACCCCTGATCTCACATGTGCACATGAGCACATGCAATTCTTCACATTGTTGCTGCCAACAAGCAGCTAGACATCAGCTGTTGCTCACCCCTACTATCTAACTCACCCTCCTATCTTTTTATTTCCCTAGGTTGGACAATTACCTACAGGGCACAAACCTATACTATTCCAAGTGCACAACAGTGCCCTTGTTCCTGTCATAACCTATGCACCAAGTACACAGGTACTAGGTAGGCTTTTCACCTTATTACACTCGTACTGGTTTTTGTAAATCCTGCACTGGTGCTGCACCTAGTCCCATTCCCTTTCTTTTCACCCCATTAAGACACACTCACAAGCACTTAATGCTGCTACATGAAGCAGTAACCTTCAACATGTTGCTTGGCTTGAATCTGTAGGACACTCATCACTTCCAACTAACTGCTATAAACACACACAAGGCCAAGGTTCACTCACACACACATTAGCCTACTGCAGAGGCCCTCCAACCTTGCACACAGATGCCATATGGCCCTGGCCAATATTGCCATAAGCAGGGCTACCCACTACTGCGTTGTAGAATGGCCTAAGCATAGCCATCTTGATTCAAATGACCGATACATTAAGGGTATAGGGATGATCCTAAATATTCAGATACCAAAAGGGAGGATATGACTGGAAAAATGGAGTTCAATTGATTGATATAAAATAGAATAAGGGGCTGGGACAACAAGACTCCAATCCTATCAACTGGTACCATATATACATATGTATCATATAAGACTGATACAAGGCCTCTACTAAACAGTTAATTGTAAATATAAATCACCACAAAACCTACTAATGGCAGTAGCCTATTACCCTCAAATTACTGCTGCTGGTAACTAGTGCTATAGTATGTTATATTGCAAGTCTAAATCCTAATAATCTATATCCCAATCAAGTGATACATAAAATTTATTACTGCTACATTGGCTCACGCCTATCCTTGGCCTACTTCGAGCTCATCTCCTATATTGATATTGTTTTTTTTCCCTTAGGCTTGACATAACATCATGTGACTGATGCAAGAAGAAAATAGGAAACTGAAATATGGTTCAGTCAAGTGACTGAACACACTGTCCTAACTAGTATTTTCCGACCCTCCTTTAGCAAGCTGCTACCATGCTTCACATCATCCCTCTCCTATATTGATACATATACAAAGTATGGAACTGAACCTTAAACCTTGTGGGACTGAAACTAAAATGATACAAACAAGGACTGATACATAAACATATTGTAGAAGCATGAAAAATGATCCATACAGCTAGGAAATCTTATGCGGCTCAGAAAGCTCATGCGGCTCAGAAAGCTCATGCGGCTCAGAGAGTCATGCGGCATAAGGGACTATGCGGCCCGAGACATCCCATGCGGCTCAAAAGACACATGGCGTAACAGTGTTCCCCTCCGCCCTATGCTGCATTAATTACTTTGACGGCTGACAACTCTAAAAAAAGTGACAGCCCTGACATAAGAGAGGCAATTATGACTCTGTCATAATGACAGACCCCTAGGGAAGGGAAAGAGATCTCTGACACAATCTCCCGAGATCCATAAAAATGCCACGTGGCCTTGCCACGTGGGCGTTCGTATGCGGCTCGAGCAAAGACTTCTCATGCGGTTCGGAATGAAGCCGTCCTATGCGGCTCAGGCCGAAACAGTCTCATGCGGCTCAAGCGGAGGCCTTTCCATGCGGCTCAAGCGGACCATTTCCATGCGGCTCAGGTGGATGTATCCCTATGCGGCTCGTAATGATCATCTCCATACGGTTCAAAGGTTCGAAGGGGGGGAGGGCCACTACCCAAGCAGCCCTGACACGTGGCCCAAACTATGTGCGGCCCAAATCTTATGCGGCTCAATCTTCATGCGGTTCAGATCCCCTAGTGGCTCCTAGGACACGTGTCCTAAGCCGATGAATTTCCCAGATTTATTGTAATCAGAGATTGGGTCAAATCCTAATAATCTGGGACATGTGGCAGGAGAATAAAAATTAAATTTACTCGCAGACATCAGAAGATCATTATGAGGAAGATTTATTCCAATCAGCATTAATTGCTGATGAGATTTGGTATAATCTACACTTAATGGTCCAGATTCATCACAATCAAAATGAATGGCCTAGATTGACCAATCCACAGGCCGCCGCCATCTCCAGGAAGTAATTATTGGCAGCCCTAATGATCACATCCCATTCCTATAAATAGCAAGGTGCCATTCCCTTACAATAGGAAGACATTCCCTGGCAATATATACAACAGAGAGAGTGTGACCAGAGAGACCCCTTTTCGAGATCAGAGAGCATTAGAAGACTTGGGGGAAAAAGCAGAGAGAGAGCAAAGAGAGCATTTCTTTAACGCCGAGCAAATCTTCTGGAGCCAAGGCTGCATACCGATCGTCCAAGGAGTAAGGCAGGACTGCCGTCGCCTTTTCGAGCCTCTATCGTCACCCCCGAGAATCTAAAATAAATAATTGTACTTAGTCTGCTGTACCTAGGCTTTCGTCCCTAGGCTTTCTTTGTACAAGCGAGTTTGTATTGTGAGTCTAAGTTCAGTCCTTCCATAAAACTGTTATGTACTTTTACAATCAATGGCAAACACGATGGCGACCCTGCTGGGGACAAACTTCTCCACGGTTGAGGAGTTGGTGATGCAGTCGGATGCAGCCAAGCTTGGCTCCACGCAACAGAAGATGGTCGTCCGTTTCGACCAATAAGCGTTTGAAGAGATGCTCTCTGAAGGAAGTGCTGGCCCGATCCAGAAGCGAACCCGCACAAAGAAAGCTCGCTGCGAGTGGAGGCCAAAATCGTTTGCTCCTCCACAAGCTCTGGACGGGGTACTCTCTGCTACCCAAGACGGCGAGAGTGATTCTCATACAACTCCACTTCGAGCCGTAGAGAACTCTGCTGTCCCCGAGTCCGGCAGAGGAAAGCATTACGATGCCGGACTTGCAGGGACAAAGAGCGACTCTATGCGCCCCAAGAAGAAGCCGAGCACTCCTGTGGCCAAGTCTGTCAACCACATGCAGGAGGCTCATGCGGGTGGATCTACCGACCGCATGAAGAAAATCCATACGGCCAGATCATCCAGCCGTATAAAGAAGGCTCATGCGGCTGAGACTTCCAGCCGCATGAAGAAAGCTTATACGGCTACGTCTGCCAGCCGCATACGGACCAACGATGACAGCCGTATGACGCCTACTCCCTGCGGCTCTGTCTTCGACCGTCTCTCGTACGATCCTGATCTCTTGTGCTCCCAAGAAGATATGTCTGACTCTCTCCAGTATCACTTAGACTCTTCCTACTATGTGCCCGTGCGTACTAGAGCGAAGAAGTCTAAAGCAGCACGAGCCTGGCGAGTTCGGTTCGCTGATTTGACCTCTGACCATCCGAGCATTCCGCATACTGCTACGCGGGCCTCGGATGGAAAGTTGTACAGAACCACTCGAGTCCAGCCCCCGGCGGCAGACGGACAGAGAGGTTCGCAAAAGTCTCCCAAAATCCTAGGAGCAAACATGGTCGGTCCAGACCCATCTGACTTGCGTGAGGCCATCCTCCACAAATACAAGGAAAGAGAAGATGCATCGGGGGCAAAGAGTCCTTCCACGGACGTCACTGCACCTAAGTCATCGTCAACTGCTGCTGCAACAGCACGACGATACGAGAAGACCAATAGTCTGTCTTTCAAAGACTGCAATAGCCTTCTTCAGAAGACGAGGCACTACCCGTCGCCTCATGCAACACCGCTCGCAAAGTCCCCACTGATGGAAGGGGTGTAGGATGTGGAAAATTATGACACGCTGTCATACGCTCAAGGCCATACGCTTATCAAAAGCCATACGCTTAGTGGATATTTTATTATTTCTTCTTAAAGTGGCAGCACAGCATATATTAAATGAAGAATGAATCTGACGTCTCGTCTTTCGTGCAAAGATAGTTGTCATGAAAAGAGCAACCGTCGTATATGTATTCGAAGAGTTGGTTTTGTCTTTTACGAGGACAGCTCAGCAGATCATTAATGCAAAGTTATTATTACTGACAGTCTGTCAGCCGTCATATCTGCAGTCACGACGCTCGAGAAAATCTTTTGACAGTTATTTGAAGATATGGCGTATCAGAGAAGATTGATGATGGCCACGTGGCCATTTCTTCAGTGAGCGTATGAAGTCTATACGACTCCTTCCTTCTTCAGTGAGCGTATGAAGTCTATACGACTCCTTTCTTCTTCATTGAGCGTAAGAAGTCTATACGACTCCTTCCTTCTCCAGTGAGCGTATGAAGTCTATACGACTCCTTCCTCATCAAGTGAGCGTATGACTCCTTTCTTCTCCAGTAAGCGTATCAGCTTTATTTTTTCTACATCATCCAAGTCAGCGTATAACTCTCCTTCAACGAGGCAGCGTATTACAGCAACCATATCCAGGATTACAGTCAACACACATTCTCACGTGTCCTGTACCAGTTATCCACTTCTCTAAAGTTATATAACGTGGCATCCATGCCATCAATCTCTCCTGAACATGCTCTACTACTTTCAACCGCACGCTAATGTGTCTCCATCAGAATTAGCCACGCGTCCCTGCAGTTATGCACACGTCAAGTAACTACCTGAGCGTATGCTTAAGGACAGTTATCCTGAACTCTATAAAAAAGAGTTTCTTCATCTTCATCAGACTAGAGTCAATTTCAGAGAGAACAGAGAGATTGCCCAGTTGCTGTCCAAGTTCTTCAAAGTTCGAGTATTCTTCATCGCATCGTCCAAGGGATAAAGTAATCATCTTCTAGATTAGATTCCTACAGTTGTAATTTTCTCAGATACAAAATAAATAAAGTGAATTTATTTATGGAAAACAAATTGGCGACTCTGCTGGGGAAAGCTGTCTCCTCCAACGAGATAGCAACAACTCAATGCGATACTTCGTCGATCGGCTTGACGAAGAAGGCGATGGTTGTACAATTCGACCAATCGGCTTATGAAGAAATGCTCAAGGCGAAGGAGGGTCGCACTGCTTCCTCCACTCTTCCTGCTGCCAAGAAGAAGGGACACTCTGTCTATGTCCCTAAGTTTTCTGTAGCAGTCCGAGATGCTTCTGTCGCTTCTCATGCTGACAAGAACACGTCTTCAACTTCCATGAAGCACACTTCGGCTTCTCGAAACACGGCAACAGTGGCTTCTCCTAGTCACGCTGACAAAGTTGGTTCTTTAACCAAGTCAGCGTGTACAAGGAAAACCATCTCTGGACATGTCAAAGTCCCTTCTCCCTCTACTCTTACGACAGCAGTCGGCTCTTTAGCCATTGATGACTCTGAGCGTATGGCATTCAAAGGGCAGCGTACGGCAAAGACAGCGTACAAAAGCCAACATCAGGCAGCGTATGCTAAGCCAAAGCCAGCGTATGCTAATAAAAAGGTAACGTATGACCAGAAGTCCAAACTGAAGTCAGTGTATGCTAACAGATATAGTCCTTTGACTGTTTCTCAAAATCAGGCTGGGGGTTCTCTTCCACAGAACATACAAATAATTTCCCCTCAACTTGCACATCTTGTGCCAACCAAGGAGAAAGACTCTTTAGTCAACTCCTCTACTCCTAAGGTCTTTACCTCTGGAGTTAATTTGACTAGTACTCTTACTAGATCAAACAATGGAAAACGCCTTTTGGCTAATTCCTCCAAAGATGGATTATTACCGACTCCTAGTCAGAATAATACTCATCTTCCTTCTCTCAAAATTTCTCGGTCTGAGAAAGGCAAATTACAAGTATCCAAGACTGATATCAAATTCAGATCTCCTACGGATCTTCGTAACAAGCTTAATCAGAATCGGCTCGGTTCCACTGAGACAAGTATATTAGACCCTGATGCAGAATATGCCAAGAACTATGTGGCTCAAATTAATCAGTCTTTATACACTCAGGAACCAAGAAGACAGAAGAACAAAAGACAAGTTTCTACACAGAAACTATCTTCAAGTACTTCCCAATCTGTTCCTACAGATCTCCGGGAATATTTGCAAAATAAACAGAGAATTGACACTCCATCAGGCTATGATATTGCTCACATTTGCCATGAAAAGCATGGTTGCAACTTCCAACCTCGAGTTGTAATTCAATGTTGTTGTTCACCAAAAAGACAATCTGTTTTCGAACGGATTCAATATGAACCAATGTTGGATGAAGATGAACCTCTTTATGCTTCTGTCAACATGACCTCCAGAAATATTGGGGGTAGCATACGGTCTGATGCTATATCAGACTCTGAAGATGGTGTTTATCTCGGCACCCGATCCAGGACCGGAGCCTTGACCAGAGCCTCTTCTTCTTCTCATCCAAGTGGTAATCCGGAGATCACAGAAGACTTCCTTGGAGAGTCCATTTTTCCAGTATTGACTCCCGTAAAAAGCCCCGAAAAAGATACTGATTCACACAGTGATGATTCAGAACAGACGGTTTCATCATCTATTCCTCGAATGATTACCACTTACATGGCAGAGGGCGATCATGAACCTTCAACTAGCACCGAAGCTCACGAACAAAGGATTTCTTCCTTAGAACAACAGTTGCGAGCTATGGCAGATACGTTGAATGCTATGCACACTCTTATGCAAGCTCAGCATCAAACTCAACAAGTCCAACAGACAGTTCCTCCAGTTATATTAAATACTCCTGTTGTTCCAAACCAGGAACCCTCTACTATTCCGGGGGTACAATCTAATGTTCCTGAACAACCCACTCCAAGTCAGTCTGGAGCTGGAGGTGGTACATATGCTGCAGTCCCTCCTCCTAATTACACTCAACAAGTTACAACTCCCCAATCTTCTGGAATTGTTTCTGAAGAGTTAAAGAATCTCCGAACTCAATTTGAGGCATTCAAACAGAAGGATGGTTTGCAAAGGTTAGGTATCAAGCAACCTTATCCGATAGAATGGAAGCAGGTATTGTATCCACCAAAATACAAACCTCCGACCATCTCTTTCTATGATGGGACAACCTCCCCAAGTCAATTCATTAATCATTTTGAAGTAATGACTGATCAACTGCAACCAAGTGACGCCCTCCTTACTCGGGTGTTCATTGGATATCTCAAAGGAACGGCTTATGAATGGTATAGAAGTCTCCCTGATGGGTGCATTACCTTATTTGCCAGTTTCAAGCAAATATTTCTTGAACGATTCTATGAAGGGCTCAATGATATGACCATGTCAGCCCTCATAAGAATTAAACAGAAAAATAATAAAACCACCGAGGACTTCATTGAAAGATTCAGAAGAGAAGCCCTCAAAATGCCTCTCGGAACTCCCGATGCTGTTACCATCGACACTTGCAAGTCGAATCTCTTACCAATTATCAGCATGTGGACAGGGTCTACTCAGTTCCAAGATTGGCCTTCTTTCATTGTCAGTGCCAAGGCTGCTGAAGTCAGTGCTGAGACCTTCAAGGGTCTGGGGGTACAAATGGCTCCCAAGGAATCAAATCAGAGTGCTAGCAATAGTACTCGACCCAACAATCGCGAAGGGAAAGAAGCTCTTGAAGTCAATCTCCAAAACAGTAGTCAAGAGGTAAAGACTACCCAAGCTACTCTAGCTCCAACAAATCAACAACAGAGATCTCCTCGACCGAAGGAAGAATATTCTTTCGACGATGATGATGTTCAGGGTATCTTTGAATGCTTACTCAAAGGTAATAAGATTCAATTGCCAGAAATTAAAAAGCCTGATGAAGCCAATAAGACAGATCATCCAAAATACTGTCCATATCATAGAATGCTGGGTCATACAATCCGATCTTGCTATGTATTAAAAGGGAAGATTCAAGAGATGATTAAATCAGGAGCTGTGACATTAACACCCAAAGACAAAACAGTCACAGCAAATGTAATTTCAATGCAGTTCGGTGACTTTCCCCCCTTAATGGTGGAAAGTGGGATTGTTCCTATCCCCAAAGCAACTCTCGAAGTTGTAAACATCCCACCAGCACAGAATGACGGACTTGTTCCTGTCACAACTAAGAAGGGAGAGATCATATGGATTCACCCGGATTTAATGACGGAGTTTGAAACGTCTTCCTCTTCTCCTCGGAAGACTTCCTCATCTAAAAAGAAGCTCGGGAAGACTAAGTCATGCAATGTGACTTCTAGTTTCACATCCAATTTTTATCTAACCTCTACTTTCATCTCAGCAGGAAATTCACTCCCTACGGAAATAAAATCTGTATCTCAATTTGAAGATAGGTACAAGCCTGCTTTTCATCTATACAGTTCACAATCTCGTGAATTGATGGCGAAGATGGGTTATGATCTAGCCACTGCTCCTGGTTTGAACTCAGGCAAGGGACTCCGAGCACCTTTGGCCATTACTATGAGACATAATCAATCTCGTGTTGGCCTTGGTTTCTGGAATGAAGCTCTCATCAAACATAAAAGAACCAAGAGCAAAATAAAGAATTACAGCATGGTTTCCATAGACCTTGAACCAGAATCTGAAGTTGAAGTTCATACTGGAACTCGGCCAGGAAAAATATATTTGAAAGATTATGCTGAGATTCCTGAAAAAACTTCTGACGTTCTTCCGGTTACAGCTTCAACACCAGTCTCTACTGAAGAGCCTTTGAATGTTCCTGTTGAGACAGTTCCTTCTAAACCAACAGTAGCTGACAAAGGCAAACAACAAGTCCGCTTCGACAAACCATTGAAGAAGTCATCTCCTACAGGACTTGAAAAGCCTTATAATTTTGATATATTGGCTCAACTAGCCAATACCCCAGCTAAATTATCAATCTTCGAGCTCTTACGCCTCTCTAAAGAGACTCGAGAAACTCTAAGTGAAGCACTGTTACAAGCAGAAACCTGCCTAACTCTTCTCAAGAAATTGGAAACAGAACCTGTTACTCATTGCCATAATGTATTAGAATTTATTCCAAACATTACCTTTACGCAGGACGATATGCTGCTAGAGGATAATCGACATGACCGTCCTTTATATCATACAGGATATATTGATTCTATGAAGGTTGATCGTCTCCTGATTGATCCAGGATCTGCTCTCAGTATTATGCCAAAAGCTATGCTAGACGCACTGAAGATACCTGTACATAGCCTTTCCAGCACTATCACTACTATCTTGGGATTTAATCAAGGAAAAAGTGAGCCTTTGGGCAAGATTCGCCTCAAATTTCAAATAGGCGATTATTGCACTAAAGTTACTTTTTACATCATCGACAATCATGGTTGCTCATACAATGCTCTGTTGGGGAGACCATTCTTGCATGAACATAATGTCGTTCCTTCGACCCTTCATCAGTGTTTTAAATATGTTGATGATAATGGAGAAGTTCAAAAGGAAGTTGCGGATCTCTATCCATTCAAAGGAGTTGAAGCTTACTTCAATGACGCTCGCATGTACAAAGATGAATACTCAAAAGTCTTGCAAGCTATGGATAATGATGATGAAATAGCAAAAGTTGGCACTTTTGTTATTCCTGTAAAAGGGCGTATCACTCCTCCGCGGTCTGTTAGATCATCCGAAGAAGGCTCACTGATAATTCCTGTCAGTGGACGTATTACTTCATCACCTGCTCAGGCTTCACAAGGTTCACTGATAATTCCTGTCAGTGGACGTACTACTGTACCGTCTTCCCAAGCTCCACAAGGCTCACTGATAATTCCTGTCAGTGGACGTACTACTCCCCCTCCACCTTCTCAGGCTAGACTAGATACTCTAGTCATTCCAGTTAGTGGACGTACTACTTATCCACGATCTTCTTCAAGGGAGCTCACCTCTTCTGAGCCTTTTGTTATCGATCTTAATCGAAATAATACTTCTGGTCGCTCTTCCTCTCTCCCTTTTGTCATTAATTTGACTAAGTCTGATAAGGCTCAGCCTTCTGTTATAAATACAGTATTTAATATTAATGAAGCATCTCCTTTGCAGTATATTGATGTCTGTAATCATGTACAAAGTTATTTACAATTGCTAGATAACTTAGAGTCACTAACTATAGGGGTTGTTCAAACTCTTCATACAGACGTATCATTGGAATCCATACAAAAATCATACTTCGTGGTCCCTGCTAGAAAAAAGGGAGAAAATCCAATCTTCTTTTATAAAGGACCCCAGAATCCTCCTAACTTGGAAGAAGATGACATAAACGATGATACTGGAAGGTTACAACTGCGTCGCTACAGTCAACAATCCAAAAATATCATCAAGAATATGGGTTATGACTTTAGAACCAGTCTCAATAATGGAAAAGGAAGAAGAATGCCTATTCGAATTCCTCCATTAAAATACGGAAGGACAAAATGTGGTTTAGGTTACATTGCTCCTACTTCCTTTATCAACATAGTCCATGAAGATTCAAAGTCCGATGAAGACGAACGATCTGATTCTTCTGATTCTCTCTCTTGGGATTCTGACACGAGTATTGGCGATCTCCATCGTTCTATTCTATCCATCAATATGGTCTCTGTTGATGGCCCGCAGGAAAATGATGAAGATGAGGATGATTTTGAAATATCACCCGAATCAGAACAATCGGCTCAAAGATTAGATAATCAATGGGAATTCAGGTTCGAGCAGAGGGAACTCCTACCGAAGATAAACTGATCCAAATTGATGTTGGTGAAGAATGTTCTCCTAAACCAATATTCATCAGTGAAAGTCTTTCAGAAACAGATAAGCTAGACATGATCAAGCTTATTCGTGATTATATCGATGTCTTTGCCTGGAGTTACGAAGATATGCCAGGACTAGATCCGAAGATTGCAATGCACAAACTCAATATCATGTCAAATGCTAAATCGATCAAACAACAACAGCGACGATTTCGTCCAGACATCATGGATGCAATTGAAGCTGAAGTCAACAAGCTTATGGCTTCTGGATTTATTCGAGAGGAACAACATCCTGAATGGGTGGCTAACATCGTTCCTGTCCTTAAAAAGACTGGCAAGATTCGGGTCTGTATAGATTTTCGTGATCTCAATGCGGCTTGTCCTAAAGACGAGTTTCCTCTTCCAATTACTGATGTCATGATTGACAACACGTGGTTTCGAACGAATGTCATTTATGGATGGGTATTCGGGATACAACCAGATCAAAATGTTTCCAAATGATGAAAAACACACTTCCTTCAGAACGCCGATCGATACATACTGTTATACAGTGATGCCGTTTGGTCTCAAGAATACAGGAGCAACATATCAGCGAGCA
Organism: Iris pallida; assembly: GCA_029216955.1. Classification (NCBI taxonomy): domain Eukaryota; kingdom Viridiplantae; phylum Streptophyta; class Magnoliopsida; order Asparagales; family Iridaceae; genus Iris; species Iris pallida. The sequence continues at coordinate 2,075,438 of JANAVB010025600.1, forward strand.
ATGAGCACTATATTTCGCGAACATCTCCGAAAAATAGTCGAATGCTATGTTGATGATATTGCAGTCAAAAGTCGACGAAAGGAGGATCATATCCAAGATTTGAAGACTATCTTTGATTTAATGCGTCAACATCAACTTAAAATGAACCCTACTAAGTCCTTCCTGGGCGTCTCTAGTGGTAAATTTCTCGGCTTCGTCATTACCGCTAAAGGTATACACGTGGATCCCGAGAAGATCAAAGCCATTCAAGAGATGCATCCTCCACGCACCTTAAAAGAGCTACGAGGATTTCAAGGAAGAATTGCTTATATCAGGAGATTCATTTCCAACTTATCAGGACGCTGCAGACCATTCAACAAACTTCTGAAGAAAGGTGTATCTTTTGTCTGGAACAAAGAATGTCAAAAAGCATTTGACGACATTAAACAGTATCTCATGAACCCTCCAGTTTTGGTACCTCCCGTCTCGGGGATACCATTCCTTCTATATATTCGAGCCATGGATCATTCTCTTGGTGCATTACTTGCCCAGAAAAATAAAGATGGCTATAAACAGGCTATTTATTATCTCAGTCGCACAATGACGGGTGCTGAACCGCGTTATTCTCCAATCGAGAAAGAATGCTTAGCATTAATGTTTGCTGTTCAGAAAACGCGATATTATATTATCGGTCAAACGATCCATGTCATTTCCAGAGTGAATCCCATCAGGATTATGATGAAGAAACCTGGAATTCTCAACTCCAGACTAGCTAATTGGGGAATCTTGTTAGCTCAATACGATATGCATTATATTCCTCAGAAGTCAGTTAAAGGACAGGCTCTTGCTGATTTTCTGGCTGCTCATGCAATTCCAGAAGATTCTAAATTATATGATGAGATTCCTGATGAAGTCTTGGATTCAAATCTGATTTCTGAAGAAGTTCCTACCTGGCGTCTATTCTTTGATGGAGCATCTAGAATAGGTCCTAACGGCAATATTGTCGCTGGAGTTGGGATTGTTCTTGTATCCCCAGAAGGACTAACTATTCAGAGGGCTTATTCTCTAAATCAATCATGTTCAAACAATGTAGCCGAATACAATGCATTACTCATTGGTCTTCAACTTGCTAAACATCTAGATATTCAATATTTGGAAGTTTATGGAGACTCCAAGCTTATTGTCAATCAGATCAGAGGAACGTATGAAGTTCGTCATCAGGATTTGATACCTTATCATCGAGCAGCACTCTCTATAGCCTCATCTTTTGAAGACTTCTTTATTGAACATGTTCGACGAGCCTATAATGCAGAAGCTGATGCTTTAGCTAATCTTGCTGCTGTATTAGCTATACCAATCAGACGTCAGCAAGTGATAGTGGTTTATAACCGAGAACTATTCTGTGTTGAGAATAATTTGTCTTTGGCTTTTCCTCACAAACCAGACAAAGATTCTCTCAACCTTGATGCTGGATTAAAGTTTGACAAAATGTCCTCGTCTTCCTCTGATTCTACTATGGAATATGTCTTTTCTAATGAAACAGAAGCCATAATTGAAGACTGGAGACGCCCGTTTATAGATTTTGTTTTGTATGATATACTTCCTGATAATCCGAGTGAAGCAGCGTCTATTCGACGTCGATCTCTCAGATTCTATTATAATCATACGACGAAAACATTATATCGTCGGTCTTACGACGGTCTTCTCCTCCGATGCATTGCCGGTGAAGAAACACAACAGATAATTCATGAAGCACATGATGGTGTTTGCGGAGCTCATCAACCAGGTCCTAAACTTCAAGATCGTATCCGACGTATGGGTTATTATTGGCCCACGATGGTGGCTGACGCTATTCAATATGCTCGGAAATGTAAAGCCTGTCAAATTCATGCAGACTTTATTCATCAACCGTCAGAGTTCTTACATCCAACAGCGGCATCATGGCCCTTTGAAGCTTGGGGCATGGACGTCATTGGTCCCATCAACCCACCATCATCAAGAGGATATCGGTTTATTTTAGCAATAACCGATTACTTTTCCAAATGGGCTGAAGCAATCCCGTTATCTGAAGTTAAAACTTCTAGTGTTATCAACTTCGTCAAACATCATGTTATCTATCGATTTGGTGTTCCTCGGCGTATTATCCATGATAACGGACCGCAGTTCGTCAGTCAGAAATTTACTCGATTCTGCGACGATCATCGGATTAATAATTTAGCTTCTACAGCATATAATCCAGCATCCAATGGATTGGCAGAAGCTTTCAATAAAACAATCATCAAACTCTTGAAAAAGTTCGTTTCTTCCAACAAACGCAACTGGAGCGAGAAGCTTGGTGAATGTTTATGGGCCTACCGCACCACAGTTCGCAATGCGACTGGATGTACACCTTTCTCTTTAGTATATGGGTGTGAAGCTGTTCTTCCCCTTGAGATCCAAATTCCTTCTCTGAGAATTGCAATCTCCAATGAATTGACAACAGAAAACAATGATCGTCTTCGACTTCAAGAGTTGGAAGCTCTAGATGAAAAACGATTGTATGCTCAACAAAATATCGAGTTGTATCAGGCCCGAATCTCCAAAGCTTTTAACCGAAAAGTCAAAGTCAGAGCATATCAGAAGGGAGAACTGGTCCTTACTGTTAGACGTCCTATGACCATGACACATATGAGCAAAGGCAAATTTGATGCGAAATGGGAAGGCCCATTCGTAGTGAACAAAGTCTTCTCTAACGGAGCATACCAGCTTGCCTCTATGGATAGGAAAGTCATGATGATGCCTATCAATGGCAAATTCTTAAAGAAATATTATGTATAATATTTTCATCATTCCCCAGCAAATATAAAATCCTTCTTTACAAAAGTTATTTCGATATCGTTATCCCCAGAGGAAATTGATATTCCACCATGTATCATCTTCCCAGAGAATTTGATATTTTGTTTTATTAGATCCCCAGTGGTTTTAATAAAGATCTTGAATAAAAAAATCATGTCCATATTACCTCTGAATTTTCTATCTCAAATATTTAGTCTTTTTGATTTCTGAGTCTAAAGATCAGTGAATAAAGGCAAAATTGATGTAAAGTGGGAAGGATACATCGTAAACAAAGTTTCCTTAAACAGAGTTTATTTTAACAAAATTCTTCAAGAAAAAGAGTACATCATCATGGAAGATCACTGTCATCCCTCTCATACTTGGGACAAGGGCCACATACATAATCAGCAAAAGAATTTAATACATCTTTTCCTGACCGCACCAAGAACTGACAGACAGCCAGCCTCATTGCTTCTTCTTCTTCGGTTTCTCCTGGTTCTACCAGGAAGTCCAGGATATCTTTCGGCGGCTTGGGAGTAGATGAGCTTTCGCCCATTTCCTTCTTCTGCGGAGGTAGATGCTCTTTAGCACCTTCAGTAACTTCAGAGACGACTTCAGTCTTCTTTGTATTCTTTTCAGAAGACATTGTGGATAAAAGAGGATGATGTATGATCCTTTTACTCAAATATATGCTCTATTTATAGGCATATGGTTACAAAGATCGAAGGGACGTATTCTTTCCCGAGATTCAGTTCATCCATTCATTTCTCACATTCATCTGACGTTTCACATGTTCATTAATACTTGACGGTTCATCCGTTCATTTATTACATTCACTCGACAGTTTATCTGTTCATCATTTCCTAACGGTTCATCCGTTCATAATCTTCTATCAATTTATCAAGTGGGGATTTGTTATTTATCATATTTTCATAACCTCTGAATCAATTCCGAATCTACTTACTCATTTGTCATGTTTTGACCTCTGCATAGAAATCAATCTATTTTCTTTCGAGTTCCTATATATTATCACGTCCATAATACCTCTGATAATATCATATACTCTAAACACAGAAAAGATGATTTTATTATCTATCATGTCCACAATTCATCCACAAATACAGATCATTGAGCATAGAAGAATTGTCATTTCCATTCCCATTTCACCACAAAAAATTCTATTACATTTTCTTAGACTTTCTTACAAATTATAATGGAAATCTATTACAAATCTTGGATTTTCATTCTACACCATAACGATAACCTAATAGAGATCTATCTTCTTCTTTGGATCTTCTCCGTCGGACCTTCTCCGTCAGGTTCGTTGTTGGTGGCAATTCCTGACTGTCTAGGTCTCAGTCACGACCAGATCAACAGGAATCAAACTCTGGTCTTCTTTCTCAGACGAGAGGAGAATCACAGAGTATGGCAGCCCGAAGTCGTGGTGCTGCCAATACAGCTGGTGGATGGGGGTAACCTCTCAAGGAAGACAGAAATGTATCCAAACCTTGGGATACAATTCCTGGTTCTGCCTTGAAAGGAACTCTACTACCCGATTTCTCGGTAGTAGAGTTGACTCCACCATCCAACTCTCGTGTATAAAGGCTCTTCCTACCATCTGAGGAAGACCCTTCTATCCCACGAAGAGTTCTGAGTTGTCTGATTTACGCATCAAAGGCGTATGAGCTCCCTGATGTTGGTGTCAGAAGGACATTCTCCACAGCATCCACATCACCAATGCCAGTTCTGAAGAAAATCTTTAGCCAAGTTTCTGCGGAAAACAGCATGAAGAAGAGAATTAAATCAACAGAAATGTCATATGAAACGTACTGGTTGGTCAAGCACGCTCAGAGACAGAAAGCTTATTTTCAACAGCAAAAACAGTACGTGTATTATGCCGGACTTACCTTCAAGTTTGACGCTAAGAATTGGCAAACTGATGTCTGACATATTGCTCAGAATTCAAACATTTAGAAGCTTTTGCTTTCCGATTCGAGAGTGAAATCTCACGTTCATTTTCAGAGAAGAGAAGAAGAAAAAGAAGATGGGGTGAGTTCTGTGAAACTCTTCTGTCTATTTTAAAGTATGGAGCGCAAGCCTATTCTTGGAAAGGATCCACAAATAACGCTCATAAAATATGCAATGAGTGCCACGTGTACTTTGGAAACCAGCATAGCCTTGGAAATATTCAAAGAGTGCTTTCCACAACATTGGAAGATAGCGTAACCTACAGCTATTTATTGGTGCATGCTATTCATTGATGTACGCTATCCAGCGTAACTTACAAACATTGGAAGACAGCGTAACCTACAGCGTAATCTACAGTTATTCATTGGTGCACGTTAGTTTTCAACACAAAATTATACTAAACAGAGAATTCTTGAATATTCATTTCATTAAGGCACTGATGGCCTTACAAAACAAAAAAAGAGAGGGAAAGAAAGGGGTGTAACAAAGTCACGCTCTATTTTCCAGAGCGGCTAAGTTTGACGCCTAACTCTTCTACGCTTTGGACCCCCATGCGGTGCAACAGAGCAGCGAGCATTTCACGCTTCTCTGCGAGGCTCCGCCCATCAGAAGTAGAGGAGCCGTCCAGACCGAAGTAACCCAAGAAATTCTTGGCTAACTGCGTGGGGTCATCTTTGAACTCGATGACGAAGGGCTCCGGTTCTTTGCCTCCAAAGGTGGGGTCACCATGGGCATAGAAACCTAATTTTCGTGCTTCTTCTTCAGCCGCTTCCTTTGGAGTCATGGTTACAAGAAATGAATGTCAAAAAAACTAAATTTTCTCAGTTTATATAACAAAGCTTGCTGGCGGTTCATATTCCTCCATAAATCAGATTCAATCAGTCTCAAAAAATGAAGAGTCATCATGACATTTAATAAATTCATTTTTGCATAAACAGACTTAATGCCAGCGTGTCAAGACTCATTCCCACTTTTTTATTCAAAGTAATTTCGAACTTTTGAAACTCATAAAGTTCGAAAACTTTGAAGGGAGTCTTGTAGGATGTGGAAAATTATGACACGCTGTCATACGCTCAAGGCCATACGCTTATCAAAAGCCATACGCTTAGTGGATATTTTATTATTTCTTCTTAAAGTGGCAGCACAGCATATATTAAATGAAGAATGAATCTGACGTCTCGTCTTTCGTGCAAAGATAGTTGTCATGAAAAGAGCAACCGTCGTATATGTATTCGAAGAGTTGGTTTTGTCTTTTACGAGGACAGCTCAGCAGATCATTAATGCAAAGTTATTATTACTGACAGTCTGTCAGCCGTCATATCTGCAGTCACGACGCTCGAGAAAATCTTTTGACAGTTATTTGAAGATATGGCGTATCAGAGAAGATTGATGATGGCCACGTGGCCATTTCTTCAGTGAGCGTATGAAGTCTATACGACTCCTTCCTTCTTCAGTGAGCGTATGAAGTCTATACGACTCCTTTCTTCTTCATTGAGCGTAAGAAGTCTATACGACTCCTTCCTTCTCCAGTGAGCGTATGAAGTCTATACGACTCCTTTCTCATCAAGTGAGCGTATGACTCCTTTCTTCTCCAGTAAGCGTATCAGCTTTATTTTTTCTACATCATCCAAGTCAGCGTATAACTCTCCTTCAACGAGGCAGCGTATTACAGCAACCATATCCAGGATTACAGTCAACACACGTTCTCACGTGTCCTGTACCAGTTATCCACTTCTCTAGAAGTTATGCAACGTGGCATCCATGCCATCAATCTCTCCTGAACATGCTCCACTACTTTCAACCGCACGCTAATGTGTCTCCATCAGAATTAGCCACGCGTCCCTGCAGTTATGCACACGTCAAGTAACTACCTGAGCGTATGCTTAAGGACAGTTATCCTGAACTCTATAAAAAAGAGTTTCTTCATCTTCATCAGACTAGAGTCAATTTCAGAGAGAACAGAGAGATTGCCCAGTTGCTGTCCAAGTTCTTCAAAGTTCGAGTATTCTTCATCGCATCGTCCAAGGGATAAAGTAATCGTCTTCTAGATTAGATTCATACAGTTGTAATTTTCTCAGATACAAAATAAATAAAATGAATTTATTTATAGAAAATAAGGGGGAAGAAGACAAATGTTCCCAGCCCGAATATTTCAACCACTGTGACTAAAAGACTGTCGTCCAAACGGGTGCCCACCACCGGAGTTTTCCAAGGTACTCGCTCTAAGACGAAATCTGCTACAGTGGGAGATTCGTCGTCTACAATACAGGGGGTTGCTGGGGCTGGGGGTAGCACCCCTCCGAGCCTCCACAGCAATCCGATATTCCAAGAAGACGAGCCAGGGGAGACAACTCTCCCATCGGATACAGCAAACCTCGACGTCCCCGAAGACTTCCACAACTTCCAAGACGAGGCGAACTCGGAGACTGGGGGTACTGTTCCTTCCGAGTCTGAATCAGAAGGGAACATACCTACATACCCCGATGACTTCTCACTACAGGGGTACGATTCGGAGGGCGCTTCCTCCACCGCTCCGTCTATCTCTCCTCATGTGAAGACGATATTCATGACAGACAACAACCAAGGTGGTTACAGTGATCGCCAGCACATCGACAGTCTCGAAGCCATATTGCTTGCTTTGGTTAAGTCTGTAGACGAGATTAAAGCGGCCCTTTCTAACTCTGCAAGGAGGGACGCCTGGCCAAACAAGCGCGGGTCCCACGGTCAATACGGACTCGAATTCGGCAGCACCAAACCCGGGCAACGATCCTCCTAAAACAACAGCCCCCACCACCGTGGATGAGGCCCGCGAAGCAAGAAAAGAGGTCCAAGAGCTCCGAGCCATGTTCCACGCTCGAAAAAACTCTCAAGACCTCAGAATACGGCAACCGTACCCTGCTGCATGGAGGGATGTTCTATTCCCACCAAGATATAAGCCGTTCAACATCAATCCTTATGATGGCAAGACCTTAGTAAGTCGATACATCACTTACTTCGAGGTCACCACCGACCATCTTCCCCATGATGATGCCATCCTCACACGATTATTTATCGGGGCATTGGAAGGAGTCGCCTTTGACTGGTATCGCAATCTGCAGGACAACTGCATCTACTCCTTCGTCGGCTTCAAGCGCATGTTCTTGGAGAGATTCTACGAAGTAGGGCAAGACATCACCATGCCTACCCTCATGGACGTCGTCCAAGGGGAGAAGGAGCTGACAAGAAACTACATCGAGAGGTTCCGCCAAACCGCCATGAAGTTGCCCTCTGGAAACCCGGATTCCTCCTTAATTGAAATTTGTCAAAAGAGACTGCTTCCAACAATCAGTCTCTGGATGGGCGAAAGTCGATTCAAGGATTGGAAGACGTTCATCATTAGCGCCACAAGCGCCGAAGAACGACTGAAGAAGGCTCGCCAAGTGGGATTGCATATCTCGGACGGAGAGAACAAGGGCAAGCGTCCCAACAACGATAATGGGGGTAGCCCCTCCAACAATCGGGACAGCAGGGGAATGCAGGCTATGGTGGCCGATACAACACAAAAACCTGAGCCAAAGCCAGCAGACAAATAATGGCCGCAAATCACTTACTCCTTCGAAGACGGTCACGTCAAGCCCATCTTGGACATGCTCCTATAAGGAGACAGAATCCAGCTTCCTCCACCAAGATGGGAACCGCGGCCGGCAGAGATGGAGAACCCAAAGTACTGCCATTATCACCACTACATCCACCATGCTACACACGACTGCTACCAGCTAAAACGGTACATCCAAAACCTCATCAATTTGAATTCCCTGGCTATCGATTTCGAAGAGGTAACCGTGGCAGCCAATATGGTGTCAGTACAATTTGACAGTTTTCCTCCGACGGAAACTCAAGACGGAGTAGTCCCCATCCCTCTGGCAACAATGGAGATCGCTAATCTTCCTCCTCCCTGAGATCAGACTGCTGGTCTAGTGCCCCTCACCACATCACGAGGGAAGGTCATGTGGATCCATCCAGACTTGGTATCGGAAGTCACTCGGTCCATATCATCTTCCATCTGTAAAAAGAAGAGTGGAAAAGTCAAGTCCTGCCGCACAATCTCGGCAGACATCGAAGAAGCTACAGCCGTAGTCACGCGGTCTGGGGCACAATCCTAACCTGTGGCTGATAACCCGGCTGGAGATCATCAGCCCGCTACAACCGACGCTCCGGGACCGGCTCAGCCTCCGACGACCGACAAGCCTAGGCCGAGGGAGGCTCGCTTTGACAAATCCCTCCGGAAAGAGGCATCACAAGGACTGGAGAAGCCCTACAACTTCGACATCTTAGCGCAGTTGGCCAACACACCAGCCAAATTATCAATATACGAGCTTCTGAGACTCTCCAAGGATGTTCGTACGGTTTTGAGCGATGCACTCCAAAATGTCGACGCGTACCTCGCTCAGGTCAACCTCACAGGAGAGATCCCGCTTGTAGATCTCCAAGACAGCGCTTGTACGGGAGAAATGCCCAATATTGTCTTCACTCCACAGGACTTGTTCATCAAAACCAACTTACACGATCGCCCGCTATACTACACTGGATACATCATGGACGTAAAGGTGGATCGGATGCACATTGATCCTGGCTCTTCCATAAGCATTATCCCGAAGGGTCTACTACATCATCTCTGTATCCCAATGCATCGCCTGACGCCTACAAGCACCGCCATCAGCGGTTTCAATTCGGACAGGAGCTACCCAATTGGAAAGATTCGTCTAAAGTGTCATATTGGCGATCTCCAATCAGAAGTCACCTGCTACGTCATAGATGCAGACACTTCTTACAACATCCTCTTAGGGCATCCATGGATACACGATTATATGATCGTGCCTTCCACGCTGCACCAATGCTTCAAATATGTCGATAAATACGGCTTCGTGAGGACGGAATTTGCTGATATCGATCCCTTCAAAGGGGTCGAATCCTACTACTCAGACTTCTGCCCATACGAAAAGTCAAAGAAGCATCTTGGTGAAGGAGATGTATAAGCTAGTACCGAGAAACCACAGGATCAGAAGAGCCTCTGACGATCCACCTACAAGCTTGCAAACCTGGCAAGTCAGCTCCCCTTACCGCCACTTTGCGTAAGGACGAAATCAGCCTCTCGACGCAAGAAGAGCAGATGATAATCCGGCTGCCAAGGTCTGGCCAAGTGCCAAGACCCATAACGGAGCTGCTGACAATTAGGCTGCCGAGAGCCGGCCAGCCTCAAACGGAGAAGCTCAATCCCTCCGATAAGATAATGACGATACGCCTTCCCAAGAAGGGTCGTCACCCCAATGCAAGGCCTGGAACTTCTAGCGAACCAACCACTCCCCGTCCAGCATCGAGTGCCAAGCTGGGGGTCGCTACTTTGCCAACAACTCCACGCTCTGAACCGCTGACGATCAAGTTGCCCAGGTCGTCCTCTCAGTCTTCGTTTATACAGGGGGTAGCTGAAGAGGAACCGGAGCTAGCCAAGTATGTGGCTGCCCACACTGATGTTCCCTCCACAGATGATGTAATCCCCCTAGAAAAGATACCTTACTTCATCAATAAAGGACTATCTTTGGACTACCTTGAGTTTAATAAGCTTTGTACGATGTGTGCTATGGAACACGGTATAGGCACTCACCTCCACACACAGGTAACAAATGTGTACACCGCAATCCAGCTTACTCCAGCAGAAGACGCTTACCGCATAATCAAGGGAGAGGACCACCCAATCATCTTCGGCCGGAAGGACGATCCTCATTCCTTCACTATAGAAGAAGTCGACCTTGGATCAGATGTCGGGAGACTGCCTCTGTATCTCTATAGCCCCCAATCTAAATATCATATGCAAAAACAAGGGTATGATCTAGAGACTACGCCAGGCTTGAACTACGGCACGGGGCGACGATTACCTTTGAAGCCACCGGTCCCGGCAGGCAAACCACGGGACTACTATAGCAAGACTCGATGTGGATTACGGTATGTAACACCCACGACGACCCCTGAAAGTTTAGATGAAGAATGTGACTGGCATTCACATTCGACCGGGTCACCAACTTCTGACTCTGATACCAGCATCGGAGAGGTATTCAGACAAGTCTTGTTAGTCAACATGGCATTCACCGATGCCTATGAAGAAGACGAAGACATCCCCGAAATCCTCGAGCTAGAGCCGTGGGCCCAGCAGTTGTATGTGCAATAGGAAAAGTGGTTCGAACTGAGGGACCCTCCTACTGAAGATGAGGTTATCCAGGTCGACCTCGGCAACGAATCTTCCCTAAAACCAATCTTCGTCAGTAAAAGCTTAACAGACGAGGAGCGAGAATCAATGCTGGAACTTGTCAAAGAGTACATTAATGTGTTCGCATGGAGCTATGAAGACATGCCGGGGTTAAATCCCGATATTGCTCTTCACAAGCTCAACATTCGGCCGGACGCGAAGCCAGTCAAGCAACAACAGCGACGCTTCCGCCCAGGCATCATGGATGCGATCGAAGCAGAAGTCAACAAACTGATAGCCAGCTGCTTCATACGTGAAGAGCAACATTTCGACTGGGTCGCCAACATAGTACACATCCTCAAGAAAAATAGAAAGATCCGAATCTGCATCGACTTTCGCAATCTGAATGAGGCGTGTCCCAAAGATAAATTCCCCTCCCTATCACAGGCATCATGATTGACAACACCTGCGGCTTCGAACGCATGTCATTTATGGATGGATTCTCGGGGTACAACCAAATCAAGATGTCTCCTGACGACGAAAAGCATACATCATTCCGAACACCAAATGGCACATACTGTTACACAGTCATGCCTTTCGGTTTAAAGAATGCTGGCGCCACATATCAACGAGCCATGAGTATCATCTTCAGAGAACACTTGTGCAAGACGGTGGAATGTTATGTTGATGATGTCGCCGTCAAGAGTCGCCGTAAGGAAGACCATCTACAGGATCTGATGACGGTATTCGACCTGATGCGAGCGTACAATTTGAAAATAAATCCCACAAAGTCCTTCCTGGGAGTATCCAGCGGAAAGTTCTTAGGTTTCATCATCACCGCCCAGGGTATTCATGTAGACCCTGAGAAGACAGGCAATTATGGAGATGGGTCCCCCGAAAAATCTCCGCGAACTCAGGGTCCTTCAAGGAAGGCTAGCTTACATCAGAAGGTTCATCTCTAACCTCTCCGGGCGATGTCGACCATTCACCCACCTCATGAAGAAAGGTGTCTCGTTCGTATGGGACGAAGAATACCAGCGTGCCTTCGACAGCATCAAAGAATATTTGTCAAATCTTCTAGTCCTGGTGGCTCCGGTTGCTGGAAAACTATTTCTGCTCTACGTACGAGCAATAGAGCATTCCCTCGGAGCTCTGCTGGCACAAAACAACGATGCAGGCCATGAGCAAGCCATATATTACCTCAGTCGAATGATGATTGGGCCAGAGCACCGATACATCGCTATGGAGAAGGAATGTCTTGCCCTGGTGTTCGCTATTCAGAAGACGCGGCACTATGTCACCGGACAAACAATACATGTGATCTCACGAGTCAACCCTCTCAGGGTCCTCATGACTAAACTAGGGACACTCAGCTCTCTCCTCGCTACATGGGCAATATTGTTGTCCCCTTATCATATGATCTTCATCCCGCAAAAGGCGGTCAAAGGTCAAGCCCTGGCAGACTTTTTGGCAGCCCACCCGGGCTCAGAGTCGTCCAGGATATATGAAAAAATCCTAGATGAGGTCGCCAACTCGAATGCAGCCTCTCACGATAACATATGGCGGATGTTCTTCGACGGTGCTTCAAGAACAGGACCCAAGGGCAACATCATCGTCGGAGTTGGGGTAGTGCTAGTCTCCCCTTCCGGATTGGTGATCAATCGCACCTACTCTCTCACGGAACCCTGCTCTAACAATGTGGTCGAGTACAACGCTCTGGTCATTGGCCGCCAACTTGCAAGGGAGCTGGGGGTAGAATATCTCGAAGCATACGGCGATTCTCAGTTAATCGTCAATCAAATTTGGGGCTTATACGAAGTTCACCACGAAGACATGATCCCCTATCACCAAATAGTGATCAACATCATCTCGTCGTTCGAGGGGTTCTTTATCGAACACTTCCCCAGACTCCGAAATATCGTAGCCGATGCCTTAGCAGGCCTGGCCGCTTCCCTAGTAGTGCCGAATCATGCCCATCAATCGGTAGATGTGAGAGGCCACGAGCTAGTCTGCCCCAAGAGCAATGTTCAAATCGTGGCAAGTTATTCCGCTCAGGCAATTGATGATGCCCCAGATTGGAGACAACCATTCATCGACTTCGTCGTCTACGACATCCTCCCCGAGAACCCAAAGGAGGCCACCTCCATTAGACGACGTTCCCTCAGATTCTTCTACGATACAGAGATGAAAATGCTGTATCGACGATCCTACGATGGATTATTGCTTCGGTGTCTGTCAAACTCAGATGCTAAAGAAGCCGTACGAGAAGCGCATGACGGTGTCTATGGGGCCCATCAGCCTGGTCCTAAATTGCAAGACCGTCTTCGCCGAATGGGCTACTACTGGCCCACAATGGTAGCGGATGAGATAGACTATACAAGAAGGTGCAAAGCCTGCCAAGTCTACATGGATTTCATTCACCAGCCATCCGAATTTCTACATCCGACAGTGGCATCCTAGTCCTTCGAAGCATGGGAAATGGATATCATTGGTCCAATTACTCCACCTTTCTCCCGTGGACATCGCTTCATACTTGCGATCACGGATTACTTCTCCAAATGGGCAGAAGCTGTTCCACTTGCAGAAGTCAAAACTTCGAACGTGATCAGCTTCCTCAAGCATCACGTCATCTATCGCTTTGGACTGCCCCGAAGGATCATCCACGACAATGGTCCGCAGTTTGTAAGCCACGCCTTCTATCGGTTTTGCGATAAGCACCGCATCCAGAATTTTGCTTCGACACCATACAACCCAGCAGTAAACGGGTTGGCAGAGGCATTCAACAAAACCATCATTAAGTTACTCAAGAAGTTCGTATCATCCAACAAACGCGACTGGAACGAAAAGCTCGGTGAATGTTTATGGGCATACCGAACTACAGTCCAAACAGCTACCGGGAACACACCATTCTCCCTGGTGTATGGGAGTGAGGCAGTTTTTCCATTAAAGACTCAAATACCCTCACTCCGCGTCGCCCTCACTTATCAACTGACGACAGATGATAACTACCGACGCCGACTACAAGAGTTGGAGGCCTTAGATGAAAAACGCCTCCTAGCTCAGCAAAGGATCGAACTATACCAAGCCCGCATCTCTGGAGCCTTCAACAAGAAGGTTCAAATCAGAACATTCCAGGTGGGTGATCTCGTTCTGGCAGTCCGAAGACCGATGGTCATGACTCACAAGACCGCCGGCAAGTTCCAGCCAAAATGGGAAGGCCCATTCATCATCGAGGCTGTATTCTCCAACGGTGCTTACCGTCTCGTAAAACAGAATGGAGATTTGCTCATATTACCCATCAACGATGAATTCCTGAAGAAATATTATGTCTAAACGACATTCTCCAGATCATTGAGTCATGTGCCCGCTGGTACCGCTGAACTCACCCTCACAATTTTCCATATTTTCGAGTCACGTACCCGCTGGTACCGCTGAACTCACACTCACCATTCTCCATATTCCCGAGTCATGTACCCTCTCGTGCCGCTGAACTCACACCCACAACATCCCAGATTATCGAGTCATGTGCATGCTGGTGCCACTGAACTCATACTTTCACAATATCGAGTCATGTACCCACTGGTGCCTCTGAACTCACACCCCGGTCACTCTTTCAGATAGTAAGTCATGTATGATCATACCTCTGAACTTGCTTCCTGGAAGAGATCCTCCCTCATGATCCAATGCCCGCACTTCCAGTGCACAAAAAGGGTAAGCGATCCACAAATTTCTAAAACGGCCATGTCCTCATTACCTCTGAGTCGTTTCACTTCCGCCAAAAACAAATCACCCCTACATAGAACTTCCATGTCCTCATTACCTCTGAGTCGTTCTATGTACCCCCTCTTCATTGAGCCCACTCCTGCCATGTCCTCATTACCTCTGAGTAGGAAGGCTCCATAGAAGAAACCTTCATACTTGCCATGTCCTTAGTACCTCTGAGTAAGTATGTCTGTTCCTTTTAACTTGTTGCCCGTATCCAAAACTAGGGTACGTTAGGGGCAATGGGTCCATGCAAAATGTCCCAATAAAATAATTATTATACAGCAAAAGAGTGAAGCAAATATATTCCATTCATTCAGCATCCACGCGGTTACAGTAAAGTTCTTCATGCAGACAAGAAGAAAGGTAAAACAAAGAAAAGACTACAGATAGACATTTACGAGAAACCTTAAAACCCTAGTTGCAGAAGTGCGTATACAACTCCTTCAACCACCTTACATATGAAGGATGCAATTGAGCAAGATCCTCGTCCAGAATAGGAGAATCAGAATTCTCAGCGCTGCCACCCTCAGCAGTCTCGATAGGGGGGAGGATGTCGTCCCTCTCAGGCGCCAATTCTTCTTTCATCGCCTCCTCCTTAACAGAGGGAGGCCCCTGATTGATGCCAGGGAGCGGTGGCTCCTCTACCACTGCAATCTCAGCATTCGGTGGAGACACTACAAGAACCAGAAGACGGAAAAAAGTGATAATGAATGATGAAAACGGTCAAAAGATATTCAGAGGTGTTCATGCGGCCCGTTTAAAGACAACTTTTATGCGGCTCGGACATGGAATATATTCCATGCGGCTCATGGGACGTGTATACGGACTATGTAATTTGAAAAGCTCGCATCAAATGATTATGTAAGAAGAAAATGCAGCAGAGCAGCATCTATTAGGGTTTCAAAGCACCCTTCCACACAGTCCTTACCTTCGACGACAACATGAACGTCAAGACGAACGGAGGGTGCGGTAGTTGAAGACGAAGTCGACTTCCTACTCTTCGCCACAGCCTTCTTCACTGCCTTGGAAGCCCTAGGTGCCATCATTGTCTGTCGTTCAGAAGAAGAAAGCAAGACAGAAATCTTAATCAAGAAGAGTCTAAGAGAGAAATCCCTCCGAATACCCTTCTATTTATAGAGAAAGGAAGACCAAGACCGACGCCTCGTACAAAGTAGTCGACTCTTCGGCTATCGATACAGATTAGCTAATTAAAGATCAAAAACTCTTGGGATCCTGCCCCAAAAAGGTTTGCATGTATGATATAATGACGTGGCAAGGAACTATGCGGCTGAGATATCCCTGCGGTTTAAAAGTCTCTGCGACTAAGCCATCCTTACGGCTGAAACAACTCTGTGGCTCAAAAGTTCATGCGGCTGAAACTTCCATGCGGCCAAGACATCTATGCGGCAAGAAGAACATACAGCCATGCTTCTTATTCAAAGTATTTCAATTTTGCAAATTGAAAACTTTGAAGGGGGTCTTGTAGAAGCATGAAAAATGATCCATGCGGCTAAGAAATCTCATGCGGCTCAGAAAGCCCATACGGCTCAGAGAGTCATGCGGCATAAGGGACTATGCGGCCCGAGACATCCCATGTGGCTCAGAAGACACGTGGCATAACAGTGTTCCCCTCCGCCCTATGCTGCATTAATTACTTTGACGGCTGACAACTCTGAAAAAAGTGACAGCCCTGACACAAGAGAGGCAATTATGACTCTGTCATAATGACAGACCCCTAGGGAAGAGAAAGAGATCTCTGACACAATCTCCCGAGATCCATAAAAATGCCACGTGGCCTTGCCACGTGGGCGTTCGTATGCGGCTCGAGCAAAGACTTCTCATGCGGTTCGGAATGAAGCCGTCCTATGTGGTCAGGCCGAAACAGTCTCATACGGCTCAAGCGAAGGCCTTCCCATGCGGCTCAAGCGGACCATTTCCATACGGCTCAGGCGGATGTATCCCTATGCGGCTCGTAATGATCATCTCCATGCGGTTCAAAGGTTCGAAGGGGGGTGGGCCACTACCCAAGCAGCCCTGACACATGGCCCAAACTATATGCGGCCCAAACCTTATGCGGCTCAATCTTCATGTGGTTCAGATCCCCCCCAGTGGCTCCTAGGACACGTGTCCTAAGCCGATGAATTTCCTAGATTTATTGCAATCAGAGATTGGGTCAAATCCCAATAATCTGGGACACGTGGCAGGAGAATAAATCAAATTTATTCGCAGACATCAGAAGATCATTATAAGGAAGATTTATTCCAATCAGCAATAATTGCTGATGAGATTTGGTGTAATCTACACTTAATGGTCCAGATTCATCACAATCAAAACGAATGGCCTAGATTGACCAATCCACAGGCCGTCGCCATCTCCAGGAAGCAATCATTGGCAACCCTAATGATCACATCCCATTCTTATAAATAGCAAGGTGTCATTCCCTTACAATAGGGAGACATTCCCTGGCAATATACACAACGGAGAGAGTGTGACCAGAGAGACCCCTTTTCGAGATCAGAGAGCATTAGAAGACTTGGGGGGAAAAAGCAGAGAGAGAGCAAAGAGAGCATTTCTTCAATGCCGAACAAATCTTCTGGAGCCAAGGCTGCATACCGATCGTCCAAGGAGTAAGGCAGGACTGCCGTCGCCTTCCCGAGCCTCTATCGTCACCCCCGAGAATCTAAAATAAACAATTGTACTTAGTCTGCTGTACCTAGGCTTTCGTCCCCAGGCTTTCTTTGTACAAGCGAGTTTGTATTATGAGTCTAAGTTCAGTCCTCCCATAAAACTGTTACGTACTTTTACAATCAATGGCAAACACATATTTATATAATTAGTGACTGAACAATCAAAATCAAGACTGATACACAAAGCAAAATAGGACTGACTGAATACATCAGTCACAACTGATGCATTACCAAAGATCAAGGCTCCTTTGTGGACTGAAACAATTGTCTCAAAACTGATACATTAATGGGCTGATGCACAGAACATTAGAACTGAACATCAAGCCAACCAAGGGCTGGACAAAAAAAGACTAAACAATAGGTAATTTGGGGACTGAACATACATCTAGTATGGGACTGCTACTAATAAAAGCAAGGGTTGAACAATACTAACAAGGGATTGATATAAGAATGGGTATGTAATTAGATGCCATACATCCTATCTACTGAACAAAGGACTGATACAATAGCCTATGAATGCTATTGTATGCAACCTTATACTGCACCTCGATATATAATGTATCAAGTGATGACCGATACCTCGTTTCAGTATGGGACTGATCCTATGGATTGATACTAAAGAAATGAGGAACTGTAACATAAGAGTGAAGGACTGATATAAGGTTAGTCCACTGATACATCTAATAACTGATGCAGGATCGAACTATGGGTTGATACAATCGTGCCATATATTAGGACAGTAAAATGGATACATGTGCCCATTACTTATGAGTTTACTGATAACATAAGGTGGCCTCCATTCAACTGGTACATATGACTGATTTCGTATTGCAAAAATTAGTCCAGAACACAAAACAGTCCAGAACACAAAATAATCCACAAATTATATACCAACAGTCTAAACATGTATATAACAGTCCACATTATATATTACAACAGTCCACATTATGTATACAAACCCCTATGGCACACAAAACCCTTAAACTTAATCCTAATCATCAGATAGACTCATAAATGCTAACCTATACCAATGCACACCTAAACACAAGGATCAAAACTAAAATTTAGAGCATTGGTGCTCTTTTAGCCATTTTGTCAAACACTTGGCGTACGTATCAGGACACGTTGTGATACGCCCATGATAGGCACACCACATGGATCTAAACTTGACCCAAATCATACTCATATGTTCTAAATCACTAATATGACCTAAGAACCTATTCACAAACCCTAGAAATGCTATTCTCAGATTTTTCCCTCAATTTGAGTCAAATGCAAAAGGAAAAGTCCAGAAATAAGAAGAGAAGAGTCAAAACTCCTCACCATGGATATTTTTAATGCTTGGGGGTCCTATTTAATGCCTCTACACTATTTACTACGAATTGAAGGCTTTAGAATAATTTTACCTATTGGGTGATGGATTCCCAATGAAAAAGCTCCAAGATCCAAAAGCCCTCAAGCTCCAACTGTTATAACCTCCAATGCTATGCTTCTAAGGTCTTCCACTCCAAGAGGAAGAGAATGGAACAATTTGGGGCTATTTTGGATGAGTTTGGTGGTAGGAACAATTTGGGGAAGAACCTCTAAATTAGGTTTAGGTTTTGGAATGAAAGGAGGAAGAAGAAGAACTTATTCTTCTTATAAACAAGATGGCATGCTATGGTCGGCCAACAAGCTAGGGTGAAGGGTTTAGGTTAAAGGAAAATGTCTATGAAGTCCCTCTTACCTGTCATGACAAGTTTAGGGATAGAGTCTTTCTTCCTACTTAGGTATTTAGCCTAATCTTAAACTCACTAGCAAACTAGAGATTAACTAAACTTAATGAAATGGGTTTGATGATTGTCTAATCTCACTAATTAAGTCTATTAGGTCCACGACAACTATTCTAACTAACGTTTAACCACTAATCATGTTCAATAATATAGCATATGCACTATATTAAATATTATAAATAATTAATCCAAAAATATAATTACTAATTTTGTAAAAAATAGATTTATCTCTCAAAATATAATTTGAATATCGTTACTCACAATAATAACAAGAAATAGGAAAAAGTTAAAAATACCCCTCTTCGAAAAAAAGTGGTAGTTACAAGTTCTCACGACCGCGGGTCGTTGAAGCAGTCCCTGGATTGGGAGTTAAGCAAAGTTAGAATGTTGAGATGAGAAAGGCTTGAATTGTACTGTTAGTTAGGCCATACACTTACGTTGAGTCAAGATGTTCTTGTAGGTGCATGGTCATGGACAACTTGAGCCTAAGGTCTTAGTTCCTCGAACAAATCGTCGGGGCACCGGGATCACATCGGCCTAAGAGGAACAAGAGATAGCTATGTTGGATTGTACCACAGTAGATTCTAGAGCCTTTATTGTGGCTAGCTATCTTGCACTAGAGGGATCGCCGTCTAATCTAGCTATTTCCAAAATGGCTTGAATTGCCAGTGACCTTTCATATAGATGTAATCAATCGTGTTAGCGGCAATCCGTATATACTGTGTCATTTAAGTAAAGAAGTGGAGGCACGTTATACAACACAACTATCAAGCCTAAGATTTGGCTTCAGTAGAGATATGTGCTTCGACACAATATATAGAGGTATGGTTCAATAGCATGGCACTGAGTCATTGTGATATCATTGTATCATGTATTGAAACAGGGAAGGCCGAAATGTAAGTAAGGGTAAGCATTGATTCAGTTGTGAGCGCGATCAAAAAATTGTGACACATCTAGGCTAGTAGTATATATTATGAAACTGATCTTAAGGCAAGATTAGAAATACCACAAAAATCATATTGTGCCCTCACTAAGAATGTGTTTGTTTTGTATGGGTGGGCGAGAGGCCTAACTGTCATACCCCAGTACTAAAATACATAGGAATCCAAGGCATGAGCATGTCAGTTGTACGGTTAAAATAAGTATCCTAATTTAATGGACTTATCCTAATCGTAGTACGTTGAAATCCTACATCTATAATACAACAGCCACAGGTAATCTAATATCTCCACAACAATAACATAACCACTACAATCTCATCAACAAAATATCATCACCAACACAGAGACAAAAATACATCATAAGATGTCTGAAATGAAATAGAAATAAGTCTCACTACAAGAATACCGATCATTTACGGCACGCGAAAATATATACACGAAATTAAAAGTACAATGCTAGAAAATAGGAAATAACTGAAATAAAAAATTAGCCAGTATATAGCTAACTAGATAAAATATCCATGACTTCAATCAATCTGCAAGCCCCTGGATCAGGGAAACTCCTATGGTACAACCTCTAAGTCTTCAATAAGAAAACCGGGCTCGATATCTGATCCGTAAACTGTAGGATAAAGATGCTCATCCAGATCTGGGAAAGAACCACGTCCTTAGAGGGACATAACAAGATACAAAAATAACAATCCGTAATATGAACTGAAATAAATACGTGAATAATAACTAGATAATCTATCCAAGTATGTGAATGCACTTCGAAAATGACTTTGGTACATATGGATAGGTGATGGAGTATCGTTAGTGTCAACCAATGCCGGTGTGTATACTAGCATAATTCTCGACCGTATCGGATACTAAGTCTGTGGCCGATGCCGGATATATCTACTAGTATAACCTATAACATGGCACATTGAGGCTGATGTGTAAATATCTGTCTCATACGCCTACCAATAGTCTTTCCCACCCATATCTTACACAAATCACATCCATGACTCGAAAAATCCTTATCCCTAGGCAAGTCACTAACTAGACTTCTTTAAATAATATATGGACGGTCGCACGAACCATTCGTATTGATGATCAGTTAAGTACGTAAGTCTATGCCAACAACATGTAACTCACTCACTGTACCGTGTATGATACGTGATAAGTCATAGAAGTTAAACACATGCAAACGAACATCGATACCAATATCGATGACATCCAAGTCATACCTGGACGCACTCTACTAATACATCTACTTCTGTGCACATCAACAATCCAAGTATTTAATAATACAGTAAGTAGTAGAATATCTTGCCTAGAAGATCGGTAAAACTGTAGAATATCGGTCCGGCTCCAACCTCCGGAGTCAAATGATCATGAACTCCTAGAATTATATATAAACTAAAATAAATAATAATTCAATAATATACCATATTTATACCTACCATATATAGACCCAAACTATGTTGCATAAAGACTGTGAAAGTTTGCCCTAAATAAGAGACCAGTTCCACCCCCCCATAGGTGTTAAATAATCTCTAACAGTCCATTTCTTCTCCTCCTCAGGGACATTTACATCCTCACACAATACAAAAGGCTCGTGAAGAGCCCATTTGTCCTGCCAGAAATGAGAATATCTCGCCCGTGAAGGATTGAAGCCCATGTTATTATATTTATGTAAAAAATACATAAGTAATTTTTGGACATATTTTATATAAATATATTTTAAGAAAAACTAACATTAAGTCATCATATTCAACTAGTACACAATTATGCCACATTTTAAACCAATAGAAATCGAACGGCACAAAAAATAAAAAATTAATATTCTAAAAATATCATAATTAATCAGAAAAGATATAATTTTTTATCATAAATTACTTGAAAAAAATTACAGAAAAGTTACACAATATTTAGAGATCAAATAGCCAAGGTTCGGTGTCTTTCGGTGTCCGAAAAAAACTAGCGTTATGGAAACAATAGTACAAACACATGAATGACTTGAAAATATGAATAATAGACATTAATAGATGATAAAGGAGGATGTTAGGATCGTTACCAATGAGTTGTTTGATGTCAAATGGGTTCGCAAGTCCTCGGAAACTCTCGTACTTCAAAATTGGTTCAACCTGGATCAATTTTAGTGCAACAGATACCACGGCCAAACAGTGTGAAACCGTGTGAGATAGCAATTTGAAATCAAATTAGACAAATATAGATACTGATTAGTTTTGTTTTCAGTCTAGTGGATAAAAAAACTAAATAAAACCCATCAAAGAAGTCACTAACTTGTTGTTGAATTCAGAACAATTCGGCAAAGTTTCACCCACTTGGATGGGTTGTACACCTCTATGAAGGCCACGAGACGATCCTTAGATTTGCTAGGATGGAAGAGAAAGTCCTCGAGGTCGCGGGAGTGGTGGTGGAGGGCATAAAAATTGAGATATAAGGGGGTGAAGGTGGTCGGCCTTGGTTTGGAGGTACTTTCGACCAAAAGGAAGGGGCACACGATTTTTAAGGGATTGGGGAGAGAGGTGGCTAGTTTAGGTTGGCTAAAATATAAAGTTTGTGGGTTTTATTGTTAGTATTTTTTTATTTTGGTCTGGATTGATTTGATTGAGGTTTGGTCCCCCAATCAATTAATATGGTAATGGGTATCTCTCGGTTTCTTAATTTGGAATATAGTGGTTTGCATGAATATAAATTGAATCTATGCATGCATGGCTACTATTTAATTTATAAAAATTAATCAAATATATATATCTAATTGGTTTCGGTAACCTAAGGTAGGCCCCACTAAGTAGTTTGAGCTAGGGCTGACTCCAAACAATTTACTGAATTAAATTCAACTCCATAAATACAATAAATGGGTCTTATTTTATCAATTAAATGGCAACCATGCATGCATAGATTCCATGTATATTGACTCAATCTATCCTACTTCCAAATAGGGAAACCTATAGATACATCTTGTCATATTTAATGATTGGAGGCCCAAAACTAAACTAAATCAATCCAAACCAAATCCCACACAATTCTAACATATAAACTCCTAAGTTTAATATTTGGCATCCATAATTAGCCACCACCATCTCCCCATCATACAAAAACCAAAATCCCTCCCAGCCCCTTTAGCCGACATCACCTTGTGGCGTAACGACAGTTTCAACGCCTTTTAAATCTCCTATGATGCTCTACGAATATTCATTGTGAAGTTAATACGACCATATACAATCCTATCAAATCCCACACATTCACAACCCCTCCTAGTACACCAAAACAGCTATATAAGTTAGCTAATTCCAGCAGCACAATTCTGTGCGAACCAGCAGGTATGCTATTTTGTAAATAGAGTTTTGTGTAATTTTTGGCCTCATCTTTTCGTGAAACCAAAATTGATGGAAAGATCTTTGTGTCTATTTTCATGTCCAATTGGCCATCCATACAATTCCATACGGTTTGGCTGGGACGTCTATTTTTGTTACAAGGTGTCCATACTGAACAAAATCTTTCGTGTGCGAGTTCTCGGCCACTTCCAGACCACTTTGACCTTTCCTATATTTTTGGTAAGAATTTAGACATCCTAAGCTTTCAATTGAATATATTTTTGTAGTATTTTACTGAGGTTTACTATTTTATAAAATCCGAACTTGTCACCATAATGCCGAAACACCAAAAATTCATAGATTCTATGTGTCCATATGCTTCAGAACTTCATGGGATTTCTCCAAAATAATTGTTGTGCATGTTTTGATAAAAAAACATATTTTTAAATATTTGATACTATTTTTTTAGAATTAATATTTATGTAAAATTTGTCGTTTCGGGAGCCAAACTTTGGAACAAGTCTAAGTATATTGATATAGAATCAATACAAGACTTGTATACATATTTTTCTACGAATAAAATGTATTAATTATTATTATTATAGAATATTTATGATTATTTTTTAGAACTAAATAAGATATTTTTATATTATTAAAATATTACTTTTGTAGGTAGATTTAGTGTCATATATGTTATATTGTGTAGAATAGTTATTATGACTAGTTTTGGTATAAATATGTTAATACAGTCTATATGTGGTAGGATCATATACGGTAAGTTATTAGTGTGTTACTAATAGTAGAATATTTATTATAGGTGTACCTGACGGAGGTAGCGATGATATTGGAGTCGAATCGTCATTTTCTCAGCTAGAATTTGCAGACAGGTGTACCTTACCAAGTTTGTAGTACATGTTCCTTTCTTTGTTTTTCTCTTGTTTATATTTTCGTATATATCATGATGTTGGAATAGTTGGTACTTAGCGTCCGAATAATATTCAGGTGTTGATGTCTATTTATAGATATCGAGTATCGACACTAGACATGATGATATGTTTAATTCGTGTCCATTGACATATAGACAAAAGGACAAGGACACGATGGATGATAATGATATGATACGGAGTCTGACATGAGTTATACGTGGCTATGGACTATGTGATAACATGTAGTACAAGCTCGCGTGACTTATTACTGGTACATGATTCATACATGACTTGACTGGATAGTTCTAGAGCATGGGTGGGGAGGACTCTACTGAAGTACCCGGTCGTCATGACTCGTGAACATGTAGAGCTTGGTTATTTACTGTCACGCCCCAGAACCAGAATACTGGAGAGCGGAGCAGACATAGCCAGCTACGTATATTGAAATGGAAGCCACCTCGATATACGGTCACGGCTGTTTAGAAATATGAGGGTTTACTACAAGCCAACAGTCACTTATGGTCATGAACAAACCTAATGTCTCAATCACAAACAAATAAGTAAGGTCGTAAGATGTATGATCGTTAAATATATAATAATAAGGCGTCCCAAATATTACATATTCAGCTGATCATGAAGCTAGTCGTTACAAAATGTTATGACTAGCAAGAGTTTAGTCGTACATGATCAACCCTAGGATTTATTAATCATGATCACAGCCCGTAGGCAGACAGTAAGTAAAGTGCATCGAGCTAACAGGTTCTCGTCGGCTAAACGCCTCAAAAGAATATTTTTACAATGAAGTGGGCAAGACAAAAAGGAAAACCCGCACTTGGCCCGGGTTCCGTCTAGTTGTCACCATTGGACTGGAAGCTTGGTAGATCCTCGGGAGCTGCTCCGAAATCTGGCCACACAAAACCAGCTGGGTCAACCCCAGAAAGAGCAAGTGCTACAAGGGGGCCACGAAATAAGAACAAAAGCCAGCAATCAGCACAAAATCTAATATTAAAACTAGAATTTACGAAAACTTGTCAGGATGATATACGACGAGCTAACCATGGAACTATTCCGATAACCAGGTTACAACCCATAAACCAAATAAGGACCGGGGTTGTAACCCTTCACCTGAACAGAACTTGGTTTCCCACCATTTATCGGCAAGATAATAATGTAAGAAATCAAGACAGGAAGCAATCTTGTACTGGATCAAGACATGGCTAGACTGGTTATACCTCACTCAATCATTCACGGCCAAGCAGATACTACGGCTTACTACTTTAACTAACTAGGGTTATCACAAGCCTAATTACTAACAAGATGCAATGAGATTATACCACAGCCACAAGCCCTGCAGACCATCCGGATTACCCAGGTCGAAAATTAGGGGTTGAATTCCGGTGGGTACATCGTCCAGGAACGCATGTACCTTAGGTGACTTAGAAGGTGCAACACATGACAGTGTGCTAGAAATGTGCCCTACTCGTCGGCAGGCTACAGATCCCAAGAGCGCCCAGGTAACGGGATTGCCTGTAGCTGTGTCATCTCTTCATGACTACTGTGTTATTCTAGTTATTAACCTTAATCCATTTTAGTAGGTACTCCTGACCGTGGTACTCAGGAGTTCCATCCTAGACATGATGCAAGACAAGACCGGTGGATTTAACAAGCAAGTAAGAAAGAACTACCCACGGTGTCAAGGCAGGTCAAGTCAGTTATCAAGTCATGCTACAAGTCAGGAGTGCGCCGCCATGGGCCACTATCAAGTTATCAAGTTACAAGGATTAATTACAAGTTACAAGTTAGGTGTGCACCCCACTGAGTCACTAGCAAGGAGATCAGAGAATACCAAAGTCATAATCCACAGAAAACCCCGAGAACCGTACTAGTCATAAACAATTACTTGAAAATCGTATTAGGCCGCGTCGGGTCAAGATAGTAGTGCTGTGTTGAACAGATCTCAGGAAAACCAAATCTACAAAAGAGAAACCAAGTCGAGAAATAAAACCAATACTCCAAGAGCCAATGGGTTAAGCAAGGGGTCAGGGGAGCAGCGTACGCACAAAAGTCACGCATGCAGGAGAGCTGCGTACGCTCAAAAGTCACGCACACAGGAGAGCTGTGTACGTACAAAAGTCACGCATGCAGGGAGAGCTGCGTACGCACAAAAGCACGGACGCATGAGAGCTGCGTACGCACAAAAGCACACACGCATGAGAGATGCGTACGCACAAAAGTCACGCACGCAGGGAGAGCTGCGTACGCGCAAAAGCACGCACGCATGAGAGCTGCGTACGCGCAAAAGCACGCACGCATGAGAGCTGCGTACGCACAAAAGCACACACGCATGAGAGCTGCGTACGCACAAAAGCACGCACGCATGAGAGCTGCGTACGCACAAAAGCACGCACGCATGAGAGCTGCGTACGTGCAAAAGCACGCACGTATGAGAGTTGCGTACGCACAAGCACGCATGAGAGCTGCGTACGTGCAAAAGCACGCACGCAGGGAGAGCTGCGTACGCGCAAAAGCAAGCACGCTGGAGAAAGGGTCTTTTTTTCCATGGCTGAGAAGAAGCTCCAATGGCTCCCAAACTTCAGAGCATCACATCTTGCTCATCCGACCCCCAAATTCGGATTTCCAAAGTTCCAACCAGGGTGTAATTGAACCCTCTTCCACATGAAAACATCAAAACCCATGAAAATCCAACTTAAATAGATCAAAACCGTACAAAACCGAAAATAGAAAAAACCTAGATCTAGAACAATGGAGACTCCAAATCACAAAATACCAAGTTCTAATGTTGATCACCATGTCCTAAACTAGCAAATAGTCAAATAAAATAGGGTTCTCATGTGGTGGCAAGGTGCACTTGCCTATGGGTGGGTGTTGTGTAGAGGAAGGAGAAGAGTGTTGTGTAGAGGAAGGAGAAGAAGAAATTAATGATGGTTTATGAGGAGAGAGAAAAAGTTGGTAGAGTTTTAAAGAGGATGGGATGTGATGTGTTGAGGGTGGAGTATAGGCTAAGGTGTTCCAATACACATTAGACCAAACCAAACCCAACCCAAACCAATTAAAACCGAGCCAGGTCAAAACCTAAAATACGAGAAATACCGAAATTCCACAAGTTGAGAAAAATAAAAATACATGCCAAAATCCAGATATGAGTATAAATATGAAATAC
This sequence comes from Iris pallida, assembly GCA_029216955.1. Taxonomy (NCBI): domain Eukaryota; kingdom Viridiplantae; phylum Streptophyta; class Magnoliopsida; order Asparagales; family Iridaceae; genus Iris; species Iris pallida. The sequence continues at coordinate 2,103,017 of JANAVB010025600.1, forward strand.
GGGAAAATACGGGAATGAGGGTGACAACTCTACCCACCTTAAAAGAATTTCGTCCTCAGAATTTAATCAAGGAGCTAGAGATTGTCACGACAAGCTACATTAAGCACAGGCAAGTTACACTAAGCAGTTCAATCATACAATCATACAATACAAGCAAGGAAGGGAAAACGTAAGGCATAAGAAAGACATTATACCTCACGAGTCAAACAGGTAGGGATATCGCGATCGGATGTCGTCCTCACGCTCCCACGTTGACTCACCTAGAGAGTGATGACCCCAAGCAATACGGACTAATTTAATAGTCTTGTTCTTGAGTATCTTCTTCCTCCGGTCCAATATAGACACGAGCCTCTCCTCATACGAAAGGTTGGTACCAACAACCAATTCCGAATGGTCTAGGATGTGGCTCGGGTCCGGAATATACTGTCGTAATTGGAACACATGGAATACATCATGCACCTCACTTAGCGACGGCGGAAGAACGAGACGATAGGATACATCTCCTACTCGCTCTAGAATATCGAACGGCCCTATATACCTAGGACTAAGCTTTCCCCGTACGCCAAAGCGAATGATGCCACGGTTAGGCGAGATCCTAAGGAATACATGGTCGCCGACAGCAAATTCTAAGGGACGTCAATGAGCATCGGCCCAATGGCGCTGGCGGTCCTGGGCAACTCGGAGGTGATCTCTGACCTTCCTGACCACTTCAAGCGTCTGGGAAATCAATTCGGGTCCGAGCATCTGCCTCTTCCCGATATCGTCCCATGCTAGCGGGGATCTGCACTTCCTGCCATAAAGAGCCTCGAAAGGTGCCATCTGGATACTGGCCTGATAACTGTTATTGTACGAGAATTCCACCAGGTGCAGATGATTCTCCCATGAACCACCGAAGTCAAGGGTACAGGATCTCAACATATCTTTAAGGGTCTGGATTGTGCGCTCTGATTGACCATCCGTCTGCGGGTGATAAGCTGAGCTGAATTGAAGGCGAGTCCCCAAACTCTTCTGCAAGCTGCACCAAAAGTATGATGTGAATCTTGAATCCCTGTCCGAGGTGATGCTGACTGGCACACCGTGAAGCCTGATGATCTGCCTGAGATACATCTCTGCTAACTGCGCCGTCGACTGTCCAACTATGAATGGAAGAAAATGTGCCACCTTGGTAAGCCTGTCCACAATTATCCAAATAGCATCTCTGCCGGCCGGAGATCTGGGCAATCTGGTCACGAAATCCATGGTTATATGCTCCCATTTCCATTCTGGGATCGGTAAGGGTTGAAGAAGTCCATCGGGCCTCTGATGTTCAGCTTTAACCTGCTGGCAAACCAAATACCGAGAGACAAACCGGGCTATCTCCCTCTTCATGCCATTCCACCAAAAATGCTGACGAATATCACGGTACATCTTCGTACCACCTGGATGAATAGAATATTGCGAACTGTGGGCTTCTGCCATGACTTCCTGTCTGATATTTCCACTGGGTACACAAAGACGAGTGTCGTGCCGAAGTGTACCGTCTTTATGGATACATAACTCTGGCCTTCTTCCTGCTTCACACTCTGCTCTGAGTCGTTGAATCTTGGAATCTGTTGACTGCGCCACCCGAATTCTCTCAACTATGCTGGACTGAACCTGTAGGCTGGCCATCACTGCCACGCTGGTTGGAAAAACTACTTTAATTTCTATCTTCTGAAGATCTGCCAATAATTCTGGTTGTACCGTCAGGAAATAAACTCCGGCTCTCCTGCTCAATGCATCTGCTAAAACGTTGGCCTTCCCGGGATGATACTGCAAATCCACATCATAGTCCACCAGTAGCTCGAGCCACCTTCTCTGCCGCATATTAAGGTCCTTCTGGGTGAAAACATACTTCAGGCTCTTATTATCAGTAAAGATCTCCACTCTATCTCCGTACAGGTAGTGTCTCCACAACTTTAAAGCAAATACTACCGTCGCCAATTCCAAGTCGTGGGTCGGGTAATTCTTCTCATGATCACATAGTTGACGTGACGCATAAGATATTACCTTCCCATGCTGCATCAAGACACACCCCAATCCTCTGCCTGAAGCGTCGCAATAAACTGTGAATCCTCCGGTCCCATCTGGAAGGGTGAGAATGGGAGCCGTTATCAAACCTTGCTTCAACTTCTCAAATGATTCCTGACACTCTGTTGTCCAAACAAACGGCACATCCTTGCGGGTCAACTGGGTCATCGGTGCTAAAATCCTTGTGAAATCTGAAATGAACCGCCGGTAGTAGCCGGCCAATCCAAGGAAGCTGCGAACCTCTGCCACTGAGCTGGGTACCGGCCAAGACTCGATAGCCACAATCTTCTGGAGATCCACTTCCACTCCTCCTCGGGTAATGATGTGACCCAAGTATGAAATACGATCGAGCCAGAACTCGCATTTACTGAACTTGGCGTACAACTGATGCTCCCTAAGCGTCTGGAGGACGACCCTGAGATGCTGCTCATGCTCTGCTTCACTCTTGCTGTAGACCAGGATGTCATCTAGGAACACGATAACAATCTGATCCAAGTAAGGCATGAAAATACGATTCATGAGGTCCATGAATACGGCCGACGCATTGGTCGCTCCAAAGGGCATAACAAGAAACTCCCAATGTCCATAGCTCGATCTAAACGCTATCTTCGGGATGTCCTGCTCTCTGACTCTGATCTGGTGGTATCCCGATCGCAAGTCGATCTTCGAGAACACTGAAGCCCCTCTGAGCTGATCAAACAAGTCATCTATCCTCAGAAGAGGGTATCTGTTCTTGATTGTCACCGAATTCAAGGTACGATAATCAACACATAGCCTGGACGTACCATCCTTCTTTTTCACAAGGAGCATCGAGGCTCCCCAAGGCGATCCACTAGCACGGATGAATCCCTTGGTCCTCAGTTCTTCAATCATCTTGTATAAAATTTCCAACTCTGAAGGAGCCATCCTGTAGACTCGCTCTGATACTGGTGCTGTCCCGGGAATCAAGTCTATAGTGAACTCAACCTTCCGCTCCGGCGGTATCCCTGGAAGCTCGTCTGGAAAGACATCTGGAAACTTTTCAACTATCCGGGGTAACTGTACTGCTGCTACTGCCATCCGTAATGCTGGGGAAGATGGCTCCACTGCGCCTCTGAAAAACGAAAACTCTGGCTCGCCGGGGATACTAAAGACAACTCTGCCAATATGGCAGTCTATCCTAGCATACTGGTTTCTCAACCAATCCATGCCTAGGACTACATCATAGTCTGCCATAGGAAACTCTATGAATCTAGCGGGGAACTCCCTACCGCTAACTACGATCCGACACGAGGAAAACACTCGATCTACTCCCACAAGGCCATTACCAGTAAGTATATTGAGCCTCACTGATAATGACTCGGGCTCCAATCATATCCGTGTCGCGAATCTTGCAGACATAAATGAATACGATGCACCAGAATCAAATAATACAGATGCTGGAGAGGAGTTGACGAGAATAGTACCTGCCACAACCTCACCTGGTGCAACTTCTTCTTCCATAGCCATTATCATGGCCTGACCTTGTCCTCTGGCTGCTGGTCCCCTCTGCTGGAAACCTCTCTGCCTATTCTGGGTCTGAGCTTGGGCTTGTGCATACTGCTAGGGGTGTTGTTGCTGGAATGCCTGAGACTGAGGCGGCAAGGGTCTCGAAGACTGATACTGCTGCTGCTGAACTGGGGCTGGGGACGGCCCTCTCACCGAAGAGCTAGAAGGGTTGGATGTTGATAAACCAGTCCTATTCGGGCAAGCCCCTATCCTATGATCTGCTGCTCCACAAGCCAGGCACAATCCCTGTGCCCTGCGACAGTCTGCCACCACTTGCCCTGGCTTCCCGCAATGAGAACATCCCATCGCGGAAGTCTGCTTCTGCTTCTGCTTCTGCTGCTGCGGGTACGTCGGGGTCGAATGCTGAACCGACGTTACTGAGGCCGCCCGCCTCGGAGTTCCAATAGTCAATCCCCTAGCTGCCGGGGCTGGAGCTGATGATTGGTGCATCTGACTGTGGGACCGCTTCCTACCTCCGGTCCTATCCACGATCCTCTGGGAGGTGTACTCATGCCTCCTAGCTGCTCTCAAGACTGCATCGAACGTCTGGTGCTCGAACTGCTCAACTTCCAACAAGATCTCCAAATGTAGTCCCTGCTGGAACCGCTGGGCCCTATCAAACTCGGTCGCCACCAAGGTGGGGGCAAACCTACTGAGTCTAGAAAACTCCGATGCATAACTGTCGACTGTTCTGCCTCCTTGCTTCAAGTTGGTAAATCTGGTCTGCAGGTCGTACCGAGCCACGGCATCGAAATACTTCGTCTGGAATCTCTCTCTAAACACTGCCCAAGCAATGGGTGCCACTAATCCCATGGCTTGCGCCGCCCACCAACTGCGAGCCAAGTCCAACAACTGCAGGCGTACCACCGCCACCTTCTCATTCTCGGGTGTCCTAACTGCTTCCAGAATCACCTCGGTATCCTGAAGCCATGCATCCGCGGCAATCGCATCCTCGCTGCCGTCGAAGAAAGGAGGGTTCAATCGCTTGAAGCTGTTTGCCGTCTGGTTTCCTGGATGTCCGCCTCGGGACAAAGCATCTTGAACTGTCTGGTGCAGGGCATCGCTTCGACGATCCTGGGAAGCTATCAAGGTTTTGATGAGGCCTACTAAGGTACCATCATCTGGCTCTGCGGGCTGGACGGGCCGAACTGGTGACTCTCCTCCAGTAGGCACAACTCTGGAGGCTTCTCCGGAATGCTGGGCTTGATCTCCGGGTTGCTGCAGACCCACGGGAAGTGCTCCACCTCGTTGATCGGTAGGACCAGGTACAGTACCGCTGAAGAAGACGACACAGGGAACAATAAGGAAAGGACCAGAACAGATCAATGATATAAGCACAGGATCAGGGCAAGAATCTAGGGATTCAGAGGATACGAACAGAGATCAAGGACGAGTACTGATTGAGACATCTATCTGGTAAAGCCTCACATTTTTTGATTTACAAGACCTGCATGGGCCACCACTTAAACCATGTCACGCCCCAGAACCAGAATACTGGAGAGCGGGGCAGACATAGCCAGCTACGCATATTAAAATGGAAGCCACCTCGATATACGGTCACGGCTGTCTAGAAATATGAGGGTTTACTACAAGCCAACAGTCTCTTATGGTCATGAACAAACCTAATATCTCAATCACAAACAAATAAGTAAGGTCGCAAGATGTATGATCGTTAAATATACAATAATAAGGCATCCCAAATATTATATATTCAGCTGATCATGAAGCTAGTCGTTACAAAATGTTAGGACTAGCAAGAGTTTAGTCGTACATGATCAACCCTAGGATTTGTTAATCATGATCACAGCCCGTAGGCAGACAGTAAGTAAAGTGCATCGAGCTAACAGGTACTCGTCGGCTAAACGCCTCAAAAGAATATTTTTACAATGAAGTGGGCAAGACAAAAAGGAAAACCCACTCTTGGCCCGGGTTCCGTCTAGTTGTCACCATTGGGCTGGAAGCTTGGTAGATTCTCGGGAGCTGCTCCGAAATCTGGCCACATAAAACCAGCTGGGTCAACCCCAGAAAGAGCAAGTGCCACAAGGGGACCACGAAATAAGAACAAAAGCCAACAATCAGCACAAAATCTAATATTAAAACTAGCATTTATGAAAACATGTCAGGATGATATACGACGAGATAACCATGGAACTATTCCGATAACCAGGTTACAACCCGTAAACCAAACAAGGACCGGGGTTGTAACCCTTCACCTGAACAGAACTTGGTTTCCCACCATTTATCGGCAAGATAATAATATAGGAAATTAAGACAGGAAGCAATCTTGTACTGGATCAAGACATGGCTAGACTGGTTATACCTCATTCAATCATTCACGGCCAAGCAGATACTACGGCTTACTACTTTAACTAACTAGGGTTATCACAGGCCTAATTACTAACAAGATGCAATAAGATTATACCACAGCCACAAGCCCTGCAGACCATCCAGGTTGCCCAGGTCGAAATTTAGGGGTTGAATTCAGGTGGGTACATCGTCCAGGAACGCATGTACCTTAGGTAACTTAGAAGGTGCAACACATGACAGTGTGCTGGAAATGCGCCCTACTCGTCGGCAGGCTACAGATCCCAAGAGCGCCCAGGTAACGGGATTGCCTGTAGCTGTGTCACCTCTTCATGACTACTGTGTTATTCTAGTTATTAACCTTAATCTATTTTAGTAGGTACTCCTGACCGTGGTACTCAGGAGTTCCATCATAGACATGATGCAAGACAAGACTGGTAGATTTAACAAGCAAGCAAGAAAGAACTACCCACGGTGTCAAGGCAGGTCAAGTCAGTTATCAAGTCATGCTACAAGTCAGGAGTGCGCCGCCACGGGCCACTATCAAGTTATTAAGTTACAAGGATTAATTACAAGTTACAAGTTAGGTGTGCACCCCACTGGGTCACTAGCAAGGAGATCAGAGAATACCAAAGTCATAATCCACAGAAAACCCCGAGAACCGTACTAGTCATAAACAATTACTTGAAAACCGTGTTAGGCCGTATCGGGTCAAGATAGTAGTGCTGTGTTGAACAGATCTCAGGAAAACCAAATCCACAAAAGAGAAACCAAGTCGAAAAATAAAACCAATACTCCAAAAGCCAATGGGTTAAGCAAGAGGGTCAGGGGAGCAGCGTACGCACAAAATTCACGCACGCAGGAGAGCTGCATACGCTCAGAAGTCACGCACGCAGGAGAGCTGCGTACGCACAAAAGTCACGCACGCAGGGAGAGCTACGTACGCACAAAAGCACGCACGCATGAGAGCTGCGTACGCACAAAAGCACGCACGCATGAGAGCTGCGTACGCACAAAAGTCACGCACGCAGGGAGAGCTGCATACGCGCAAAAGTACGCACGCATGAGAGCTGCGTACGCGTAAAAGCACGCACACAAGAGAGCTGCGTACGCACAAAAGCACGCACGCATGAGAGCTGCGTACACACAAAGCACGTACGCATGAGAGCTGCATACGCACAAAAGCACGCACGCATGAGAGCTGCGTACGCGCAAAAGCACGCACGTATGAGAGCTGCGTACGCACAAGCACGCATGAGAGCTGCGTACGCGCAAAATCACGCACGCAGGGAGAGCTGCGTACGTGCAAAAGCACGCACGCAGGAGAAAGGGTCTTTTTCCCCATGGCTGAGAAGAAGCTCCAATGGCTCCCAAACTTCAGAGCATCACATCTTGGTCATTCGAACCCCAAATCCGGATTTCCAAAGTTCCAACCAGAGTGGAATTGAACCCTCTTCCACATGGAAACATCAAAACCCATGAAAATCCAACTTAAATAGATCAAAACCATGCAAAATCCAAAATAGGAAAAACCTAGATCTAGAACAATGGAGACTCCAAATTACAAAATACCAAGTTCTAATGTTGATCACCATGTCCTAAACTAGCAAATGGACAAATAAAATGGGATTCTCATGTGGTGGCAAGGTGCACTTGCCTATGGGTGGGTGTTGTGTAGAGGAAGGAGAAGAGTGTTGTGTAGAGAAAGGAGAAGAAGAAATTAATGGTGGTTTACGAGGAGAGAGAAAAAGTTGGTGGAGTTTTAAAGAGGGTGGGATGTGGTGTGTTGAGGGTGGAGTATAGGCTAAGGTGTTCCAATACACATTAGACCAAACCAAACCCAACCCAAACCAATTAAAACCGAGCCAGGTTAAAACCCAAAATACGAGAAATATCGAAATTCCACAAGTTGAGAAAAATAAAAATACATGCCAAAATCCAGATATGAGTATAAATATGAAATACGAGAAAATACGGGAATGAGGGGGACATTTACGTATGCCTCTGCATGAAAAATATGGGATTCATGCGGATTACAAATTGTCGCATAGGTACTTTGGGCCAAACAGGTCCGCATGAAGGAGGGCCACATGACTGGTTCAATGACATATGCGGCCCATCGACAAACAGCTGCAGAAGGAAGATATGTGTCCAAGAGGAGCAGTTCGACTGATAAAGCTGACAAGTCCTGACAAAACTGACAAGAATGACAGTTCTGACACTTCGACAAAAAAAAAGATAAGACGTGAGACGTCTCCCAAAAGCAGGGTTCGTACGTCTTCATGCGGCCAGAAGAGTGTCATCTAAGCCGCATGAACCTTATACGGCTCTGACTTATGTAGCCCCAAAATTTCCAAACTTCATGCAGCCAAGAGTAACTGTGATCCAAGCCGCATGAGCTTTATGCGGCCAAAATACAGATCGAAGACTGAGAAAACTATGCAGCTCCCCGCAACAGGACATGTGGCAATCTAACCAAGTCCCTAACTAACCAGATTTGCTGCAACAAAATCCTAACAAATCGACAGATGGCAGCCAAAGAGCGGGTCTTCGCGTTCTAATCAGCCACGTGGCCGCAAGCCATCTATGCGGCTGAACATATATTCTATTATAAATAGCAGGGTGCCACTCCCCTGCAAAAGGCTGGCAACCTTCAAGAAAAAAGCAATTCCTTCACGAGCTAGAGACTGCATCAGATAGTCCACGGAGTACGACAGAGTTGATAGCACTTTCTCGAGCCTTCACCGTCACCTCCAGAATCAAAACTAAACAATTATACTTAGATTGTTTCCTAGGATTTCTTTCTAGGCTTTTCTTTGTACAAACGAGTTTGCAATTAATTTTAGTGTTCTGTAATATATGTCTTTGATTTTTTATGGCAAACACGATGGCGACTCTGCTGGGGACGTCCTTCTCTTCCGATGAGAAGTTGGTGACGTAATCTGATACGTCCAAGCTCGGCTCTATACAGCAGATGCTTGTGGTTCGTTTTGACCAACAAGCCTTCGAAGAATTGCTCTCTGAAGGGAGCGCCAGCCCGTCTCAGAAGCGAGCCAACCCAAAGAGGACTCGCAAGACGTCGGTGCACAAAACTGTTGCCCCGGCCAAGTTCTCGCAGAAGCTTCATCTACAACCCAAGACGGTGACCAGAACTCTCCTGCGGCTTTGTTTTCGACCGCAGAGGACCCCACTGTCCCCAAATTTAGCAGAGAAAAACACTACGATGCTAAGTTTTTGGGGGAACAAGGGACATTCATACGGATAAAGAAGAGGCCGCAGAGAGGAGATGGGATGTCTGTCCATGCAACAGCCAACTCTGGCCGCAGGTAGACAACTCATGTGGCAGCCAACTCTGGCCGTAAAAAGATGATCCATGCGACAGTCAGCTCTAGCCACAAGAAGATGGTCCATGTGACGACCAATTATGGCCTCAGACAGGATGTCTCATGCGGCCCTGTCAGAAGCTCTGTGTTCGACTGCCTCTCATGCGAGCCCGACGCCATGCGGCCTACTGAGGATACAGGATGTATCAATCTGGACTCTTTTTACTATGCGTCTTTGGGCGCTAAGTCAAAAAATTCTAGGGCAGTACGGGCCCAACCAGTCCAGTCAACTGTCCAAGTTGCTGACTGTCAGCGGCCCCGTTGACTGTTATACAGGCTCCTGACGGAAAGTTGTACAGAACTACTCGCGTCCAGTCCTCCAGGCTAACGGACAGGGTGGGTCTTTAAAGTCTCCCTCTAAAGATCCGGAGCAAGTGCTTTTACTAGCCACAGATCAGGGAGCAAATATGATACCTAAGCACCCATGTGCTCGGGATACCCGAGTTTACAAGTTTGGTGCAAAGGTAGAGCAGCCTCCTACCGACTTACGTGACGTGATTACTCACAAACACAAGACGACAACATTGGCATGCAATGAGTCCCTCTCGGGATGTCGTTGTACCCAAATCATCATCCACTGCTGCTGTGACAAATCAGCAGCACCTGAAGATCGGTAGTCAGTTTTCCAGCGACTATAGCAGCCAACACCTGTCCGACAACAACTCAAGAGACAGGTGCAAATTCCAGGGGACGAGGAGTTTCCTATCGCCTCCTGTAATTTGACTCAAAAGGTTCCCCCTAGCAAGGGAGGAAAGAAGACAGGCTCTTCCAGCCCAGCCATCTCGGCCAGTATTGCAAGGAGACCCTCATCTGGGAGGTTCCCAACGACAACCACAGGGGGTGTCTATTTAGGCACTCGATCCAAAAAGAAGCTTCCGGCACCCGGGGGTACACCTTCGGCCTCCTCGAGAGTAGATGAAGCTGGAGGTAGCAGTCCCCTCAATATATGTGACAACCCGGTGTACCAAAAGCACATATAGGGGGTAGAGGTCCCCAGAATTGTGCAACAGACTTGGACTTCCATGAGGGCCACCACCCTCACCAAGACGATGTGGCTTCCTGCACAGGGGGTAGCACCCCTTCCGAGTCTGACGAAGATGATATTCCGATATTCCTTGACGATTTCACTATACAAGGGTACGACACCGAGAGTATCTCTGATAAAATCCCTTTCACCTCTACCCACGTGAGGACAGTCTTTATGGCTGACGATGATCATGAAGCGCCTTCTGACCGACAACGGCTAGAAGTGCTAGAAGCCATGCTCCTGTCCTTGGTCAAGTTCGTGGACGAGATCAAAGCCGCCTTGCCAACTCAACCAGCAAGGATGCCCGAACAAACAAGCTTGGGACCCGCAATCAATACAGACTCCAACATGACCGCCCCTCATTTGGGTGATGATCCCTTAGCAGCATCCCAAGGAGGCAAGGAGGGAAGTCCAGGTGCTTCGAACGATTTTCAATGCCCGAGACTCCTCTCGGGATCTCAGAATACGGCAGCCATATCCCATTGCATAAAGAGACGTGCCTTTTCCACCATGGTACAAGCCGTTCCATATCGATTCCTATGATGGGAAGACCTCTGCTAGTCAGTACATGACTTACTTGAAGTCACAATCGATCACTTGTCGCATAGTGACACCATTCTCATACGGTTATTCATTGGAGCATTGGAGGGGATCGCGTTCGACTGGTACCGCAACCTTTCCGACAACTGTATTCACTCTTTTGACGGCTTCAAACACATATTCCTAGAAAGATTTTATGAAGTGGGGCATGACGTAACGATGTCGTCTCTCATGGACGTCGTTCAGGGAGAGAGGGAGCTAACGAGGAACTACATCGAGCGGTTCCGTCAAACCGCAATGAGATTGCCCCAAGGCAATCCCGAGAGCTCCTTGATTGAAATCTGCCAGAAGAAGCTGCTTCCTGCAATTAGGCTCTAGATGGGTGACGATCAGTTTAGGGATTGGGCAACCTTCATCATAAGTGCTACCAACGCAGAGGCAAAATTGAAGAAGGCTCGCCAGCTGGGATTATACATCCTAGACGGAGAAGATAAGGGCAGACGTCCTGGGTCCACCTCCAGTAACAGCAACAGTGGCGCCACCACTAACTGGGACAACAAGGACAAACAGGCCATGGTCACGGATGCGACTCAGAAGCCCGAACAAAAACAGACGGAAGGTCCGTGGCCCAAGATCAACTACTTATTTGAAGATAGTCATGTCAAACCTATCTTCGATATGCTCTTGCAAGGGGTAGGATCCAGCTCCCTCCACCAAGGCGCGAGCCCCGAGCAGCAGAAATGGAGGACCCAAAGTATTGTCACTTCCACCGTTATGTCCATCATGCCACTCATGATTGCTTCCAATTGAAGCGGTACATTCAGAGTCTTATCGACTCCAAAGCTTTGTCGATAGACTTTGAAGAGGTTACCGTGGCGGCAAACATGGTATCTATTCAGTTTGGCGACTTTTCTCCAACAAGCACTCCAGATGGGCTCATACCTATCCCTCGGGCAACGATGGAGGTTATTAATCTTCTATCCATCCGGAACCAGACATCTGGAGTGGTACCTCTCACTACCTCGCGAGGAGAAATCATGTGGGTGCATCTAGACTTAGTGCCCGAAGTTACCCAGGGGGTGTCATCTCCTACCAGCAAAAAAAAGGGCAGGAAGTCTAAATCCTGCCATACAATTTCAGCCAAGGCCGAGGAAGCTGCAGCCATTGTTACCCGGTCTAGAGCACAAGTCCAGCCTCACGAGATAGTTTTGCTGAAGATCCTCAGCCAGCAATGTTACCTTCCTCTAATTTCTAAGGCCATCTCAGCTTCCACTGGCAGAAAAGTCCAAGACAAAGGAAACCCGCTTCGATAGGCCACTCCGCAATGATATACCTCTGGGACTGGAGAGACCTTACAACTTCGACATATTAGCATAATTGGCTAATACGCCAGCAAAGTTGCCGCTATACGAGCTCCTAAGGCTCTCCAAGGATCTTCGTGTCGCATTAAGCGAAGCACTCCAGAATGCTGACACCTACTTAGCCCAGGTCAAGCCTCCAGGGGAAGACCCGCCAGCAGATTTATAGGACAGCGATAACACAGATGTAATGCCCAATATCATATTTAATCCTCAAGACATGTTGATCAAGTCCAATTTACATGATCGCCCCTTGTACTATACTGGATACATAGGCGACATCAAGATGGATCGGATGCATATCGACCCTGGCTCGTCAATAAGCATTATCCCGAAAAGCTTGCTCCAACTCCTTGGCATTCCTATGCATCGGCTAGCAGCAACCAACACTGCCATCAGCGGTTTTAACTCGGAAAGAAGCTATCCTCTGGGGAAGATCCGGTTGAAGTGCCAGATTGGTGACCTGAAGACGGAAGTTACCTGCTACGTCATAGATGCAGACACCTCCTACAACATCCTCTTGGGACGTCCGTGGATACACGACTATATGATCGTGCCATCCACCCTCCACTAGTGTTTCAAGTATGTCAGTAAGCACGGTTCAGTAAAAACTAAACTCGCCGACAATGATCCCTTCAAAGGGGTTGAATCTTATTACTCTTCGGAGGCTTGTCTATATGACAAATCCAGGAAACATATAACTAACGAGCTGGAAGTCATCACAGGGCCAAAAGAACCCTTGAGGATTCGTCTCCAAGCCTACAAATCGGGCAAGGCCGCACCCCTTGTCGCAATCTTGCATAAAAAGGTGCTCGGTTCTCCTGCCACACCTACGCAGTTGGAACCGATGGTCATCCGTCTCCCGAGATCCAGCCAGGAGCCAAAATATGTCATAGGACCAATGGTGATCCGGCTGCCAAAGTCCAATCAAAGGCAACAGGAAGATGCAAGGCCCTCTGTAACACCGATGGTAATACGATTGCCAAAATCTACTCCAAGGCGACCGGAAGACACAAAATCCCTTGCTGAGCCCATTGTCATCCGTCTTCCCAAGATGAGCCAGCAGCCAAGTGTCGATCCAATACTCTCAGGCAAATCAATACCTCAAGCAGAACCCTTGGTGGTCAAGTTGCCCAAGACAGCATCCCGACCTCTAAGCTCGTAAGGGGTAGCCAAGAAGGAAGAAGAACTCGCCAAATACGTGGTTACACAGGTGGATAGCCCCTCTCCTGATGATGTAATCCCTGTGGATAAAATTCCTTATTTCATCAATAAGAGGTTGCCGTTAGAATATTCTGAGTATGATAAGCCTAATCTAACGTATGTCGCACGGGACTGTCTAGACGTTAGCCGGCACACACAAGTGACAACCGTCCATACCCCAAATCAACTTGCTCCCATAAAAGGCACTTACTTTTCGGTCCCAGATAGAAGAGGATGGGATCACACAATCATCTTTGGCCGAAAAGAAGGTCCTCAATCTTTCACGCCACAAGAGTCCGACCTCGGACTCGACGCTGGAAGACAACCGCTCTACTTGTATAGTCCTCAAGACAAATACTTCATGCAAAAGCAGGGGTACAACGAGGCTACCCCGAGTCTAAATCATGGCAGTGGTCGGCGATTACCTCTACAGTCGCCGGCACCGGCAGGGAAACTTCAGGATCATTATCTCAAATCCAAACGCGGCCTCGGGTATGTTACTCCACCAACAACGCCCGAAAGTTCTGATGATGAATGCGAGTGGCACTCTCATTCGTCTGAGCCACCTATCTACGACTCTGGTAGCAGTATTGGAGATATACTTAGACAGACATTATCTGTCAACATGACATCCGCTGATATCGAAGAGGAAGATGAAGACCTACTTGAACCACTCGAGTTGGGGCCGTAGGTCCAGCAACTAGATGTACAATGGGAAAATTGCTTCAAACTTCGTGATCCTCCCACTGAGGATGAGGTTATGCAAGTTTACCTCGGCGATGAAACCTCTCCAAAGCCAATCTTCGTCAGTAAAAGTCTGACAGACGACGAGCGGGAGTCGTTGTTACAACTCGTAGAATACATCGATGTCTTTGCCTGGAGCTATGAAGACATGTCAGGGCTAAACTCCGAGATTGTACTTCATAAGCTCAATATTTATCCAGACGCAAAACCAGTCAAACAGCAGCAGCGACGGTTTCGTCCAGACATCATAAATTCTATTGAAGCAGAAGTAAACAAGCTTATAGCTAGCAGGTTCATCCGCGAAGAGCGCACCCAGACTGGGTAGCCAACATAGTGCTAGTCATTAAGAAAAATAGGAAAATTTGAATCTGTATCAATTTCTGCAATCTGAATGCAGCATGCCCTAAGGATGAATTCCCTCTTCCGATCACCGACATAATGATCGATAACACGTGTGGTTTCGAGCGCATGTCTTTTATGGATGGCTTTTCAGGATACAATCAAATCAAGATATCTCCTGATGATGAGAAGCATACGTCATTTCGAACGTCGATCGGCGTATATTGTTATACGGTCATGCCCTTTGGCCTAAAGAACGTCGGTGCAACATATCAACGGGCTATGAGTGTCATCTTTAGAGATCATTTGCACAAGACGGTGGAGTGTTACGTTGACGACATCGTCGTCAAGAGCTGCTCCAAAGATGAGTATTTATATGATTTGAGGATAGTGTTCGACCTCGTACGGGCACACAACCTGAAGATGAATCCCACCAAGTCCTTCCTGGGGGTGTCTAGCGAAAAGTTCTTGGGCTTCGTCATTACTTGCCGGGGCATCCACATAGATCCCGATAAAACAAAAGCAATCCTGGAGATGAGTCCACCAAGGAATCTCCATGAACTCGGCGGCCTACAGGGAAGACTAGCCTATATTAGGAGATTTATATCTAACCTCTCAGGGCGATGTCAACCCTTCACTCAACTCATGAGGAAAGGTGTCTCTTTTGTATGGAACGAGGAATGTCAGCATGTCTTCGATGATATTAAGGAGTATCTGATGAATCCGCCAGTTCTGGGAGCCCCGATCGCCAGAAAGCCCTTCCTGCTCTATGTACGGGCGATGAAACACTCCTTCGGTGCTTTGCTAGCACAGAATAATGACGCGGGACATGAACAAGCCATTTACTATCTTAGTCGGATGATGGTAGGACTGAAACATAGGTACACTGCCGTAGAGAAAGAGTGCCTTGCCCCAGTGTTTGCCATTTAGAAAATACGACACTATGTGACAGGGCAGACCATCCATATTGTTTCACGAGTTAATCCTCTCAAGGTTCTCATGACCAAGCCAGGCGCACTCAGTTCTCGTCTAGCCACCTGGGCGATACTATTATCCCCATACGATATAGTTTTTGTTCCGCAGAAGGCTATTAAAGGTGAAGCCATGGCTGACTTCTTAGCAGCCCATCCGGCTCAGAAATAGCCTGAATTTATGAAGAAATTCATGATGAAGTCGTCACCTTAAACATGACTTCGCACGATGCTATCTGGCGAATGTTCTTCGACGGTGCTTCAAGAACGGGGCCACAAGGTGATATCGTCGCTGGAATCAGGGTGGTATTAATTTCTCCCTCGGGATCAGTAGTCACTCGAGCGTATTCTCTTACAGAACCTTGTTTGAACAACGTAGCCGAATATAACGCTCTAGTCATCGGGCTCCAACTCGCAAAAGAAGTGGAGATCAGGTGCCAGGAAGCATATGGTGACTCGCAGTTGGTTGTTAACCAGATCCGAGGTACATATGAGGTTCGTAATGAGGACCTAATTTTCTATTATCATACAGCAATTGCCATCATTACAACCTTGGAAGGGTTCTTTATAGAGCATGTTCCTAGGCTCCAAAATATCGAAGCTGATGCTCTAGCAGGTCTCGCCGCTTCCTTGGCGCTTCCAAATAATACTCATCATCTAATTGACATAATAGGCCATGAACTGGTCTGCCCCAAGAACAATCTTCAACTGGGTATGAGCTACTCCGCCCAGATAACCAATGACACACAAGACTGGAGACGCCCGCTTATCAACTTTGCAGTCTATAGAATTCTACCAGAGAATGTCAAGGAAGCAACTTCAATCAGAAGACGCTTCCTCAGATTCTTCTACGATACGGAGACAAAAATGTTATATTGACAATCCTACGATGGGCTACTACTAAGATGCCTATCAAATGCAGAAGCCAAATAAGCCCTATATGAAGCTCATGACGGTACTTGTGGGGCTCACCAACCTGGCCCAAAATTGCAAGATCATCTTCGACGGATGGATTATCACTGGCCCATAATGGTTACAAATGCAGTTGATTATGCAAAGAAGTACAAGGCTTGCCAGATCCATGCAGAGTTCATACATTTGCCATCTGAATTCTTGCATCCGACAGTGGCCTCTTGGCCATTCGAAGCATGGGGAATGGACATCATTGGGCCAATCACCCCACCGTCGTCTAGAGGGCATTGGTTCATACTTGCAATCACCGACTACTTCTCCAAATGGACGGAAGCTGTTCCGTTGGCAGAGGTTAAGACATCGAACGTGATTAGCTTCATAAAACATCACGTCATCTACCGTTTTGGACTGCCTCGAAGGATTATTCACGACAATGGTCCGCAGTTCGCAAGCCACGCTTTCTATCGATTCTGTGATAAAAATTGGATTCAGAACATGGCCTCGACAGCATATAACCCATCGGGCAATAGTCTGGCTGAAGCTTTCAACAAAACCATAATCAAGCTCCTCAAAAAGTTCGTGTCTACAAACAAACGCGACTAGAATGAAAAGCTTGGCGAATGCTTATGGGCGTATCGCACGACAATTCGGACGGCTACTAGAAATACACTGTTCTCCTTGGTTTACGGGAGCAAGGTAGTCCTTCCATTGGAGACTCAAATCTCCTTTCTTTGAGTGGCCCTTACCTACCGGTTAACAACGGACGATAACTACCGCCGACGGCTACAAGAATTGGAAGCATTAGATGAGAAGCGTTTACAAGCTCAACAAAGCATTGCTTGTAAAAATAAAAAGTTTATTCCAAACTTATAAAAGAATAGTACAAAGTACAATGAATTCTGGGGAAGTACAATTGTAAAAATCTGATAAGAAGACGATCACTTTATCCCTTGGACTATGTGAACTTGAAGACTGTAGCCTCTGGAGAAAGCAGCAACAATTTTTACAAGAGTCCTTGATCTATGTGCGTATGTATGTGATGCTTTCATAATGATTAGAAACTCTATTTATAGAGTTCAAGAAATAACTGTCTTAGCAGTTATTCTGATGTGCACGAAGCTGGATTGCGCCATACTGGGTTGTGCTAACCTTCTGTTGTGCCAACTTTCATTCGGTTATAAGTCATGTACTAACTGTATTTAGACGCGTGGTCGTGTACAGGATAGTAGACATGCCTTGAGAGATTAGTGGCATGTGCGCCACGTCATCCTGCTTTAGAAATTAAAATTGTCTCAACTTTGGCAGATTGCGCGAACTTCAGTCAATGAGTAAAACTGTGCCTGATTGAGCCACGCCTAGACACGTGGCAGCTTTTGACCAGAAGTCATTCGGATTGCGCCTACGCGCAACTAAAGATTTTGTCCGGATTGCGCATAAGCGTATCTTACAAAGTGTACAGGACAGCTGTCGACCAACTCCCCTCGAGCAGCACAATTCACGAGATTCGAAGAAATTTTCCTCGTTTACTGTGGTGTCAGTTGTCAAGGTTGTCAGGTAATGATAGCTATTAGATGTCAGACGCAATATAGATTTTGGCACAATAAGACTGGGTGCTGTCTGATATATGGCGCAACCTGTTCAGCGGTGCAGTTCATTCTCTAAGCTTCATATCAGTGGCGCAACTTGATCACTGGTTAGTGGGTTCATGGCGCAACTTGATTTTTAGGCCCTACAAGACCTCCTTCAAAGTTTTCAAAACTTAAAAACCATTTCAAAGTTTTGAAATACTTTGAATTTATAAAAGTTTTGACTGAGTCAAGTTGCGCCAGTCAACCGCAGTCATCTCAATTAAATTTCTTTCTCGAAAACACTCAATCTCCTCTTCGTCTTCCCGAGTTTCATTGATGATTTTCATTTTCCCATGAGGAATATGAAGAGTGAATTTAGTGATATATATGTAGGGGCTGATTTTCATACTTTATTCTTCCTTTCTATGATGGCATCCAAGAAGGAGATGGAGGTCAATGTTGTCACCAAAAACAAGTCTCCTGAAGTGAAACCCGACGTCATGTCTTTGACTTATTTGTTGGAGGCTGACCCAGCACTGAGGGCAACGAACTTTCTAGACTGCTTCGGGTTAACCCCAACTGTCTTTAATCACTCGAGTGGTGGGCCATCCTCTGAAGAGCGTGGCAATTCGGAGGGATTCCTCAATCTAATGTGTCGCTCGGGAATCCGCAACATGCAAGAACTGGACGTCGCTCTTCGTCAGGTCGATGAAGACAAGAAAAAGTAATAATGTTTTTGTATAACAACTTTTATTCTCTTTTTTGTGTCCTTGTCTGTAGGGGTCCACCCAACCTTTATTAAATCTAAAATTTCTGATACATTGTGTGGCTGTGATTTCAAATAGTGCACATAGATGCGTTCCTTCAGCTAATTCAAATGCTTACTGTTTCATTGAGGGACACATGGCAGTCATCACATGGCTTCCATCACCTATTGTTTAGTTCTTTTCTAAAAATAGGCTCCTAGAATGACGTGCCTGTTTCATCTTTAACTCCTTTAAAAGGACATCCAGAAACGAAAGAGCCATTCATACTTTCTCAAATCAAATGATTTCATACAAGGTTTTACTATTTATAAGTTTACTTGCGCCACTTCGTCCTGATGCTATTGTGCCTTCAGAAATTGGTAAGTCTCAACAAAGGATCAATAGTATATTTTTTCTTTTACGCCACTTTTAAAGATAGATACTGATATGTATATTGTAGACTTCGTTGATATGCGCTAACTATTTCTGATAATAGGTGCGCACTATGGTCCAATGCCTAGCTTTAATCAGACGCGTGCACTGCTGATATGTGCCTGTTGATCAGTATGCTGTTTTGACACGCGCATGTTTATCAGCGCATACGGTTAAGATGCGCCTGTGTTTCTGAGAATAGGCGCATACTGTTGATGCGTCTGAGCTTCTGAGAATAGACGCACACTGTTGATGCGTCTGAGCTTCTGAGAATAGGCGCACATTGTTGATGTGCTTCTGTTAGTCGACGCACACTGTTGATGCATGCACAGTTTTGATAGGTCTGACTTTTCTTTCTTTGTTCATATTTACAGAAGTTCGGTTGGCAAGCTTCTTCAAAACTGGCATCGGTGACCTGGATGCTATGGAGAACATTCTTCTAACACTCACATCAGACAGCTCATATGATTCTGACACTTAAATCAGACAGCTCAGGACTCTCCGTGTTCCAGAAGGGTCTTCCTCAGATGGTAGGAAGAGCCTATACACATGAGAGTTGGATGGTAGAGAGACAGAATTAGGAATCGTATCACAAAGGTGATCTCGTTCCTATTTTCCCTGGAGGGCCGTCTTCTCTCCACCAGTTGTATTGACAGCAGCTCATCTTTGGGCTGCTGTACTCTGTGGCTCTCCTTTCGTATTTCTGAGAGAGAAGACCAGAGTTGATTCCATCGTCTGGCTCGTTGCTTCAGGTTGAGACGACAAGGAACTGGCACCAACAAATAAGAAGATCCAAAGATGTAATAGACCTTCATGTTATATTTAGAATGAAAATCCGAGATGTAATAGATTTCCATTAAGATGTATCTATGTTTTTAAAGAAGGAATAAAGAATGATTTTCTTTTCTTTTATGATCTGATTTTGATGTGGTGATAATAAAAATAGAATTAAGGAGAAATGTGGAGATGATGTTAGGGTTATATACTAAAAGCATCACTTTTTAGTAACCTTATTTCCTTAAATTTTGAATGAGAATCATATGGGCAAATATTTGCATATTGTATTTGTTGCAAGTGTTAATGCAAATGTTTGATATTCTATATTGTAGATAATACGGTGTGTGGTGTCATACAAAAGATCATATTATCAGTTCCCTATGGAGTATATAAATAGTTCACAACCTAGATGGACTTGGACAATCTATTGGAAAGGTTATAGTGTAATCTGGTATTAGTCTATCTTGACTATAGGTTTACACTAGTACACTTTGTGTGTATTGAACAGGACCACTTGAGGTTGTTCTCTTTGTACTGACTACATAAGAGAACAAACACCTCTGTTATTATGGATGCTTGTGCTCTTAACCCGGATATAATAACGGACATGTATATGCAGTGTGCATTATTTTGACTCATAAAAGAGTGAGATTCATTATGGATCAACAACCTCTATGAATTGGATAATAACATTGTATGTATGATGGGCTGTTGATTATAAATGGAATCCATGTCCCAATACATCGGGTTGATGATGTCCCCTTAAGGAGCTCATAAGGATTGTCATGTAAACCCTGCAGGTGGATTATATCCGACATGACAAATAAAGTTGAGCGGTACTACTTAAGGATAAAAGATGTCGAATCAATATAGTTGTCCGTAACTATATTTGATCGACAGACATACGATATCTTAACATGGGGAGCCAAATGAGCATATAATAAAAGGAGCCCATAAACATAATTTAGGATTAGGGAGGTAGTGCAACAATAGCTCATTAGTGGACCGAGCTATTGTTAATGGGCCTGGATTGTGTGTTCGGGCTGAACACAGGATATCCATATCCGTTAGGAGGCCTAACCCTAATTTCTCCTCATGGTCCCTGCCGTAGCCTATATATATCCTCTATTATCTGGCCGCCATATTACCGATCCAAAATCTGAAACTTTCTCTAAATTCGTAATTCACGTAAGGAGAGAAAGAGAGGGCTGCTAAGGAGAAGAAAAGGATGGGAGATCGTCGCCCACACGACGTCCAACTCGAGGAAGGAATACATGCAGAAGATCTTGGGGTCGTCTGTAGCTTCCCTTCCCAGAATTTATAAAATATTTTTATTTTATTTAAATGGTTATTTTTAGACTGAACATAATGGTATATACACCATTATTTAATTTATTGAATTTTGTTGTTATTATTATTATTATTATTTTATTGGGATTATTATTATATTATATAATAATTATTAGTGGTTATATTATTTTTCATCAAATAAATGTTATGGTATATAGTTATATAGGTAGAACCTAACCTAAGAATAAAAGTATGGAGATGTAACTGGGTTTTATGGAGATCGTACATCTGTATATATATACATATATATATATATATATATATATATATATATATATGTGTGTGTGTGTGTGTGTGTGTGTGTGTGTGTGTGTGTGTGTGTGTGTGTGTGTGTGTGTGTGTGTGTGTGTGTGTGTGTGTATGAGTATTTATATAAAATATATATGTAAATATGTGTGTGTGTATATATACATATATATAGAAGGATAATTGTATGGGTATATATATAAATATATAAAATATATATGTGTATTTGTATATATATATAAATGTATTATATAAATGTGTAAATTGCATATATATATAGATATATTATACATATATGTATGTTTGTATGTATATATAATATATTATATATATATGAATATATATATATACATGATAATAAATGGAAAGAGTAAATGGAAAGAGAATAAGCAACAGAAGAAGCCCCACACACCTTCAGCCAGCCGAGCATTCATCTCCCAAAACATACCATCCCGAGCCCGGCCCAACACCCCTGAATCTGAATCCCACCCGAGCTGATCTCATACAGCAAACAAACCCAAAGCCCCAGCATGAGAACCCCCACACCCGACCTTATATACATCTATATATATAGTTCGAGTGATCGAGAGTTTTGCTGGAAAACCCTAATCTCGAAACCTGCGCCGACCCCTACCAAGGCGGCCGCTCGCTGCTGGCGGCCGCTCGCTGCTGGCGGCAACCCGCCACCAGAGCCACCGCTACGCGCGCATCGGGCAGCCGCGCGCGGCCACTGGCGTAAACAGTATTAACAGCAAACGGCAAGGAGAAGGCCGACTTCGTGGTACTGGTTCACCACGATCGTTCGATCGTTTCCAGAGTCGTTTTTGCTGGTACGTACCTAACCCAACCCCCTTTAATCTTATTCAAATAGTTTGTAAGTAGCCTCCCTCAGTCGTTCGTAAAATTGACCCAAAGTTGATGAAAAACCGTTCCAAGAACAGAATTTAGAACAGTCCAAACACCCAACTTGACGTTGAATTTCCCACCAACCTATTCTTCTAATCAGCATACTTTCTGAACAGAAGTTAAACCTAACATATAGGTCTAGAGAACTTTCTTTACAGAAATCAATTTTGACCACTGTTCGCCAAGAAATCGGTTTTCCAATATTGAGAAAAACCTGTTTTAAAAACCATAAAATCCATCCACACGACGTGCGTCCCGCCATTTCGGGAGACGTGGTCGCGAACCGAAAGCATCGAAAGGTGCGTAACGGCTTCGTGGTCATGTGGGCTTTGAAAATTTTAAATTGGTCGCGTGTGCGTGGCGAATTTGATGCGTATCCGGATCCGTCGAAATTGCCCCGTATCCGTACAATACAAATTCAGTCATAACTTTGTGTACGCTTCGTCAGATCGAGACAAAACTTGCGCCAGCATGACCATATCATTTTTCTGGTCTTGTATGCCAAGTTTGGTCCAATTCTGAGACAGTTGAATTGTACGTCATTTTGCGGGCCCCACGGTCCCACTCAATGGGCAATCTTGTGCACGGCCCGCCGAAATCCAACTCTGGACATACGGTTGGGTTCGTATCAAAAAACTAGACCTGTTGACATATAGTATGATGACTTTAGAGACCGTTGACTCTGGCATGCTTTTCGGTGCAAAGTGGGTCCAACGACGGACATCGTCTTTGCCCGAAATTACCGTTTAGCTCCTGTGTCCAGAATTGGACTTAAGGACAGGCAATTCTAGCTAATTTGACTATTCTGAAACCGTTGGTACTATTTATTTCAGCATCTGGAGACTTCTGCATGTGTTGACTGATTGTGGCTCATTGAGTGGTATAGTATTATTGGTTTCTCCAGCAAAGGACCTCAGGCAAGTGCAATTTCTGATTGCTTTCGATTCATAGTAGTTTTCTCATTTTATGTCTATACATACATCTTGCTGCTTGTTGACACGCTCATCACACGGAGTAGTCGGGAGGGAAAATATTTTAGTATACATGTGGACTACCCAGAAATATCCCAATATGTCTAATCGTGAATGATAGCAGCTGCACACGACACGTGCAGTGAGCCGTATTTACCCTCTAGTCGTTCACATGTAGAAAATGATATTTCACACCACCTAGGTAGATATCTTTTATTAGTTTTTCCTTGTTTACTTCTCTATCGTGCTATGTCATCAGTTATCTTCCAGTTTTTATCTCTCATATGTTATTTTCATGTCTTGTTAATTCTATTGTGTTTTCGCATTGTCGTCGATTTGTGTACTTATTCCATTCCTGACTGGAAACCAACATTTTTCGGGTTTAGCCGTGATCACTCTTAGCATTGGGAAGGCTTGTGTATGCTGAGGTCAACCTAGAAATAGAAAGCAATTGAATCAATTTCATTAATTGTAAAATCTGCTATTTTCTTTAATTATAAATGTTGTAATAAATATAGAAATGTGAATGAGCAGCAAATGTTATTTTTTGAGCATTTATTTCTTGCGGGCTTGACAGCGTTCTACCGCCGACTCTGCGGCGTAGGCTGGCTTGGACACGTCTCGTATCCGAAAAGCGGGTGCGGGTCGTGACAAGTTTTTGTGGTTGCCCATGCAGGTCCATTTTCGTAAAAGATTATGAACTCGTGATGGTACATTAGTCGTACTGTTGCGAGCCTGCGCCCAGAAAATGCTCATTCACAATTAGGATTAAAATAATTTAGGAGAATAACTAGGACTAGGAGTCCCTTGTTCAAATTGACCGTTGGGTAGTTAAGGTTATTAGATAATCCATGCAATTTAGATAGCTTGCTAGATCCCTATAGGTACACTATTACTTTTGATATGACAATATGATCCAATGTGGATATACTATACGCTTGGTATGTTAGACTTGCTTAGAATTAAGGCGTTAATTTTGATAAACTGTTTAATTTTCTTTTGCCGTATTAGATATAAATCCTATATCATAAGTTAGAATTGCCTGTTTTAAATTCTATTTTGCTGTAAGGAGTTGGTTTATAATTCCTGATTATGTTATTCCTGTATGAACCCCGAGTTAGATTTGATTTAAAGTTTCCCTCAGCAATTTGAAATGCATATGAAATAGATACTAGAGTGTTTGCATTTCTTTCGTCTTTAATTATTTCCTCCATGATTAAATCTTTTAGTTTAAATGTTGTGATTGATAGGAAAAATACCTACGCTCTATTTTTAGTCAACTTGTTTGAACCTTTAGAAGCTCATAAATTTTTATGATTATAGTTAGAGAAATATTAGCTAACCCATAATGTTTAGACAGCAACGTACTGTCGTCAATTATTTGAGAGTGGAGAATGTGGGTTCACTGCAGCCAGCAGCGCACTGGCGAGGAACAACCCATAGAATTGAAATCCTTTCGAAGAATCGTAGGTTATGGATCATTGCTGAAACTATGTCCTAGTTGACCTCTTTAGATCTTAAGATACCCTTGTGTCAATGTAAGGTAGAGTACCGATAGCCTATCACAATTGAATCATGGAAACAAGGGTTTGCCACTACCAGAGTATACGGGCGAGGCATAATTCTTGGTAAAATGATTTCAGACGTAATTTCAAGTTTAGGATATTATAGAGGATAGGAAAGTGCCATGTATGCCCTCTACGATCCAAGGCCAATACTAGTAGAAGTTCTGTAGCATGTCTTCCAACCTCGCATTATGTGGTCATTATGATTTATCGACGAGGTTATTGACTTACACTAATAGGTTTACTTAAGATATTAAATTCAGACGTCCTTAACCCATTAGTCGACAAGGTCTTATGGATAGAAGATAGTAGGGTGCCTATAAATAAGGACACCAGGTAAGGTTTTAAATTCTCTCAAAACTCGAACTACTTATTCCTCCTTTCAAAAATCTCGCATACTCGTATTTTGACTATCTTGACCAACGCTGCTATTACAGCCTAGTTTTGCAACCTTACTCTTTTATCGAGCTTAATTCAAGACATATGTTTATTGGGGACGCCCGCTAATATATTGTCTAATCAGAATCATTGTATTACGGTCTGATTAACCATGATGCATTGGTTCGCTCTTCATCTAATTACCCTACATAGATTTAGATATAAATGTCTCTAGGATCTCATCCGTGACTGCTTTGATAATTCCTCTTGAATTAAACATTCGCCCTTGAATCATGTAATTGTGTTCAGTGATATCTCTCTTGAACTCTTTATCGTTTTCGTCTTCACTGATTGGAAAGACGAAGGCTCGTAATTGATAGATATATATAGAGTATCCCCCATGGCTATGATAGTGGTATACGCAAGTGTAGCTACCATCGGCTAGCCTTGTGATTGGAACCTTGCCTTGAGTTACTCGTTCTTCTCTCGACCTTTAAGCTACTATTGGGACCTTCTAGCCATTTGAATTGAGGAACGGTCCTTGACTTGACTTATAATTACCATATTCCGTCACGCCGTGCCTTATTCTTTATTAGCAAGAGTCGAGGTACAGTATCCGGACTTCGGAAACCTTCTAACCTCATTATTCCTAAAACCATATCCTAGCCTCTAAGGTGGGTAGACTATAAGCCTACTTGGAATATACGAGGAATACCGATTGATTAGAATAATTTTCCTATTAGAATGATAGTTAGTGCCCCATGGACTCCCACTTTCCACTTAGATTATTTTGTGTCCCCGGCCGTGTCATTAATATTCGGAGTACGAGACCAGCTGTTACCTTCCAACAAACTTCATATGCAAGATCCAGACAAGTCCACCTTCATCTAGGTATATCATATCCCACTCAAACCCATCCCCTTGTACTCTATTTTTGTACTACGACTTTCAGGTTAAAAGGACTAGCTATAACCCTTATCGTAATACCGGTATACTTCCCGACTTCCATTAAAGCCTCAACTTCGACAAAATTCCTTCGACCCAATATATGGTTGTGGTCTACTCGAAGCCCACTATGCACATGCTACTAGTGTGCCCCCCAATTGAGGTCTTATGTGCTCCTTAAACACAAAGTCACTAAAGGCACACTTTGAGCCTTAAGGACCTAGCTAACCAACCTGAGGGGCAACTAGCTCAACCACTTGGGTGAAAACCTATTCTAGGGTACCCTAACCTAGTAAAAATAGTTTATCTTGGAATCTTGTTCAGTCCATATAGATTTAGATCCAAGGTTCATCCAAACAACGAGTGATATCCATATAGAGAACCCATTAAGCCCACAATCATGATTTCTCAAATTCCGTTCCATTATGGAACCTTGTTTGAATTAGAATTTTAAGAACGAGACTTCTGTATTGTACGGATTGCAAGCCACTCTAAGTAACGCAGGGCTCTTCGATGTAGCAAGTGACTGAACTAGAGTAGTCCAATCTAGCAAATAAGGCAGTGGCTCATAGACTCTCTTTCTATCTGCATTATTGGATCCTATCTACCGCTCTTGAAACTTCATAACTGCTCTCAGTTATTTTCTTATCTGCTTGTCCTTCCTATTTTAGAGTGACAAGCGGCCATGTTTATTAGAATTTATTAATAATTCTTAGCTACTTGTATAAATTTGTTGTTTGCTAGATTTTGGATTGCCTGATAGATAGGAGAAGATTGTAGATGCCTTATGCTATAGATATCTGTCGGTAGTTACTTTTTATAGTTAGCTGGAGGGTTACAATGTTAGGACGTCAGGTGTTTGAAAGGGGTAGTGTAACCAAAGGTGGGTAGAAGTCCTCGAGGATTCGTAGATACAAAATGGCTAGAGAAGGTTATAAAATATTTTGAGAAATTAAAATTTAAGGAGATTAAGGTTAAGATAGACTTTCTTTTTAAATTTTTAGAATAGTTACGAATTAGAATTTCGAGGACGAAATTATTTTTAAGGTGGGTAGATTTGTAGCTCTCATTCCCGGAATTTGTAAAATATTTTTATTTTATTTAAATGGTTATTTTTAGACTGAACATATAGGTATATACACCATTATTTAATTTATTGAATTTTGTTATTATTATTATTATTATTTTATTGGGATTATTATTATATTATATAATAATTATTAGTGGTTATATTATTTTTCGTCAAATAAATGTTATGGTATATAGTTATATAGGTAGGCCCTACCCTAAGAATGAAAGTATGGAGATGTAACTGGGTTTTATGGAGATTGTACATCTGTATATATATATATATATATATATATATATATATATATATATATATATATATATATATATATATATATATATATATGTGTGTGTGTGTGTATGAGTATTTGTATAAAATATATATGTAAATATGTGTGTGTGTATATATATACATATATATATATATATATATATATATATATATATATATATATATATATATATATATATATATATATATATATATATATATATATATATATATATATATATATATATATATATATATATATATATATATGTGTGTGTGTGTGTATGAGTATTTGTATAAAATATATATGTAAATATGTGTGTGTGTATATATATACATATATATATATATATATATATATATATATATATATATATATATTTATATTTATATATATATATATATATATATATATATATATATATATATATATATATATATATATATTTTATATATATATATATATATATATATATATATATATATATATATATATATATATATATGTATGTATTTGTATATATATATAAATGTATTATATAAATGAGTGTAAATTGCATGTATATATAGATATATTATACATATATGTATGTTTTTATGTATATATAATATATTATATATATGAATATTTATATATATACATGATAATAAATGGAAAGAGTAAATGGAAAGAGAAT
This sequence comes from Iris pallida, assembly GCA_029216955.1. Lineage (NCBI taxonomy): Eukaryota > Viridiplantae > Streptophyta > Magnoliopsida > Asparagales > Iridaceae > Iris > Iris pallida. Next base: position 2,131,274 of record JANAVB010025600.1, read on the forward strand.
AAGCAACAGAAGAAGCCCCACACACCTTCAGCCAGCCGAGCATTCATCTCCCAAAACTTACCATCCCGAGCCCGGTCCAACACCCCTGAATCCAAATCCCACCCGAGCTGATCCCATACAGCAAACAAACCCAAAGCCCCAGCATGAGAACCCCCACACCCGACCTTATATACATCTATATATATATAGTTCGAGAGATCGAGAGTTTTGCTGGAAAACCTTAATCTCGAAACCTGTGCCGACCCCTACCAAGGCGGCCGCTCGCTGTTGACGGCCACCCACCGCCAGAGCCACTGCTACGCGCGCACCGGGTAGCTGCGCGCGGCCACTGGCGTAAACAGCATTAACAGCAAACGACGAGGAGAAGGCCGACTTCGCGGTACTGGTTCTCCACGATCGTTCGATCGTTTTCAGAGCCGTTTTCTCTGGTACGTACCTAACCCAACCCCCTTTAATCTTGTTCAAATAGTTTGTAAGTAGCCTCCCTCAGTCGTTCGTAAAATCGACCCAAAGTCGATGAAAAGCCGTCCTAAGAACAGAGTTTAGAACAGTCCAAACACCCAACTTGACGTCGAATTTCCCACCAACCTATTCTTCGAATCAGCATACTTTCTGAACAAAAGTTAAACCCAACATATAGGTCTAGAGAATTTTTTTACAGAAATCAATTTTGATCACTGTTCACCGAGAAATCGGTTTCCCAATATTGAGAAAAACCTGTTTTAAAAACCATAAAATCCATCCACAAGACGTGCATCCGCCATTCCGGGCGACGTGGTCGCGAACCGAAAGCATCGAAAGGTGAATAACGGCTTCGTGGTCGTGTGGACTTTGACGGAATTCAAATTGGTCGCGTGTGCGTGGCAAATTTGATGCGTATCCGTCGGAATCGCCCCGTATCCGTACAAAGCAAATTCAGTCATAACTTTGTGTGTGCTCGTCAGATCGAGATGAAACTTACGCCAGCAGGACCATATCGTTTTTTTGGTCTTGTATGCCAAGTTTGGTCCAATTCTGAGACAGTTGAATCGTACGTCGTTTTGCGGGCCCTACGGTCCTACTCAACGGGCGATCTTGTGCACGGCCCGCCGAAATCCAACTCTGGACATACGGTTGGGTTCGTATCAAAAAATTGGACCTGTTGACATATCGTTTCACAACTTTAGAGACCGTTGACTCTGACACACTTTTCGGTACAAAGCGGGTCCAACGGCGGACATCGTCTTTGCCCGAAATTACCGTTTTGCCCCTGTGTCCAGAATTGGACTTAAGGACAGGCAATCCTAGCTAATTTGACTATTTTGAAACCGTTGGTACTGTTTATTTCAGCATCTGGAGACATCTACATGTGTTGACTGATTGTGGCTCATTGAGTGGTATAGTATTATTGGTTTCTCCAGCTAAGGACCTCAGGCAAGTGCACTTTCTGATTGCTTTCGATTCATAGTAGTTTTCTCAGTTCATGTCTATATACATCTTGCTGCTTGTTGACACGCTCGTCACACGAAGTAGTCAGGAGGGAAAATATCTTAGTATACATGTGGACTACCTAGAAATATCCCAATATGTCTAATCATGAATGATAGCAGCTGCACACGACACGTGCAGTGGGCCGTATTTATCCCCTAGCCGTTTACATGTAGAAAATGATATTTCACACCACCTAGATAGATGTCTTTTATTAGTTTTTTCTTGTTTACTTCTCTATCGTGCTATGTCATCAGTTATCTTCCAGTTTTTATCTCTCATATGTTATTTTTATGTCTTGTTAATTCTATAGTATTTTTGCATTATCGTCGATTTGTGTACTTGTTCCATTCCTGACTGGAAACCAACATTTTTCAGGTTTAGCCGTGATCACTCGTAGCATTGGGAAGGCTTGGGTATGCTGAGGTCAACCAAAAAATAGAAAGCAATTGTATCAATTTTATTAATTATAAAATCTGGTATTTTCTTTAATTATAAATGTTGTAATAAATATAGAAATGTGAATGAGTAGCAAATATTATTTCTTAAGCATTTATTTCTTGCAGGCTTGACAGCGTTCTACCGCCGACTCTGCGGCGTAGGCTGGCTTGGACACGTCTCGTATCCGAAAAGCGGGTGCGGATTGTGACAAGTTTTTGTGGTGGCCCATGCAGGTCCGTTTTCGTAAAAGATTACGAACTCGTGATGGTACATTAGTCGTACTGTTGCGAGCCTGCGCCCAGAAAATGCTCAGTCACAATTAGGATTAAAATAATTTAGGAGAATAACTAGGACTAGGAGTCCCTTGTTCAAATTGACCGTTGGGTAGTTAAGGTTATTAGATAATCCATATAATTTAGATAGCTTGCTAGATCCCTATAGGTACACTATTACTTTTGATATGACAATGTGATCCAATGTGGATATACTATTCGCTTGGTATGTTAGACTTGCATAAAATTAAGGCGTTAATTTTGATAAACTGTTTAATTTTTTTTACCGTATTAGATATAAATCCTATATCATAAGTTAGAATTGCCTGTTTTAAATTCTATTTTGCTGTAAGGAGTTGGTTTATAATTCCTGATTATGTTATTCATGTATGAACCCCGAGTTAGATTTGATTTAGAGTTTCCCTCAGCAATTTGAAATGCAAATGAAATAGATACTAGAGTGTTTGTATTTCTTTCGACTTTAATTATTTCCTCCATGATTAAATCTTTTATTTTAAATGTTGTGATTGATAGGACAAATACCTACGCTCTATTTTTAGTCAACTTGTTTGAACCTTTAGAAGCTCATAAATTTTTACGATTATAGTTAGAGAAATATTAGCTAACTCATAATGTTTAGACAGCAGCGCACTGTCGTCAATTATTTGAGAGTGGAGAATGTTGGTTCACTGCAGCCGGCAGCGCACTGGCGAGGCACAACCCATAGAATTGAAATCCTTTCAAAGAATCGTAGGTTATGGATCATTGTTGAAACTATGTCCTAGTTAACCTCTTTAGATCTTAAGATACCCTTGTGTTAATGTAAGGTAGAGCACCGATAGCCTATCACAATTGAATCATGGAAACAAGGGTTTGCCACAACCAGAGTATACGGGCGAGGCATAATTCTTGGTAAAATGATTTCAGACGTAATTTCAAGTTTAGGATATTGTAGAGGATAGAAAAGTGCCATATATGCCCTCTACGATCCAAGGCCAATACTAGTAGAAGTTCTGTAGCATGTCTTCCAACCTCGCATTATGTGGTCATTGTGATTTATCGACGAGGTAATTGACTTGCACTAATAGGTTTACTTAAGATATTGAATTCAGACGTCCTTAACCCATTAGTCGACCAAGGTCTTATGGATAGAAGATAGTAGGGTGCCTATAAATAAGGACACCAGGTAAGGTTTTGAATTCTCTCAAAACTCGAACTACTTATTCCTTCTTTCAAAAATCTCGCGTACTCGTATTTTGACTATCTTGACCAACGCTGCTATTACAGCCTAGTTTTGTAAGCTTACTCTTTTATCGAGCTTGATTCAAGACATACGTTTATTGGGGACGCCCGCCAACATATTGTCTAATCAGAATCATTATATTACGGTCTGATCAACCATGATGCATTGGTTCGCTCTTTATCTAATTACCCTACGTAGATTGAGATATAAATGTCTCTAGGATCTCATCCGCGACTGCTTTGACAATTCCTCTTGAATTAAACATTCGCCCTTGAATCATGTAATTGTGTTCAGTGACATCTCTCTTGAACTCTTTATCGTTTTCGTCTTCATTGATTGGAAAGACGAAGGCTCGTAATTGATAGATAGATATAGAGTATCCCCCATGGCTATGATAGTGGTATACGTAAGTGTAGCTACCATCGGCCAGCCTTGTGATTGGAACCTTGCCTTGAGTTACTCGTTCTTCTCTCGACCTTTAAGCTACTATTGGGACCTTCTAGCCATTTGAATTGAGGAACGGTCCTTGACTTGACTTATAATTACTATATTCCGTCACGCCGTGCCTTATTCTTTATTAGCAAGAGTCGAGGTACAGTATCCGGACTTCGGAAACCTTCTAACCTCATTATTCCTAAAACCATATCCTAGCCTCTAAGGTGGGTAGACTGTAAGCCTTCTTGAAATATACGACCAATACCGATTGATTAGAATAATTTTTGTATTAGATTGTTAGTTAGTGTCCCATGGACTCCCACTTTCCACTTAGATTATTTTGTGTCCCCGGCCGTGTCATTAATATTCGGAGCACGAGACCAGCTGTTACCTTCCAACAAACTTCATATGCAAGATCTAGACAAGTCCACCTTCATCTAGGTATATCATGTCCCACTAAAACCCGTCCCCTTGTACTCTATTTTTCTACTACGACTTTTAGGTTAAAAGGATTAGCTATAACCCTTACCGTAATACCGGTATACTTACCGACTTCCATTAGAGCCTCAACTTCGACAAAATTCCTTCGACCCAATATATGGTTGTGGTCTACTCGAAGCCCACTATACACATGCTACTAGTATGCCACCCAATTGAGGTCTTATGTGCTCCTTAAACACAAAGTCACTAAAGGCACACTTTGAGCCTTAAGGACCTAGCTAACCAACCTGAGGGGCAACTAGCTCAACCACTTGGGTGGAAACCTATTCTAGGGTATCCTAACCTAGTAAAAATAGTTTATCTTGGAATCTTGTTCAGTTCATATAGATTTAGATCCAAGGTTCATCCAAACAACGAGTGATATCCATATAGAGAACCCATTAAGCCCACAATCTTGATTTCTCGAATTCCGTTCCATTATGGAACCTTGTTTGAATTAGAATTTTGAGAACGAGACTTCTGTATTGTACGGATTGTAAGCCACTCTAAGTAACGTAGGGCTCTTCGACGTATGAAGGGTTAGAACACGTATTCGAACACGTATTAGAACAGGTATAATTCGTGAACCCTAGTAACGTAGGGCTCTTCATGAACCCTAGTTTCTGTCTATGAAGGGTTAGAACACGTATTAGATCTGTTTAACTTTCTAGCGATCAATATACACACCAAAGGAAGGGTCCTGGGAATCTCCAGTTCCATCAATTGGTATCAGAGCCACTTTGGATCTACGTATTGATTGATACGTCCATGTTGTCCAATAAAACCTGCGCTGTGTAATAGTCGGTAGATGTAGATCTGTTCTAACTCGATTTTGCAGGCATCTTAGATCCAACTATTATGGTCCAATGCATATTTTTGATTGTGTTGTTTAAACCACGGACATGTCGTGGATGCTGTTGTTGCTGTGGATGTAATTAAATCACGAGGGTTAATCGTGCTTATTATTTTAATTTTGTAATCTAGATTATGTGTGAACTCCTTCGGGAGGCATAGGATTGATATAATTTTAATTTTTTTGATCAATCGTGATGGCGGTGGTGACTGTTTCTGACGTCGGACGAGATGCTGATTTTAAGCAGTCCAGAAGCTGACAGATGATTTTCGATGAAGGAATCGACAACCAAAAATAGATCTGCGCAGCGCCAGATTTTGGATTCGGATAGTTGAGGACGGAGCAGCAAAGATGACCATAATAGTTGGATATTTTCTCTTATTTTTGTCATTTTTTTCTGATTATGCATGTTTATTATTGTGTGGATATTTTTTTTAAAAACCAAGCCTACATTAATAATGAACAACATGGACATAATATCAACTATTAGAAAAACTCTCATTGTTAAATAACTAAGTGGGAGAGGATATTTATTTAGTTTAAATCCTATGGTCTCCATTACTGATTTGTAGGTGATGTAATTATACTTGCGTGTTGGCTATAGTGCTTTCCTCCATATCGGATGAGTATAATTATGGATCACCAGTACAAACTTCCTTAGGGATAATTGTAGAAAGTTACCTAGTATGTGTTCACTTCTCCATCTGAAGGAACTCATTACAAGGTAATGGACTTAGTATTAAGTAATGGTATACACTTAGATACAAATAATGGTATCCTCCCCATCGGAGTCACTGCTATTATTTGTATGACCAGAGCAAGACCAGCATATTAATTTTATTTGTCATAAAGTTATGTTGACATGATAGTAAAATTAATAAGAAAAAACTACTTGAACAAAGTTGAATTTGTATACGTCCACATTATCGTGGCATGCTAAATTTATGGTGTTCAAGGTGTTGGTGAATTTCTTATTATTATTTTGAGGGAATCAATATTTAGTTAATTCAAAAAGTTTTTTTGCCCTACATAATTTTATTTATGTGATTCTCAGGATTTCAAAAATGGGTTCTTTCAGTCCACTTATGGTGATTCTTAAAGAAAACAAACTTACTGGACCTAATTATATTGACTGGAAACGTAATTTGGATATTGTTCTGACTGCTGAGGAGTACAAATATGTACTTGTTGAGGAATGCCCACCTAAGCCTGATGCTAACTCTGATGAAGAGGTCAAAGAGGCTTATAAGAAGTGGAAAAAGGCAGATGAGATGGCGCGGTATTACATTCTGGCATCTATGTCAAAAATACTGCAACATCAGCATCAGGCCATGGCCACTGCTTATGACATGATGTATAACCTCAAGGAATTCTTCGGACATCAGAGTAGAGCAGCTAGGCAGTTTGCTATAAAATGTTTGATGAATACAAAAATGGCTAAGGGTACACCAGTAAAGGATCATGTTCTCAAGATGATGGGTCATTTGAATGAGATGGAGATCCTTGGAGCTGAAATCGATAGAGAATCCCAGGTCGATATCATTTTCGGGACTCTGCCTAAAAGTTTTGACAATTTCTGCCTTAATTACAACATGAACAAAAGGTTGTATAGTTTGACAGAACTTGCAAAAGAGCTACAGGATGTTGAATCTCTCTTTAGGCAGAGTTGTCATGTTTTTGTTTCTGAAAAGGCTTCTACTTCTAAGCCAAAAGGCGGTAAGAAGAAGAATAACTTTCAAAAACAGGCAAACTCAGCAAAGAAGGGCATGGGACCTCAAGGCGCGGTGAAAAAGCCGAAAGGCAAATGTTTCAAGTGCAAAGGGTCAGGACATTGGAAGACTGATTGTCCACTTCTCAAACAAGGAAACAAAGAAGGTATATCTCATTTACTAGTAGTTGAAACATGTTTAGCGGGGTTATCTACCGACACCTGGTATGTAGATACAGGAGCCACTAATCATGTCTGCAATACATTGCAGGGGTTCCAGGAAACCAGACGGCTCAGTGATGGAGAGATATGCTTGTTCATGGGTGATGCTATAAAAGTATCGGTCGTTGTATTAGGAGATGTTACTTTATCTTTTGGTAGAAATAAGTCTTTGACATTGAGAGATTGTCCTTATGCACCTTCACTTAGAAGGAATTTAGTTTCTGTTTCTATGTTAGTTAAGGATGGATATTCAGTTTATTTTAATGACAATATTGTTATTAGAAAGAATAAATATTTTATTTGTTATGGTGCATTGATTAATAATTTGTATGTTATTAATCCTATTTTGCCCACAATAAAACTTATGGAAATGAATAATATGTCATCTAACTTAAATAAGAGAAAAGAACCTTCTTGTATGAACCAAACATATCTTTGGCACTTGCGATTGGGGTATATTAATCTAAGAAGGATTCAAAGACTGGTTGAAGATGGACCTTTGAGTTCATTGAAAGTGGAGGCACTACCAGTCTGTGAATCCTGCTTGGAAGGTAAAATGACCAAAAGGCCTTTTACGGCAAAAGTGTATAGGCCAAAGATGTGTTGGAATTGGTTCATTCTGATTTGTGTGGACCCATGACCATCCAAGCTAGAGGTGGCTTTGAATATTTTGTCACATTTATTGACGATTATTCAAGGTATGGATACATTTATTTGATGCGCTGTAAGTCTGAGTGCTTTGAGAAATTCAAAGAGTACAAGGCTGAAACGGAGAAACGTCATGGAAAATGTATCAAGTCATTACGATCAGATCGTGGTAGCGAGTACCTCTTTGGAGAGTTTAGGGATTATTTATCAGAGGCTGGGATTGCATCCCAATTGACTGCACCTGGAATGCCCAGCAGAATGGTGTAGCCGAAAGAAGGAATAGAACTCTTATGGAGATGGTTAGATCAATGATAAGTTATTGGGATTTGCCAGATTCATTTTGGGATATGCCTTAGAGGCTGCAGCTTATATTTTGAACTTGGTTCCTTCTAAGTCAGTACCTCTTACTCCCACAGAGCTGTGGATTGGGCGTAAGCATAGTCTAAAACATGTTCGCATTTGGGGTAGTCCAGCACATGTACTGAATAGGGAAGCAGATAAGTTAGAATCTCATACAGAAGTACGCTTGTTTGTAGGCTATCCAAGAGGAAAAAAAGGAGGTTTATTTTATAGTCCTAAGGATCAGAAGGTCATTGTTAGCACCAATGTCCGATTCTTAGAGGAAGACTATGTGATGAACCATAAACCCACAAGTCGAGTTGTTCTAGAAGAACTGAGACGTGAGACACCAAGTACTTCAATACCAACAGTACAAGAGGATGAACACAAGTAACTGCACAACGTGTCACAAATGTTACACCACAACCGATACTGCCTCGTCGTAGTGGGAGGGTTGTAATACAACCTGATAGATATATGCTCTTGGGAGAGTCGTCAGACTTTATCCCTGAGGAACAAGATTATGATCCATGTACCTACAATGAAGCACTCCAAGATAAAGATGCAGAGTCTTGGCAAAAAGCAATGATATCTGAAATAGAATCTATGGATTCTAATCAGGTCTGGGAGCTTGTAGAACCACCTGTTGGTGTAAAAGCCATTGGATGCAAGTGGGTCTATAAGAGAAAAAGAGGATCAGACGGTAAGGTTGAAACTTTTAAAGCTCGGCTTGTAGCAAAAGGTTTTACTCAAAGAGAGGGTATCGATTATGAGGAAACCTTTTCTCTTGTAGCCATGCTTAAGTCTATCCGGATTCTTTTATCTATTGTAGCTCATCTCGATTATGAGATTTGGCAAATCGATGTCAAGACAGCTTTCCTTAATGGAAGTCTTGAGGAAGACATCTATATGAAGTAACTAGACGGGTTCATTAAAAAGGGCCAGAAGCATCTTGTTTGTAAGCTCAAGAAGTCCATTTATGGACTTAAGCAAGCTTACAGATCTTGGAACATATGTTTTGATCAGGTGATAAAATCCTATGGATTTGATCAATGTCAGGATGAATCATGTGTATACAGAAAGTGTGACGGAAAAGTGGTGGTGTTCCTAGTACTTTATGTGGATGACATCTTGCTCATTGGAAATAATATGAAGGTGTTATCTGATGTAAGGGTATGGTTATCCAAACAGTTTGATATAAAGGACTTGGGAGAAGTAGGTCACATCCTTGGGATCAAAGTTCTACGAGATCGCAAGAAAAGGATGTTGGGCTTATCCCAAGCTTCCTATATCGATACTGTACTAACTCGTTTTAGTATACAAAATTCTAAGAAAGGTTTCTTACCTTTTAGACATGGAATTGCTCTATCAAAGGAGCAGTGTTCGAGGACACCTAAAAAGATAGAGAACATAAAGGCAGTTCCTTATGTTTCAGCAATAGGAAGCTTAATGTATGCAATCCTATGTACGAGACCAGACATCTGCTTTACCGTAGGCATGGTCAGCAGATATCAGTCTAACCCAGGACAAGAGCACTGGACTGCCGTAAAGCATATTTTGAAGTACCTGAAAAGGACTAAAGAGTATATGCTAGTTTACCAGGCAGATAGTTTAGTTCCCTTGGGGTATACAGACTCAGATTTTTAGTCAGATAGGGATTCCAGAAAATCTACCTCAGGTTATGTATTTATTTTGGAAGGTGGAGCCATTGTGTGGAGGAGTATCAAGCAAAAATGTATTGCTGATTCTACCATAGAAGCCGAGTATGTGCAGCCTCTGAGGCAGCCAAAGAAGCAGTTTGGCTCAGAAACTTTCTGTTGGACTTGGATGTGGTACCTAGTTTGCCTAAGTCTATTACACTTTATTGTGATAATAGTGGTACAGTTGCAAACTCGAAGGAACCACGAGATCATAAGACTGGCAAACACATTGAGCGCAAGTACCACCTGATACGAGATTTCGTAAAGAAAGGAAAAGTTTCTGTGATCAAGATAGCATCAGCCGACAACCTAGCTGATCCCTTTACAAAGAGCTTACCATCTAAGGCTTTTGATAGTCATATTGAGGCAATGGGAGTCAGATGTGTAACAGCATGGCTTTAAGTATAAGTGAGAGATTTGTAACAGTATACTAAAAAGCAATGCTTTGAGTATAAGTAGGAGATTGTTAGGGTTATATACTAAAAGCATCACTTTTTTAGTAACTTTACTTTCTTAAATTTTGAATGAGAATCATATGGGCAAATATTTGTATATTGTATTTGTTGCAAGTGTTAATGCAAATGTCTGATATTCTATATTGTAGATAATATGGTGTGTGGTGTCACACAGAAGATCATATTATCAGTTCCCTATGGAGTATATAAATAGTTCACAACCTAGATGGACTTGGACAATCTATTAGAAAGGTTATAGTGTAATCTGGTATTAGTCTATCTTGACTATAGGTTTACACTAGTACACTTTGTGTGTATTGAATATGACCACTTGAGGTTGTTCTCTTTGTACTGACTACATAAGAGAACAAACACCTCTGTTATTATGGATGCTTGTGCTCTTAACCCGGATATAATAACGGACATGTATATGCAGTGTGTATTATTTTGACTCATAAAAGAGTGATATTCATTATGGATCAACAACCTCTATGAATTGGGTAATAACATTGTATGTATGATGGGCTGTTGATTATAAATAGAATCCATGTCCCGATATATCGGGTTGATGATGTCCCCTTAAGGAGCTCATAAGGATTGTCATGTAAACCCTGCAGGTGGATTATATTCGACATGATAAATAAAGTTGAGCGGTACTACTTAAGGATAAAAGATGTCGAATCAATATAGTTGTCCGTAACTTAATTTGATCGACGGACATACGATATCTTAACATGGGGAGCCAAACGAGCATATAATAAAAGGAGCCCACAAATATAATTTGGGATTAGGAAGGTAGTGCAACAATAGCTCATTAGTGGACCGAGCTATTGTTAATGGGCCTGGATTGTGTGTTCGGGCTGAACACGGGATATCCAAATCCGTTAGGAGGCCTAACCCTAATTTCTCCTCATGGTCCCTGCCGTAGCCTATATATATCCTCTATTCTCTGGCCGCCATATTACCAATCAGAAATCTGAAACTTCCTCTAAATTCGTGATTCACGTAAGGAGAGAAAGAGAGGGCTGCTAAGGAGAAGAAAAGGTTGGGAGATCGTCGCCCACACGACGTCCAACTCGAGGAAAGAATACGTGCAGAAGATCTTGGGGTCGTCCGCTCGAGATTGCCAGGAATTACTTGTCTCCTTTCCGCCGCAGGTATAATTTGTGAACCCTAGTTTCTGCCTATGAAGGGTTAGAACACGTATTAGATCTGTTTTACTTTCTATCGATCAATACGCACACCAAAGGAAGGGTCCTGGAAATCTCCAGTTCCATCAGATGACAAGTTGCCAGTGCAAATACAGAATTCAGAAGTATAGAGAATGCGAACTCTCATTTAGAAAAGTGAACAGTCACTTCAATTCTCGAGATAAAGATACTAAACAATTACTGCAACTTTCGAGGAAGAGAATAAATGAATGAACCATCATGTCGGTTTTTTAAGAAAGGAAAATGAATGAACAGTTATAAATGAACGAACAGTTATAAATGAACGAACAGTTGGGTTTCTTTCAAAAACTCGCATCGGTTCTCAATGTTGACTGTCTAATTGTTCTGTCTATAAATAGAACAAAACTTTCGTAGATATCATCACTTTCTTTCCTTTCTGTACAAAATGTCTTCCAAAGATTTGCTCACTCCGAAGATTGAAGGAGAGACTGAGACGCCTCCTACTGAGCCTCCAGTGCCTCCTCAGAAAGAAAGGGGTGAAGGTTCAACTGCTCCTGCACCACGAGAGGACTTGATTTCCAAGCTAGTGGAGCCTGGGAAGACTGCCGAAGAAGAGGCATTGAGGATGGTTGCCTACAAGTTTCTTGTGAGTTCAGACAATGAGATGTTTAAACTATTGGCAAACTATGTATTTAATCATGAAGGATCAGGGCCTCCTCCCCGTCCTTAATATTTATGTAATTTCATGAATAAAATGAACTTTTGTTTACATCGTGTTTCTGAAATAAAGTATATTTTGTCTTTATACATAATATTTCTTGAGAAACTTTCCATTGATAGGCATCATAGCAACTCTGCCATCCATATCTGTTAATTGATAGGCTCCATTTGAGAAAACTGTGTTTACCACATACGGCCCTTCCTATTTTACTTCGAACTTGCCTTTGCTCATATGTGTCATAGTCATAGGACGTCTGCCTATAAGGACTAACTCGCCTTCTTGAAATATTCGTACTCTGACTTTGCGATTGAAAGCTTTTGAAATCTGGGCTTGATAAAGTTTGATGTGATGTTGAGCTAATAACCTTTTCTCGTCGAGCGCCTCCAATTCCTGAAGTCGAAGACGATCATTATTTTTTTGTAGTAAGCTCGTTAGCAATGGCGATTCTCAATGATGGAATCTGAATTTCCAGAGATAGAACAGCTTCACATCCATATACTAGAGAAAAAGGTGTGCAACCTGTGGGACAGTAGTGTGATATGTCCATAGACATTCTCCAAGTTTATCACTCCAATTATGTTTGTTAATAGAGATAAACTTTTTGAGGAGTTTGATAATGGTCTTGTTGAATGCTTCAGCCAACCCGTTAGCCGCAGGATTATAGGTCGTAGAGGCGATATTATTAATTTTGTTATCACAGAACCTATTAAACTTCTGGCTGATAAATTGTAGCCCATTATCATGGATGATTCGACGAGGGACACCAAATCTGTATATCACATGATGTTTGATGAAGTTGATGACACTACTCGTTTTAACTTCAGCCAAAGGTATGGCTTCTACCCACTTAGAAAAATAATCGGTTATAGCCAAATTGAACCGATGCCCTTTAGATAAAGGAGGATTGATAGGGCCAATTATATCCATGCCCCAAGCTTCGAAAGGCCATGAGGCAGCAGTCGGATGAAGAAATTTCGACGGTTGATAGATAAAATCTGCATGAATTTGACATGTACGACATTTCTTTGCATAGTCAATAGCATCTGATACCATAGAGGGCCAGTTGTAGCCTATACGTCGAATATGATCCTGTAGTTTAGGACCAGGCTGATGTGCTCCACAAACACCATCATGAGCTTCACGTAATATTTGCTTTCCTTCATCACCAGCGAGACACCTCAAGAGTAATCCATCAAAAGTTCTTCGATAGAGAGTTTTAGTAGTGTGATTATAATAGAATCGAAGCGATCGGCGACGGATACTTGTAGCTTCCTTAGGATCTTCTGGCAAGATGTCATGTACTGTAAAATCAATGAAAGGTGCTCTCCAGTCCTCGCAAGTGATATTGACTTCAGTTAGAGTGATGAATTCAATATTGTGGTTATTTTTGACACAAAATAGTTCTCTATTAGAGATAACAACTATCTGTTGTCTTTTAACTGGAACTGCCAATACCATCGCTAGGTTAGCTAAGGCATCAGCTTCTGTATTGCATGTACGACGTACATGTTCAATGAAGAAACCTTTGAACGAAGAAGCTATTCTGATTGCTGCTTCATGGTATGGTACCAGATCTTGATGTCGGACTTCATATATGCCTCTAACCTGATTAACAATCAGCTTAGAGTCGTCATATACTTTGAGATATTCGATATCTAGTTATTTGGCTAATTGGAGTCCGATGAGCAAGGCATTGTATTCTGCGACATTGTTAGAGCACGACTTATCTAAAGAATAAGCCCTTTGAATAGCTAATCCATCGGGTGAAACGAGAACAATTCCCACTCCAGCACAAGGGTACCTCCAGGTCCAATTCTAGAAGCTCTATCAAAGAACAACCTCCAAGTAGAAAATTCTTCTGAGATCATATTTGATTCCAATGTTTCATCAGGAATTTCATCATAGAGTTTAGATGTCTCAGGGACAGGATGAGCTGCTACAAAGTGAGCAAGTGCTTGGCCCTTCAAAGACTTTTGAGGAACATAAACCATATTATATTGTGCTACTAATATGGCCCATGTGGCAAGCCTAGAATTGAGTGTACTTGGCTTCTTCATTAAGACTCGAAGAGGATTGACTCAGGATATGACATGAATAGTTTGGCCTATGATGTAATCTCTTGTCTTCTGAATAGCAAACATTAAGGCTAAACATTCCTTCTCCACCGGACTATAACGATGTTCAGCTCCAATCATCGTTCGGCTAAGATTGTAGATGGCTTGTTCATGACCTTTCTTGTTCTTTTGAGCCAGCAAAGCTCCCAACGAATGATCCATTGCCCGGACATACATTAAGAAAGGTATTTTTGAGATCGGTGGTACAAGAACCGGTGCTCATTAAATACCGCTTTATGTCGTCAAATGCTCGTTGACATTCTTTCGTCCAAACGAAAGATGCACCTTTCTTCATTAATTGAGTAAATGTTCTGCAACGTCCAGATAAATTCAAAATGAACTGCCTGATGTACGTAATTCGACCTTGGAATCCTCGTAGCTCTTTTAGGTTGCATGGAGGACGTATCTCTTGAATGGCTTTGATCTTCTCAGGATCAACGTATATACCCTTAGAGGTAATGACGAAGCCGAGAAACTTACCACTAGAGACACCCAAGAAAGACTTGGTGGGGTTCATTTTGAGTTGATGCTGGCGCATTAGATTGAAGATAGTTCTTAAATCTTGAATGTGATCTTCTTTGAGATAACTTTTGACAGCAATATCGTCAACATAGCATTCGACAGTCTTTCGCAGATGATCGCAAAAAATAGTACTCATAGCCCGCTGGTAGGTTGCACATGCGTTCTTCAGACCAAACGACATGACTGTATAATAGTACACTCTACGAGGAGTACAAAACAAAGTATGTTTCTCATCTTTAGGATTCATCCGGATTTGATTATATCCAGAAAACCCATCCATGAAAGAAATTCGTTCGAATCCACATCTATTGTCGATCATGACATCAGTAATTGGGAGAGGAAATTCGTCTTTAGGGCAAGCATCATTGAGATCCCGAAAGTCTATGTAACTCTAACCTTTTCGGTCTTCTTCAGGACTGGGATGACGTAGGCTACCCAGTCAGGATGTTGTTCTTCTCTGATAAAACCGTAAGTTATAAGCTTTTTGACTTCATCATCAATTGCATCCATCATTTCAGGCTTGAATCACCGTTGTTGTTGTTTGATCGGCTTGGTATTCGGCAAGATATTAAGCTTATGAATTACAATTTGAGGATCTAATCCCGGCATATCTTCATAACTCCAGGCAAAGACATCAATATATTCACGAATAAGGTGAATTAATTCTTGTTTATCATCCTCTAGGAGATTTTTGCTAATGAAGGTTGGTCGTGATACGCCCTTCTCTCCAATATCGATCTAGACTAGTTGATCCTCAGTAGGTGGTTCTCGTTGTTCAAAATAAAGTTCCTACTGATTGTCCATCTTTTGCGCCCAAGGGTCCACTTCAGGAGCTTCTTCGATGTCATCTTCATCATCTTCCAAAAATTCGGTAGACACCATGTTAGAAGATACTATCACCCTATGAACATGACCAATGCTGGTGTCAAAATCCTATGAAATAGAACCAGAAGAGTTAGAACGTTCTTCCTCATCAGATTCAGAAGGTTCTGGAGTTGGGAGTGGTAAACCATAATCTAGTCCCCGTTTTATTTTACTGTGGTATTGTTGTGATTTTCCTCTTGGAATAGCAATACGAAGAGGAGTTCGCCTCCCTTTACCGTTGTTGAGGCCTGTTCTGAAATCATATCCCATTTTACGGATGATTGTTTTAGATTGTGGACTATAGAGGCGTAATTGTAGCCTTCCTGAATCATCTCTATTATCGTTATAGAGCACGATTTTTGGTTCCTCTCTTTTGTTGAAGAATATAGGCTTTTCATCTTTCTTTCGAGACGGTACTAAGAAGTATGACTCTTGTATTGAATCCAGTGATACCACATTTCGCAAAGATGATACGACTTCTATTATAAGTGGTTTAGAGCTATCTAGCATATCCAAATAACACTGAGTATAGTAAGAGACATCAGTATACTGCAAAGGAGATGCTTTATTGATTTTTAAACCATGATTTACAACAGGAACTTTAGTTAGCAGGCTTAGTCAGATTGATGACAAGAGGAGGAGAAGAAGAACGAAAAGAAGGAGGGGGCTTCTTACGACAAAGATCGATTACAAGCGGCTCAGTAGAGGCGAGCTTCCTTTGTTTTTGACAATCACCCTTAGGCCGCTTCTCATGGGAAGGAAGATAAATAGTCAGTGGTTTGGAAGATTGAGGATATGAGGTGCGTCCTTTGACCGGAATCACCAGAGTATCATTCGGTATACTTTTTTGTTCTTCATATGTGTCCACTGCCAATACCACCTTCATGAATTTCTTTTTGTGCATGTGAGAATCGTTGCAGTATGCTTTAACTCCTTTGAAAGGATTCAGATCTGCAACCTCTTTTTGGACTTCTTTATTTCCATCCATATATTTGAAACATTGGTGGAGCGTAGAGGGTACAATATTGTGTTCATGGAGAAATGGCCTTCCCAACAAAGTTTTGTATGAGCCATGAATGTCAATAACATAGAAAGTTATCTTTGTACGAAGATTGCCAGTTTAAAGTTTTAGGCGTATCTTCCCCAAAGGTTCACTTCTTCCTTGATTGAACCCCAAGATGGTGTTGATAGTTGTAGAAAGGTTATGCACTAGGATCTTCAAAGCATACAGTAAAGACTTCGACATGATGCTAAGTGCGGATCCTGGGTCAATCAGAATGCGATCAACTTTCATGGTGTCCACATACCCCGTGAAATAGAGAGGACGATCATGACGATTATCTTCTAATAACATGTCATCTTGTGTAAAAGTAATATTAGGCATTAGTTCGAATACACTATGACAATATTCACAGCTGACTGGCTCCTTTTCAGGCTTCTTAAGAATAGTAAGATAAGCGTAAGCCTGCATCAAGGCTTCGCTTAACGTCTCTCGAGTTTCTTTTGAGAGACGTAAGAGTTCAAAGATTGATAATCTTGCTGGAGTATTGGCCAATTGAGCCAATATGTCAAAATTATAAGGCTTTTCAAGTCCAAAAGATGAGGACTTCTTCAGTGCTTTGTCAAAGCGAACAGGTTGCTTTCCCTTGTCTGCTAATGTTAGTTTAGGAGGAGATGGTTCGACTACCGTTGGGGATGTAGATGGTATATTCTCGCCAGGAGAAGATAATATAGGAGCATCATCAGAAGATGGAGCAGGATTTTCTTGATTTTTGGGATATTTCCAAAGATAGGGTTTCCCAGATCTAGTGCCCATTAGAATTTCTTTTTCTGTTACTGGTTCAAAGGATACCATGTTGCAGCTTTTAGATTTGGATTTGGTGTGCTTCTTTTGCTTAGAAGAGGAAGGTGTTTCAAAATCTGCTACCAGATCTGGATGAATCCATATGATCTCTCCTCTGTCAGTCGATAGTGGGACAAGACCTTTATTTTGAGGAGGTGGGAGATTCACGATCTCAAGAGTAGTCCTTAGAATGGGGACAACACCATCTTGTACAAGTTGTGGTGGAAAGTCACCGAATTATAGAGAAACCACATTAGCAGTCACCGTTTTCTCGTCCTGCTGAAGAGTAATTGCTCAAGAATTGACCAACTTCTGGATTTTGCCCTTGAGTACATAACATGCTCTGGTTGGATGCCCTATAAATCTGTGATAAACACAGTATTTAGGGTGATCGATTTTACCCACTTTTTCTGGCCGTTTTGCCTCTGGAAGTTGAAGCTTATTGCTTTTGATCAAGCAATCGAACATGCTCAAAGTATCACCTTCATCGAAAGAATATTCTTTCTTTGGACGAGTTGTCTTCTGTGGTGGTGCTGATGGAGTGGGTGCTATCTGAGTGACATTAACAGCCAAAGACTCCTTGCCCTTGAGATTGATGGCTAGTGTTTTTTTATTCTTACGGTTATTTTGGCGATTATTACCCCCGGGTGTGGAATGTTCATCTTGGTTAGGATGAGTCATTTGAACTCCTAACTGCTTGAACTTTTTGGCACTAACCTCCGCCGCCTTTGAATTTACAATAAAAGAAGGCCAATCCTGAAATTATATAGATCATGTCCACATACTGATAATAGGCAACAAGTTTGATTTGCAAGTGTCTATTGTTACTACAGATGGAGTTCCTAAAAGCATTTTGAGTGCCTCTCGGCAAAATCTTTTAATAAAACTCTTTGTGGATTCATTGTGCCTCTGTTTAATCTTAATGAGGGCAGACATCGTCATTTCGTTGACTCCCTCGTAAAACTGTTCCAAGAACATTTGCTTGAAACCAGCAAAAGAAGTAATGCAGCCATCAGGCAAGCTATGATACCAGTCATATGTTGTGCCGGCTAAACAATCGACGAACACTCTGGTAAAGAGAGCATCATTTGGCTATAATTGATCAGTTATCACCTCAAAGTGATTGATGTACTGACTTAGAGAGGTGCTGCCATCAAACAACATAATGGTGGGAAGCTTGTATTTAGGAGGGAATGGAACTTCCTTCCATTTTGTAGGATACGGTTGCTTTATGCCCAGTCTTTGTAGGCCATCCTTCTGCTTGAAGGCCTCAAACTGAGTGCGTAATAGTTTCATAGCTTCACTAGCATCCCTTGATGTTTGAGAATTGAAGGATTGGTTATAAGTATTAGGAGGAGGAACAGCGTGGTAATTACCACCCCCAGCACCAGACTGACTAGGATCAACTTGAATTGGCACAGAAGCAACCTGGGGGGTTGGTACCCCCAGATTAATAGGTACAGAAGATGCTATAAGCTCAGGATTCATAGCAGGGTTTACAATCGGTGGCACTGTATGTTGAGCCACGATTATAGTGTGCATGCTAGAAACCATTTCTGCCATGGTCTTCAATTTGTCCTCTAATACAACAATTTGTTGCTCTTGACTAGTTGAAGTAGAGGCATCTTGATCTTCCGTAATGGTATATGTCGCTACTTCTCTTGCTGCTATTGATGAGATAGTCTGTCCAGAACTTTTACTATCTGCATCAAACTCTGAAAAAGGGTCCTCTCCTACATGAGTGATAGGGAGATCTTCTTGATTAAAGACACCTTGGTTCAAATGTCGATTTCTTGATCTAGTGTATTGAAAGACACCTTCATTAGATGCATGAATCCGATCTAAGTATTGCTGACTGGAATTACGAGATGCATTACGTCTTGGACGTTTTCCACCCCCAGTGCCTTAAGAAGTCATATTGACAGAAGCATATAATAGCTCTTCTTCATCTTCTATTATATGTTCAGGAGTTGGAGCATAGTTCAGACGATCGAAGACAGATCGTCAAGCCGATTGGCAACAACAGTTGATGACGACTTCATGAAGGCAATGGCGATCTGAAGCATGATTTGGAGGTGAGGGAGACATCCCTGTAATCTTCCGTCTTTGTGTAAGACGTTGCCGGAGATCAGTTACAACTACAGGACGAGAAGAAGTCGAAGGAACATATTCCTTAATGATGTTAGGAACATGTCTCATATTCTTCAGATGTTTTGTTCCCTGGGTATACAAAGATGTACTCAACTCATTAGCATAAGTGGTTGGGTCCTTCTTTTCAAACTTTGACTTCTGGTATAGATTGGCCTTTGGCATAGGGTTCTTACGTTTCACCAAATTTGATACTGGTTGACGCCTATTGAGATAAGCACGTAAATCAAAAAATTCTGCTCCAGGTGTCTCTATTTGTGATACTCTCAATTTTCCTTGCTTAGATCTTGAAATTTACAAGGTAGGAAGGTCTTGACCAGACCCCATAGGGGTAGGTAAGATACCTCTTTGATCAGTATTCTTTCCGATATCAGAGATCCGAAGACCTTGGTTTAAAGGAATAGAATCTGATATGTCTTCCTCTGAGTCATAGACCAGGGAAGTTTGAGAAAGGACCAAAGGGTGATTTTCTTTATTTTATAGAGGGTTAGCTAAGAAGCGTTTCCCTTTGTTTTGTTTTGTTGTGAGACCATTTTAGGCACAGATTACGCCCATTAAAGAAATGTCAAAGGACTCTTCCCTTTGTTCTGTCTAGTATTGGCACTAGAATATTGATTCTCCAAGTTCAGAACTTGAGAATTAGAAGAGGGAATAGCCAAAAGACTAGTTCCCTTGAGTTGTGCCAGAGCAGCAGACTGCACCTGAACAAGTGATTGCTTGGGTTGCGCCACAGTGCTATGGGCTACTGGTTGCACCCTAGGAATATAGGCTACTGGTTGTGCCTTGGCCGCGACATGGGTAGACTGTGCCTTAGCCAAAACTTGAACAGATTGTGCGTTGGCAGCAAAGGAAGTAATGGACTGCGCGCGGGCAGCAGAAAGTATGGACTGTGCCCTGGCAACAGAAGCAGGCTGTGCTGGAGCCACTGAGGCGGATTGTGCCTTAGCCACTGAGATTTAAGTTACGCCTGTGCAACAGCAACTGCAGGAGACTTAGGAGTCCATACAGTCCTGTTCTTGGCAATAGCCACAGTGCGCTTGTTGCTCTTGGTGTTGATCATATTCTCGTAGGCTGTCTGGTTGACTTGAACAACCAGAGTCTTCTACGTCTTGCCGATCGACGTAGTATCACATTGAGTTGTCACCTTCTCGTCGGAGGAGAAGGTCGTCCCCAGCAGAGTCGCCATTTTGTTTGCAAAAACAAAAAGTTTATTCTAAACTTGTAAAAGAATAGTACAAAGTACAATGAATTCTGGGGAAGTACAACTGTAGAAATCTGATCAGAAGACGATCACTTTATCCTTTGGACTATGTGAACTTGAAGACTGTAGCCTCTGGAGAATGCAGCAACAATTTTTGTAAGAGTTCTTGATCTCTGTGCGTATGTATGTGATGCTTTCATAATAATTGGAAACTCTATTTATAGTGTTCAAGAAATAACTATTTTTGCAGTTATTCTGATGTGTACGAAGCTAGATTATGCCATACTGGGTAACGCCAACCTCCTATTGTGCCAACTTTTATTCGATTATAAGTCGTGTGCTAACTGTACTTAGACGCATGGCATCATGTGATTGAAATGCGCGTGGTCGTGTACAGGATAGTAGACACATCTTGAGATATTAGTGGCATGTACGCCACGTCATCCTGTTTTAGAAATAAAAATTGTCTTAACTTTAGCAGATTGTGTGAACTTCAGTCAATGAGTAAAACTGCGCCTGATTGAGCTGCGCCTAGACACGTGGCAGCTTTTGAGCAGAAGTCATTCAGATTGTGCCTAGGCACAACTAAAGATTTTGTCTGGATTGTGCCTAAGGCAACTTACAAAGTATATAAGACATCTGTCAACCAACTCCCCTCGAGCAGCATAATTCACGGGATTCGAAGAGATTTTCCTCGTTCACTGTGGTGTCAGTTGTCAAGGTTGTTAAGTAATGATGGCTATTAAATATCAGACGCCACGTAGATTTTGGCACAATAAGACTGGGCGAAGTCTGATATATGGCGCAACCTGTTCAGCACTGCAGTTCATTCTCTGAGCTTCATATCAGTGGCGCAACCTGATTTTTAGGATGCAACTTGATTACTGGTTAGTGGGTTCATAGTGCAACTTGATTTTTAGGCCCTACAAGCATAGAGATCTACCAAGCGCGCATCTCTCGGGCTTTCAACAAGACAGTCAAATAGAGAATATTCCAAGTCGGCAATCTTGTCTTGGCCATTCGCAGACCAATGGTCATGACTCGCAAGACCCCCGACAAATTCCAGCCTAAATGGGAGGGTCTGTTCAACATCAAGACCGTATTCTCCAACGGCGTGTACCGTCTCGCAAAACAAAATGGAGACTTGCTCATGATGCCCATCAACGACAAGTTCCTCAAGAAATACTATGTCTAAATGACACTTTTTATCTCTCAGATTGTGAGTTATATACCCTCTGGTATCGCTGAACTCACACTCTGACTTCAAATCTCCCAGATTGTTGAGTTATGTACCCTCAAGTACCACTGAACTTACTCTATGACTACTCCGAATGAATTCATATCGCATCTCTTGGTCGTATCTATGAACTTTCTGGCCTAGCTTTTCTCTACCAAGAATTTGCCTCAAAATCTATTACCCGCACCACCGGTGCGCAGAAGGGTAGTAGGTCCATAAAACTTGTCCTAATCTATTACTCGTATCATAAGTGCACAAAAAGGGTAATAGGTCCACAAAATTCCTCAATGGAAAAACAACCACGTCCATATTACCTCTGAGTTGTTTTTCCATCCATCACAAACAAATCACCCAATTCATAGAACTTCCACGTTGATAGCACCTCTGAGTTATTCTGTGTGCCCCTATTATGCCTACTCCTACTATGTCCTCATTACCTCTGAGTAGGAAGGCTTTGTTTTGACCCATATTTACCATGTCCTCATTACTTCTGAGTAAATATGTTGGTTTTCTCTCCACTTATTATCAGTACTTGTATCGCTAGTATACAAAAATGGTGATAAGTCCACAAAAATTATTCTAATCTATTACCCGCACCACCGGTGTACCAAAGAGTAGTAGGTCGACAAAATATTATTCAAATCTATTTGCTCACATTTCCAGATGCACAAAAGGGCAATAGGTCCACAAAAAATCTCCCAGTGGGATGTCCTTTACAAATATTGTATTAGGCCCTCTAGTACAAGCACCACAAAATGCTAAAAATAAAGAATGGAGTGAACATATTCTGCTTATTCAAGATCAGTTACATTCATAGGACTATATCGACAGCAAAGAAAGGAAAATCTGGCAATACATAGTTTGGTTTGACAGCACTTCGTCTTCAAACAGTTTCGTGGCCCTCGAAGAAAGTCATGTTTTACTGCTAAAAAGCAAACAAAGCTATTGAATCTCCAAGGAGCTACCGGGATAAGGGCAAATATAGCATGATATCCTCCCTTCCGTGTTGCGGATGCCTTAGCCCCGCTCCTCCGAAGGACCATACCTTCAAAACATGGTCCCTGATGGTGGTTTCGCCTACTTGGAGAGCCGTAAAGGCAGGACATTTATAACAACGCCTGACCACCATCCAACTCTCCGAGGTATACCACCTGGGGAAAACTCTTCTGAAGCATGAAGAGTCCTGAGTTGTTTGATGCGTATGCCAAAAAGGCGTGGGGAAAACTCTTCCGAAGCATGAGGAGTTTTGAGCTGTCTGATGTAGGCGCCAGAATGTTGTATTTTTACTCCATCGTCGACACCGGTCCTGAAGAAGTTTGCTAGCCAGATCCCTAGAAAAATATGAGAAAAAGGGGATTTAGCACCAAGAAAATAAAGAACTCTGTTATACGACCTAGCCAGTTATGTGGCCCAGCCAAAACAAGAACTCATACAGCCCAAAATCGCGAGGCCGGCTTCATGAATTACTCATGCAGTATTTATACGGCTCATTCATTATCATGCGGCTCAGTCATGAAAAACTCATGCGGCCCAATACTCGTGCCGATCAGTCACGAGGTAATCATACGGCCCGATCATAAAGTGTTCATGCGGCACCTATGCAGCTCGATCATGAAATGTTTATACAGATCAATCTGGAGGTACTTGTGAGGTTCAAGTTTGAATGAGCAACAGTCATGTGGCTCAGTCCATGTGGCACTATCATTCATAACACATGTGATCCAAATGAGATAGGGCATGCATCGACCAGGCTTAAAGCAGGAGCAGTATATGACAGGCCCGCATATGAAAATATACGCTATGGTCTTTCAAAATTTTAGTCATCTTCTCACCATCCTTACTCTTGAGAGGAAGTTATACGTCAGAATGAATGGAAAGAGCATCTGCCGCTCTCGACGGAGAAGCAAGTCTCTTCCCTTTGGCCGCCGCACCAGTCGACCTGGAAGCTTTTGGAGCCAAAGCAGAAAGTATGATGAAGTCGAAGAAGGAAAAGGTGAAAGAGGAAAATCTCTCTCTCTCTGAATGACTCCTATTTATAGAGTTGCTGAAAAGAGACTCTTCGATTCTCGAGATCATTAAGGATAAGGACGACGTTTGGGGACTTTATCCCCAATAACCGTCGAACATCTTCGGTTCTCGAGATCATTAAAGATAATGACGACGTTTAGGGACTTTATCCCCAGTAACCGTCGACTTTATCTCGAAAATAGATCCACAACCGAATCAGGAAAATTAAATACAACAGTGACAGCTGGCAGGCTTTTTACGGCCCGAAGTGTCCCTGCGACTCAAGATTTGTTCTATGGATCAGGATTTCCCTGCGACTCAAGATCTCTCTGCAGTTCGAAAAACTTCCTACGACTTGAAGACTCCCTGCGACTTGACAGATTTTCATGCTTCTTATTCAAAGTATTCCAAATTTGCAATTTGAAAACTTTGAAAGGGGTCTTGTAGAAGCATAAAAAATATAGGATTCATGCGGATTACAAATTGCCGTATAGGTACTTTAGGCCAAACATGTCCGCATGAAGGAGGATCGTATGACTGGTTCAATGACATATGCGGCCCGTCAACAAACAGCTGCAGAAGGAAGATATGCGGCCAAGAGGAGCAGTTCGACTGATAAAGCTAACAAGTCCGGACAAAACTGACAAAAATGACAGTTCTGACACTTCGATAAAAAAAAAAGATAAGACGTGAGACATCGCCCAAAAGCAGGATTCGTACATCTTCATACGGCCAAAAGAGTGTCATCTAAGCCGCATGAACCTTATGCGGCTCAGACTTATGCGACCCTAAAATCTCCAAACTTTATGCAGCCAAGAGTAACTGTGATCCAAGCCGCATGAGCTTTATGCGGCCAAAATACAGATCGAACACTGAGAAAACTATGCAGCTCCCTGCAACAGGACACGTAATAATCTGACCAAGTCCCTAACTACCCAGATTTGCTATAACAAAATCCCAATAAATCGACAGATGGCAGCCAAAGAGCGGGTCTTCGTGTGCTAATCAGCCACGTGGCCGCAAGCCGTCTATACGGCTCAACATACATTCTATTATAAATAGCAGGGTGCCACTCCCCTGTAAAAGGCTGGCAACCTTCAAGAAAAAAGCAATTTCTTCACGAGCTAGAGACTGCATCAGATAATCCACGGAATAAGGCAGAGTTGATAGCACTTTTCCGAGCCTCCACCGTCACCTCCCCAGAATCAAAACTAAACAATTATACTTAGATTGTTTCCTAGGATTTCTTTCTAGACTTTTCTTTGTACAAGCGAGTTTGCAATCAATTTCAGTGTTCTGTAATACCTGTCTTTGATTTTTTATGGCAAACAGCATCGGTCTCTGTAGTAGAGCCTTGGAGTTGTTTTGCACTTAGATGGTTATGGTAATTACCCTTCATTATATGGATTTTATTTTTTACTGTTACTTGGCATGTATATTATGTACCTTGCTATGTCCCTTGAGGACCTGATGGTCTCTCCAGGTTGTTCATAGTTGACTTCATAGAATAATTGGTAGTTGACAGTTACCTCTTCACGATTTCAGGTATATTATTAGTAGTTGCATTTATCATATTTCTCCATTAATATGTTTTATTATCATTACTTATTCTGCTGATATAGCCTAGATTCACAAGCTTTACTTCTTTGTAATGAGCTTATTCAGACAGTTGGATTAAGGTCTGGCCAACTTTATTACATATTATCTTTTTGGGGGTTTGATTTTTATGGAATCAGTGCAGTACTGTTTGATCATCTTTGGTACACTTGGTTCTCACTTGAGATGATGTCTTGTTGATAGAGATATAGTTGGACTTACTAGATATAGTTATTTGACACCTAGATAGCTTATACGTATTCGAGTTGGACTGGAGTCAAAGACGTAGCTGGCATGTACACGTACCCTAGTCCTACCTATTTTGTAACTGGGGCATTACACGGATTATTGATTCGATATAGTTGTTTGGTAAATTTGACTCAGGCAGGAGCGCAGCTCGGATCGAGGAAACGAATAAGAAGTTTTATTTGAGAGATCTATATTATTATGCCAAGTAAATACAAATTGAGTATAGAGGGATAAACTTGATGAGTATGTATTCAGGAAGTATCGAGGATAAAACTTTTTCTGGGTGGTGTATTATGTAGTGTCCCGCCCATCTTAGTTCAACAAGATGAATTAATGAATGTAATGGCGTTCGGATTTGGCTATGCAGCGACTTGGTCGGAGTTCCACTCGGTCGAAGCCACTCCTCGTTCAGGTGGGTGGCTTTGATAAACTTGTCTTTGCTTCGCCTTCATACATAATAAATTGAATTTTTCTTACGTACTGTGTATGTATTCTAATAAAAGAGACAAACTCACATAGTTAAAGGATTAATCCCATTATGTATCAGATTAGTGTACAACTTGGAAATATTGAACTTAATGCCTAGATAACACTTCACGTTGGGTTTTCCAACTGCAACTCGCTCTATTGATTTATTGTATTATATAAAAGAGACTTTCCTTATGTTGTCCCACGGACTATCGACTCGATTCTTATTATGCACGTTCGTACGTATTCAATGCATGTCATATAGACTATGACATAGTTTGAGGCACTTTGTGGAATACAATTTATTCAAATTAATTGGGAGGTCTATCAAATAGTCGCTCATGAGTTGAGATGAGAAAATGAGTTAATTTAGTTTGGCAGGAAGGCTATCTAGTAACAGTTCCTGGGTTTCAAAGGTGTAACATGAAAAGTTCTTGCAACCGTGGGTCGTCGAGGCAGTCCCTGGCTTGGGAGCTGCGTAGAGTTGGAATGTTTAGATGAGAAAGGTTTGAGTCTGTAAGCCCACTTCCCAAATTTTTAATTTTTTTAATTTTATTTGTTTATTATTAATTTATGGTCATTGTGAGTCATGCCAAATCTTATAGGTGGGATATGACCATATTAAGGTCATATGACCTGTAGATAGCCTATATATGTATTATTTAGCTATTTTATATTTTTCTACAATTTTTGGATATTTTTAGGTATTTAATATTTAAGGTTTTATTATTTTTAGGGACTTTCAGGATTTACTGTAAGGTCATACGGGGGTAATTCTGGACCAAATATTTTTATTTGGGCTCTAATGACTAAAAAAATTTCTAGAATTTTTAGAAATTTTCTGGGTTTTTTTAGAATTTTTGGGAATTTTTATATAATTAAAACGTATAGAATTTATATTTTATAGGTTTTTGGAATTTACTGCAAGATCACACGACGATATTTTGTGTTAAAATATTTTATTTATATTCTAGACACTTAGAAATATTTTCTAGAAATTTTTAGAAATTTCTGGATTTTTTTGCAATTTATTTTAATTTATTTGGACTTAAAATAATTTATAAATAATTTTCTGAATTAAATAAATAAATATCCAGAAATCCATCCAGGGGGCCCACCTGTCGGCGCCAACTGCTACAGTGACCGCCTCTCTCTCTCTCATATATATATATATATATATATATATATATATATATATATATATATATATATATACAGTGACCGCCTCTCTCTCTCTCATATATATATATATATATATATATATATATATATATATATATATATATATATATATATATATATATATATATATATATATATATATATTTTTTGACCGCCTCTCTCTCTCTCATATTTTTTGACCGCCTCTCTCTCTCTCTCTCTCTCTCTCATATATATATATATATATATATATATATATATATATATATATATATACATATATATATATATATAAAAAAAAAAATATATATATATATATATATATATATATATATATATATATATATATATATATATATATATATATATATATATATATATATATATATATATATATATTATTATTATTATTATTATTATTATATATATATATATATATATATATATATATATATATATATATATATATATATTATATATTTTATATATATATATATATATATATATATATATATATATATATTATATATATATATATATATATATATATTATTATATTCGCCCACACTAATTAAATTCCAAGCAGCCTTTTGTGGGAGAACTCATATAGGATTTTCGACTTTCCGAAGCGATTTCTGCCAACCCCGGCGTGCTTTTTGCGTGCCTTTTTTTTGTTGGAAGCATATTGACGTATAGTTTCTGAATATGTAATTTATTTTCCTAATTTCTGGACCTGAATTTCTGAAAAATTCGTAGAGTGCTAGTTGTCCAAATTTTGACACGTTTTGGTGTTTTCGAGATTCCGGGAGAACCAGAAATCGAAATCACGAACCGTTTGAAGTTTCGGAAAGCTAACACAGATCTCGATGACATATAATTTTTCCAGAAATTATTTCATTCATCGAGTATTTTAGTTATTCTGTTGAACTCAGAATTGATCGGTTGATCACCGTTTTGGTCACGATTAGCCATAACAGCGATATCTTTTGACCAAAATGTGATTTTGTGGCACGGTTGATTCCAGTGCACTCATGGAGCTAAAATCTAACAAAGTACACCTTTAAAATCTAGAGTTCATGATATTTGACCAGATAGTCAATGGCACGCCTCGATTTGCGTGTTATGGTTTCCAAAATTAGAAACATGACTTTTGATGGCCAAACTTACATGTTTAGATTATAATGAGGTTAAATAATAATTTTAAGTAATTTATTCCAAAATTAACTATTATTAGATTAGTAACCGAACTAGCCACAATTCTATGAATTTAGAACTAGAACATTAGAATTGACTTGTAATTTTCGTGTATGGTTCGTGGTACGATGTATGTTATAGGTTGACTACTTCTAGATTGGCAATCCCCTCATCATCTACTTGTGACTATGGTTTGTGCAAGGATTCAAGCAAGTACAGTATTGTATTTATGTTTTAGTTCATTATAACGTTTACTCTACAGTTTTCTTGTTTGATATCCCATTGAGTCATTGCTTGATATTCCATTGAGACACGATTGTGACACTGTAGTTATCGTATCATTCTTAGTGTATCATTGACCATTATTGATTGTTAGAGATTCGGGAGGGGAAATACTCAGTAAGTACGTGAACAAACCCATTTATTTTTATTGTGGATAGCTAAGTCATACACCCCATGTATAAGTTAGTCGTACCATATTATTCTGTATAGCTATCGTATGATGTGCCGTATTAGCCCAGCCGTTCACATATTAGAAAGTATTTCACACACATAGTGGTTCCTATTTTTCCTTTATCTAGTCCATTATCTTGTTAGTTCATATCTTGCTAGTTTACATCTTTGCCATTTTATATCTTGTTAGATCCCATCTTGCTGGTTTACATTATGCTAGTTCATATCTTGATCGTTCATACTTGGCTAGTACTAGTTCTTTATATACTCTTTGCCATCATCATTTCTCGTTGTTCTTACTTATTTTGGACTAACAACATTAATTGCAATATGGTTGTACTCTGCTCCTTTCCTGACTGAATCGTTGTTATAGGTGAGGATGACGTATCTACTTTTGTACTATGGACCATATGAGGGGGAGATAGAGACTCGAAGGTCAAACCATAGAAGACTAGTTAGATGTGTGGTAGTTTTCTATAATTGTAAAAGCTTACATTCTTCTTCAAATATAAAACTTCTATATTTTGTAAAGTTGATTTAGTTGTTGTGAATAAACAGTTAGTATTAATGAGCACTTTGTTTATTATGGGCTAGACAGCGTACTACCGCCGATACCGAGACGTAGGTTGGCTTGGACACGTTTTGTATCCGAAAAGCGAGTACGGGTCGTGACAAGTTTTTGTGGTAGCCCATGCAGGTCATTTTCGCAAAAGATTATGAACTTGTGGTAGTACTTAAGTTAATCGTACTACTGCAAGCCTGCGACTAGAAAATTGCTCATTCACAACTAGGATTGATTTAATTTTAGGGAATGACTAGGACTAGGAGTTCCTTATTCAATTTGACCCTTGGGTAGTTAAGGTTGCTAATTAGGCCATGTGATTTAGCCAATAATTTATTGAATTTTAAACCCTATTAGATATTTGATACGATGTTACGATCAAATGTGGGTAGACTATTCGCTTGGTAAGTTAGGTCTTCATAGAATTCAATTCCTAATTTTGATCATTTGTGCCATTTTATTTTTTGCCTTCTCTAAACCTTGTTTTATTTTTAAAACTATTTTGCGATCGTTTTATTTTCAATCCCTAATCTTGGTTCAATTATCTATATATTAACTCAAGTCGTCTTCGTTCATTTTGCGATCGTTTTGTTGTCAAAACTGATACTTTTATTCAAGGACAGACACTTACATTTTCTTATCATGATCGACTTGTTTGATTTTATAGAAGTTCCTTTGAAATTCTTATGGATATAGTTAAAATAGAAGTTCTTTTTTTTGATGACTTACAATGGTAAGGCAGATGCGCACTATCTCCATTTATTTGAATTATGAAGACTGCGGGTTCACTGCAGCCAACAGCGCACTGGCGTGGAATGACCCCTAAGTTAAAATAATTTCAAGTAAGCGTAGGTTGTCAAATGTTACTAAAGCTATATCCTAGTTGCATTATTTGATCCTTTGATTTATTATGTCAACAGTGGATAGAGCTGATAAAGTGTTCGATAACATATTATACTTGAGTAACGAAACCAAGGGTTCACGGCAGCCAGATGTACACTGACGAGGCATGGATTCTCGGTTAAATGACTTCGGATATACTTATGATTTTCAAATATCATAGCGACTATATCTTTTATTGGCATACGACTATTAAATTTTTTTTCTTTCAAATTTATTTCATGTCTTATTTCTTGTTACCACCTTCTCTACAACTAATAGTTCTTTATTTCTCTCATATTTTTCTATTTTCGAATTGTCATCTTTTAAACCTATTTTGATTTTTTCCACTATATTTCTAAAACGTATTTAGATTTTGATTCTATATGCCTGATCAATTTCGATCATTCGTCACATTATTTTCTTGATTATATTCTTTGTCGTGCTTATTCATATCGATTGGTCATGTCATATTTTGATGATATTCTTGGTTGTGCCTATTTGTATCTTTTAAAATTTTGAGGACGAAATTTTTCTAAGGTGGGTAGATTTGTAAGCCCACTTCCCAAATTTTTAATTTTTTTTAATTTTATTTGTTTATGATTAATTTTATGGTCATTGTGAGTCATGCCAAAGCTTGTACGTGGGCTATGACCATATTAAGGTCATATGACCTCTAGATAGCCTATATATGTATTATTTAGCTATTTTATATTTTTCTACAATTTTTGGATTTTTAGGTATTTAATATTTAAGGTTTTATTATTTGTAAGGACTTTCAGGATTTACTGTAAGGTCATACGGGAGTAATTCGGGACCAAATATTTTTATTTGGGCTCTAATGACTAAAAATATTTTCTAGAATATTTTAGAAATTTTCTGGATTTTTTTAGAATTTTTGGGAATTTTTATATAATTAAAACATATAGAATTTATATTTGATAGGTTTTTGGAATTTACTGCGAGGTCGCATGATGATATTTTGTGTTAAAATATTTTATTTATATTCTAGACACTTAGAAATATTTTCTAGAATTTTCTAGAATTTTTCTGAATTTTTCTGCAATTTATTTTGATTTATTTGGACTTAAAATAATTTTTAAATAATTTTCTGAATTAAATAAATAAATACCCAGAAATCCCCCCGGGGGGGGCACCTGTCGGCGCCAACTGCTACAGTGACCGCCTCCCTCTCTCCTATATATATATTATTATATTCGCCCACCCTAATTAAATTCCAGCAGCCTTTTGTGGGAGAACTCATCTAGGTTTTCGACTTCCCGAAGCGATTTTTGCCAACCCCGATGTGTTTTTTCGTGCCGTTTTTTTATTGGAAGCGTATTGAGGTATAGTTTCTGAATATTTAATTTAAGTTCCTAATTTCTGAACCTAAATTTCTGGAAAATTCGTAGAGTGCTAGTTGTCCAAAATTTGACACGTTTCGGTGTTTTCGAGATTTCAGGAGAACCAGAAATTGAAATCACGAACCGTTTGAAGTTTCGGAAATCTAACACAGAGCTCTACGACATATAATGTTTTCAGAAATTATTTCGTTCATCTAGTATTTTAGTTATTCTGTTGAACTCAGAATTGATCGGTTGATCACCGTTTTGGTCACGATTAGCCATAACGGCGATATCTTTTGACCAAAACGTAATTTTGCGGCACGGTTGATTCCAGCGCACTCGTGGCACTGAAATCTACCAAGGTGCACTTTCAAAATCTAGAGTTCATGATATTTAACCAGATAGTCAATGATACGCCTCGATTTGCGTGTTATGGTTTTCAAAATTGGAAACATGACTTTTGATGGCCAAACTTACATGTTTAAATTATAGAAAAATTTTGAGTGGCACCCCACTTATATTACCCATATTTGTAGTGCACCCCATATTGTTCCACATATACATAAGTCACCCCACTTCTAACGAAAAACGTCAAGTAATAACGTTGTTGGCCTTTAAAACACTTGCCATGACCGTAATACCCCTCCCCCCTTTCCTTGCTGTTGAGTGGAAGAAAAATTCCCAATTTATTTTCAGAAACCCGAAAATGCCCTTCCTCCTTCTATTACGCACGAAAGGTCTCTTCTAATTCATCTCTAATTCCTCTTCTCCTCTTCTTCTCTAAAATTTCCCACGAAGCTCTATCTCGTCTCTAATTCGTCTTCTCCTCCAAGTTTCTCGCGAAAACATCAAGGTATTTCTGCAACTTTTCCCTTCCCCATCCATAAATTATGTATTGATGATCAATTTGTGTCCGAATGAGTGTTTGATTTGATCACATTTTATTTTCTTCAGATTTTTTCGAAGCGAAAGGAGAAGGAGCTGCGATGGCTAGGCAAAATGGGTATTGATTTCAATTTTAGTGTTTAAATGCCGGGTTTAGGGTTTTAAATTATCTTTACATATTGTATGTTCTGATTATTGCTGAATTTAGGGGTTTAGGGTTTGGATTTGTTCTGATTATTGCTGAATTTAGGGGTTTAGGGTTTAAATTATCTTTACGCATTTTCTTGCTTGAGTCTGCATTGTAGGGCTGTGATTGAGTCTGCATGTTTGAATTTCCACGTTACTTCTACAGGAAATACATGGTTAGGTTCCATTGGAAGGGTACTTCATTTTTGCACGAATTGGACCCCGACGTGATCTCCCTCCTGGATATTCCTTACGTAGTCCAGAGTAACTATGTGGAGGGCAGATTTAGGTATTATTGGGTTGATCAGATGAAAGATGGTGAAACCATAGAGGTGTTATCTGATGCTGCATTGCTAGACATGTTCCATAACCAACTGCCTGACCAAGAAGGAGAGCTACACTTGTACTTGGAAAATGTGGAGGTTTCTAGTAGACAAGACACCCCAATCAAGAGGAAGAATATAAAGGTAGTAGCACACAGAGCACGGCGAGGTCATACAGCTTTAACTGATGAAAGTAGTTCAAAGGATAATGACAGTGGTTCACATGCTAGTGAGGATGCAGAACTAGGTTCACAGCCTAAGATCCAGGGTGAAGCACAAGCTGAAACACAGTTACATGGAGATGAACCAGTAGTTGAGAGTGATGATGAACCCTTTGTACCAGAGGAAGAAGGCACAGAAAGTGGGGCTGGTGATGACTTTTGGGGGGAGTATGTTGTACATCCAGAGAATAATAATGAAGAGTGGGGGGAGGAAACAGAATTTCAGAAGGCATATGCTGAGAAAAAGAAGCTCCCTATTGATGCAATTGACCCTATAGATGACTATCATAGCTCTGAGTCATCTGATTCTGAAGGGTCTGAAGAAGTTGGGCAGGAAAATGACCCTGTAGATGATCTGTATAGTGAGGGAGAGATGGCTGAGGAGCAGTACACAGCTCCAGTGGTTAGTGGCCTAGTCCTATGGCAGCAATGGACTAATCCTGAGGAGTGCAGAAAATATTTAAGATCTTGTGCCATAAAGAACAGATATGAGATTACATTTGTGAAGAATGATCGTAGTAGAATCTGGGGTGTGTGTCAAGATGAAGCATGCCCATGGATGTTCAGGGTGAGAATTTCAAGTTCTGATAAGACCACTTGTACTCTAAGGCAATTGAATGATGTGCACACTTGTAAGCACACCTCAAACCTGAAGAACAAAATGGCCACTAGTAAATTCGTAGCTGAAGTTTTGGAAGAGGATATCAAGGCACACCACACTTCATGGAAGGCAAAGGATGTGCAGAAGCAGATGTGGTCCAAGTATACTGTGAAGGTCACATATTGGAATGCCCACTACGCATTGGGCAGAGTGAAGCAAAAGTTGTTTGGTGGCTTTGAAGAAAGCTATAGTAAAGCTCCTGAGGTTGCAAGACAAATAGGAAGAACAAACCCAGGTATCAAGTTATAAAGTTTAGTTTAGTTTAGTTTAGTTGCAATTTAATCAGTTTCAGTTATAAAGTTTAGTTTGGTTTAGTTTAGTTTAGTTATAAAGTTTAGTTTAGTTTAGTTTAGTTTACTTTTACCCAGTTTCACTTTCAGTTATATAGTTTAGTTTAGTTGCATATTGGACCACATCTGCATTTTAAAACTTTTAAAGCTCCTGTAGACACATCTGCATTGGACCACATCTGCTTAGACCACATCTACATTTTAAAACTTTAAAACTTTAGTTGCATTTTAAAGCTCCTGTAGACACATCTGCATTGGACCACATCTGCTTAGTTTAGTTGCACTTTAGTTGCATATTGGACCAATCACTAACCTGAAGTTGTCTCTCTACATTATTGTGGGACAGGGAGTGTAGCTTATTGTGGAAATATTCCAGGGACCACAGAGTTTGGGTACTGCTGTATTGGATATGAAGCAAGTTGGGCTGGATTCATAAATGGATGCAGACCATTAGTTGGATTGGATGGGTGTCATCTTAAAGGAAAGTATGGTGGGGTTTGTTTGTCTGCAACAGCTCTGGATGGCAATAATGGGTTATTTCCACTTGCCATATACATATGCACATCTGAGTGCCAAGCAACATGGGGCCATTTCCTTAGTTTGATTAAGGAGAAGTTGCTGCAACATCCAGGAAGGATAACCTTCATATCTGACAGACAGAAAGGCCTGGGAATAGCTGTGGATACTGAGTTCTATGGAAACCCCCACAGATTTTGCTTTAGGCATTTCTACAAAAACTTCAAAGCCCAGGTCAATGGTAGTAAGCAGATAAAACACCTAACTTGGGGTGCAGCTAGAGCATACAGACATGTAGATCATGCTAAATGGATGGAAGCAATTGCAACGCAATATCCCATTGGTCACCAATATTTGATGGCTGAGAACTACAACAGGTATCATTTCACCAATATTTGATGGCTGGTCACTTAGTATGTTACTCTGATACTAATTTATTTGTCTTAGGTGATCTTTTAAATTGTCTTTGATATATGGGCTAGGCCCGGTTTAGGAACATTGTTTTTTGACTCCAAGTGCAGTATATTTGGGCTCTGGTACTAAACTTTCTAGGTTGGGTGAGCACATAACAAAGTGTGAAATATTGGGACTATTCTTTGTCCATATTGGGACTATTCTTTGTCCATATTGGGACTATTCTTTGTCCATATTGATCTGAATTTGGGCTCTGGTACTAAACTTTCTAGATTGAAATATTTTTCTTTAACTAACATACTTTTTTCACTATTAGGTGGTGTAGATCTCATTTTGATAGAACAACAAAGTGTGAGCACATAACAAATAACTTCTCAGAAAGCTTCAACAATTGGATAGGTGAAATCAGATCTAAACCAGTCACCATGTTTGTGGAAATGTTTCATATGATGGTCATGAAGTTGATTTACGATAGGAAAATGACTTCAAAAGAATGGAGTGACTTTGACCTAACTCCAAGAGCTAAGAAAATGATTGACCAAAGGGAAAAGCAAGTGAACAGATATCATGTCAATGGGGCTGATGAGGGGCTGTTTTGTGTCACTAGTGTGTTCTCCATTGAGAACAGATGGACTGTAGATGTCAATGCCAGAACCTGTGACTGCTGTGTTTGGGATTTAACTGGGCTCCCATATGTTCATGCTGTAGCTGTCTTGTTACCTAGCAGGCCCAGCTGGACAATGTGAGTATTCTTCTTTAGGTTGGAATCATTTTGTACATTGTATTTAACTGCTCCTGGATGTTTGGATGTTAACTGCTCCTGGATGTTTGGAATGTTAACTGCTCCTGAATGTTATCATTTTGACTCAACAGCTCCTGGATTGATTTAATTTTATTTTGAATGTTATCATTTTGACTCTTCTGTGTATCTGAATGTTATCATTTTAACAACTATTTGTTATCATTCTTGAATGTTCACTCTCCAGGAATGTTATCATTTTGACTCTCCAGGAATGTTAATTTCATTCTTGAATGTTCACTCTATTTGTTATCATTCAGTCTCCAGGATTGATTTAATTTCATTCTTGAATGTTAACTACTCCAGGAATGTAAAGAGTTTCATTCTGTCTCCAGGAATGTAAACTGTCTCCAGGAATGTAAACTGTCTCCAGGAATGTTCTATCTCTAGGAATGTAAACTGTTTAGACACTATCATTTGGAATGTGCTATCTCCAGGAATGTTCTATCTCCAGGAATGTTCTTGAATGTGCTATCTCCAGGAATGTTTACTTGTAAATTGTTTAGACACTATCATTTGGAATGTTCATTTGGAATGGAATTGTTATCATGTAATTCACAGATATGTAATTCACAGATATGTAATTCACAGATATTTGTTCTTATTCTTGAATGTGCACTATATGTAATTCACAGATATGTACGACTGAGAATGAGCAGATATGGAATACATTCACATAGCTAACCAATAAACTTTCTTGCATTTATATACATGAAAAGATACATCATTTTAGATAAATTTCATGTTTACATAGCCAAGTCTTTTCCAAATCTCTTACACAACTGTTCTAAAGTTGTGTTTACAACAATTTGAACAGGAATTTCCGACACAGACGGGTTATCACGCTCGGTAGCTTCATTCAACCATTGAAATGTATTGTTGCATTTTAGACATTGTAAGAATCGTCTTCCATAGCTGTGGCTCCTCTTTGACACCATTACAACTCTCTTTCCTCGACAATTAGAATTAGGGCAAGAGGCTTCCTTCCATGGACATTGTTGTTTCCAATGACCTAATTGACTGCAAGTAAAACACCCTTCCCTTTTAATTGTGGAAGATGAACTTTCCTGCTTGCCTTCATAAATTGCAACATCCAACCATTCAAAATCCAAGCATAGGGGACACTTCAAAAACTTCCTTCCGGGGTTAGCCTTCGTATTTGACTTCGACACGTACCGAATCCCCTTACAATTTCCACTCTTGTACGGTGACCTCAAAAAGTAACATTCGTCTGCGATATGGGTATTTTTTGAGCATATTTGACATTTTTTCTACACA
Source organism: Iris pallida (assembly GCA_029216955.1). Classification (NCBI taxonomy): domain Eukaryota; kingdom Viridiplantae; phylum Streptophyta; class Magnoliopsida; order Asparagales; family Iridaceae; genus Iris; species Iris pallida. The sequence goes on from JANAVB010025600.1 coordinate 2,168,847, forward strand.
AAACACAACAAAAATGTATGTTGAAAAACAAATCAATCTATCAAATGAGAAAGAAAGAGTAAAAGAGAGAGTAAAAGTTTGAGTGACAGAGAGAGAGAAAAGCCTAACCCTAATCTCCAATGAATGGCCGGCCATGGGAGATCTATCGAAGGCTTTGCTGTGAGCTTTGGGAACCTCTTCTGCGACAGCAAAGAAAGGGGGAGAGATTGGGCTTTGTAAATAAGAGGAAGGGCATTTTCGGGTTTTCCAATATAAATTCCTTCCACTCAACAGCAAGGAAAGGGGGGAGGGGTATTACGGTCATGGCAAGTGTTTTAAAGGCCAACAACGTTATTACTTGACGTTTTTCGTTAGAAGTGGGGTGACTTATGTATATGTGGAACAATGTGGGGTGCACTACGAATATGGGTAATATAAGTGGGGTGCCACTCAAAATTTTTCTAAATTATATTTAGATTATTATTCGGTTAAATAATATTTTTAAGTAATTTATTCCAGAATTAACTATTATTAGATTAGTAATCCAACTAGCCACTATTCTATGAATTTAGAATTAGAACATTAGAATTGACTTGTGGTTTTCGTGCATGGTTCGTGGTACGATGTATGTTATAGGTTGACAGCTTCTAGATTGGAAATTCCCTCATCATCTACTTATGACTACGGTTTGGGCAAGGATTCAGACAAGTACAGTATTGCATTTATGTTTTAGTTCATTATAACATTTACTCTATAGTTTTCTTGTTTGATATCTCGTTGAGTCATTGCTTGATATTCCATTGAGACACGATTGTGACACTGTAGTTATTGTATCCTTCTTAGTGTATCATTGACCATTATTTATTGTTAGAGAGTCGGGAGGGAAAATACTCAGTAAGTACGTAAACAAACCCATTTATTTTTATTACGGATAGCTAAGTCATACACCCCACGTATGAGTTAGTCGTACCCTGTTATTGTGGATAGCCATCGTATGATGTACCGTATTAGCCCAACCGTTCACGTATTAAAAGGTATTTCACACACATAGTGGTTCCTATTTTTCTTTTATCTAGTCCATTATCTTGTTAGTTCATATCTTGCTAGTTTACATCTTGCCAGTTTATATCTTGTTAGATCCCATCTTGCTAGTTTACATTTTGCTAGTTCATATCTTGATCATTCATACCTGGCTAGTACTAGTTCTTTATATACTCTTTGCCATTATTATTTCTCGTTGTTCTAACTTATTTTGGACTAACAACATTAATTGCAATATGGTTGTACTCTGCTCCTTTCCTGACTAGATCGTTGTTATAGGTGAGGATGACGTGTCTACTTTTGCGCTATGGACCATATGAAGGGGAGATAGAGACTCGAAGTCCAAACCATAGAAGACTAGTTAGATGTGTGGTAGTTTTATATAATTGTAAAAGCTTACATTCTTCTTCAAATGTAAAACTTCTATATTTTATAAAGTTGATTTAGTTGTTGTGAATGAGCAGTTAGTATTTATGAGCACTTTGTTTATTGTGGGCTAGACAGCGTACTACCGCCGATACTGCGGCGTAGGCTGGCTTGGACAGGTCTCGTATCCGAAAAGTGGGTACGGGTCATGACAGAGTCGTACTGTCAGTTAGGCCATGCATTTACGTTGAGTCTAGATATTCTTATAGGTGCATGCTCATGGACAACTAGTGCACAATGTTTTAGATCCTCGAATGAATCGTCGGGACATCGAGATCATATCGACCTAAGAGGAACAAGGGTAACTATGTTGGGTTGTACCGTGGAAGATTTGGGAGCCTTCAGTGGGGCTAGCTACATTGCATTAGAGGGATCCTCGTCTATCATAGCTATGTCCAAGACGGCTTGAATTGTCAGTGACCTTTCATATGGATGTAGTCAAGCCTGTTAGTGGAAATCCGTGTGCACGATGTCAGTTAAGTAAATAAGTGGAGGCACGGTATCCAACACAACTATCAAGCCTAAGATTTGGCTTCAGTAGATATACATGCTTCGGCATAATATATAGAGTTATAGTTTAATAGCATGGCACTAGGTTGTTGTGATATCACTGTATCGTATATTTAAATAGGGAAGGTCGAAAGGTAAGTAAGGGTAATCATTGATTCAGTTGCGTAGCACGATCACAAAATTGTGACACAAGTAGGCTAGTAGTATATGTTATGAAACTGATCCTAAGGCAAGATAAGAATGACTACTAAAATTATAGTGCGCCCTCACTAAATGAACGTGTTAGTTTTGTATGGGAGGGCAAGAGGCTTACCCACCAGTGCAATGAATGTACTGATATCCCTATAGTTTGTGTGTAGGTTTGGGTAGCAACTCGCTTGGTGAGAAGCTCGCTTGGACGTGTTGAGCCATGGAGTTTCTTAGCATTTCGAGGTGTACGGCCGCGTTGGAGTCTTCACTTATATAGGACATAATGTATGGACATCGCATTCTTCAAGTTGTAAGCCTAAGGGCATGATCATTTGTATTGAGAGATGAGAGAGAGAGAGAGAGAGAAAGAGATTGTATTTAGAGAAAGAGTAAGCTTAAGCGATTGTAATCGCAGCCTCGTGCATTTGAAATTCCACGTTAATATTCAATAAAGATGAGTTCAATTTATATCTTTTGTGTTGTTTCAACTTTTTTACTTCGGGACTTCTGTGCTACGACCCCGTCTCTAAGCCGCTCAATCAGTTGTTTTGATATTTGCCTTGTATGGGCGCAACTTAGGCTCGCACGGCATCATGCCTAAGAGATGACGATCAGTTCTGCAGAACTGGGGCATGATGGTATCGGGTCTAAAAGTTTCTTCATATAGATACCTATAAAATTTTGTCTGACCGATGAATATAGGCTCTAGCCCTTCTTTCTTAGAAGGACATAGAAAAACTAATCCTTAAATGGGAACACGATGTACGTACTTGCAAAGCATTTGATAGTGGTATAAATAATAACTCATATGAATATAAGGTAGACATAATTGGTTCTATCATATTACCAACAATATAATAATTCAAAGCATTTTCTTTATTCATGTAATAAAATATTTATTCTTAAGAATTACATCATTTAAAGAACCAGCATCAGGTTAATTATTTACATAGCATTCCTGAGCATCATCTGCAGCCTGGCTGGAGAGATCAACTATAAAGGGCTAACCAGGAGGTACTGTAAGGTGGAAGAGGTCTACCACAAATGGTTTACTGGACAGTAAAAGAATAGAAGATCAACTACGAAAAGCTGACTATAGGACGAAGCATTGTCGGATAGATCAACCACAAATAGATCATCAGAAGTAGCACCCTTGACATGGCTCAGTCCTCTTAGGTCGACAACGACAGGCTCCTTAGCATTGGAACTACTTTCAGTGTACCCCTCTAGATAGATATCCAAACGATTGTCTTCATTGGCCGTATCGGCTTCTGCCTCATTGTCAGCCTCGTTGCCAGTCTCATCTTCAGGGTACTGTGGTTATACAATAATGAGTCAAAGAAGTAGGCCGCATTGCATTTAAATGGGCCGACATTGGCAAACTCTATCTTGAAGACTCCTTCATCATCTACGTGCTTGAAGTACTGGTGGAGAGTGGACGACATGATCATATTTTTTTTGATTTATAGACGTCCAAGAAGGATATTGTTGGATACGTCAGCATCTATCACATAGCATGTGACCTCAGTACTTAGATCCTATATTTGGCACTTTAGACAGATTTTTCCAAGTGGGTGGCTTCATCCAGGATTAAAGCTGAAAATTGTCTTATTGGTCGCTGCCAACCGATGCATTGGGATCCCCAAGGCGTAATAGGCTCCTAGAGATGATGCTGAGGGAAGAGCCTTGATCAATATGCGTTCGATCCACCTTGATAACCCCAACATACCAAGTATAGTATAAGGGTCCATCATGTTGATTATTCTTAAGCATCATGTCTTCATGAGACAACGTAATATTAAAAATCCTCTCCATCACACTATGACAGTGAAGACATGTAGCAGGATCCTCAACCAATGGTTTAACTTGAACCAGAAAAGAGTTAGCATCTACCAGTGCTTCAAACAATGCCTTATGTGTCTTTTTAGAGAGACGAAGTAGCTCATACAGAGACAACGAAACTTGAATATTGGCAAGTGTGCTAATATATTAAAGTTATATAACTGCTCAACTCCTTGAGGTGGAGTTTCTTCAATGACTTATCAAAGCCCACTTCCTTATATTTTGGGTTGGTAGATGATGTTGACTTTGATGGTCCCGCTTTTGGAGTCGAAGGAGCAGGTGTAGGAGCTGGAGATGCCTCATATTTGGTTAGACCGTAGTTTTACAAATATGGTCTACTGGATCTGTTCTCACTAGCCAGCACTTTATACACCGCTAAGAGCACCATGTTGTATGGCTTGCTCTTCTTCTTCATATGCTTAGGTCCGTAGTATAATCCCCATATTTAAAAATTTATTTTTGTTAGTTATAATCATTACGAAATTCGATTTATAATTGTGAGAGATATATACACTTATGTTACACCTATGTCACATAACCACAAAAAGTATGACACTATGTTAGATATGGTCCTTAAAGACTCACATATAGCCTTAGAAACATATTTATATTATCTTAGGGTTTTTTGTAATTTTTTGGAATTTTTGGAAAATTAAAACTAGAAAACTTAATTTTCAGTGGCCTTTAGAATTTACTATGGGTCCATATTAAAATATTTTGGTGCCAAACTTTTATTTTTAGGGTTAAGAAGCCTAAATATATTTTCTATAATTTATTAAAACTTTTTTAAAATTATTTGAAATTTATTTGGAGTTATTTGGACTAAAAACCAATTAATAAATAATTTCTGAAAATAAAGACTAAATTATTCAGTCAGCAGCACAATCAAGTACACAATCAGCAGCCTAGTTAGCTTTCTGGGCCCGCCTGTCACTGACTATGACCCATGCGGGTGCCAGCCACATGGGTCTTCATCTATATATATGTTATTATTATAAAACCCTAATTTATTTGCCGCGGTTAATATTGAGAAGAGAGAGAAAGATGGTTCCTCTGTAGAGGGTTTTTGGTTCTTCGAACTTCGCGGAGCGATTGTGACCAATCCAAACGTCAGAATCACATGACATTGTTTTGGAACCATATCAAGGTAAGGCTTCTGAACCTATAGTTTACTTTATGAAATTTGACACAATAATTTTTGTAAAATTATTTGAGTGTTAGTTGGTTGAAATATGATTTTGGTTCACTATTTCAAGAGTTTAGGAGGTCCTAAACTCGTTTTCGTGATGTCACGACCCGCACCCGCTTTTCGGACGCGAGCTCGTGAGCAAGCCAGCTACGTATCGAGCGGACTCCAGCCAGACTCGAGTACGTATAAGCTGTCAAGGTCATGGGTATCATGTCTACTCTAAACTATATCTCAATCCACAAGAATCAAATAAAACAAGAATGAACAAGTATGGGTCATGGTCTGCAGCCCATTAGCATATTGTTCGATTAGACTCCCAGAATAATATGAGTCTATAAAAATAAGCAGAATATAACATGGTACTGAATGTAAAACACGAGAGGATAATAAATACAATAATGATACCTGAATCCCGCAAACGTATCATCACATCTGTCATCCAGAACTACTAGCTAACTCCATGCAATCGCTAAACCTGAAGAGATCATCAGGTCCTCAGAGGACTAGCAAGATACAGGAAGAACATGCCACTATGACAGTAAATAACATGCATAAAGAAAATGACAGAAATAGAACAATGTACTTCTACACAAAATACATGAGAGTGCAACATCAAAGACAAAGTTCAACACTTGGGCTAACAGACAGGGGTACCATGTCAATCGTAGCTCATCCTAAACTAACGACCAACAGAATAATCACAATCGCATCTCCTCTGAGAATAACGACCAACAGAGTATCACCACCGTAGCACGAAACTAACGGCCAACAGAATAATCAATACAACCGAAGCTCATCCGAACTACCGGCCAACAGAAACTATCATATAGCCCGTATGTCTAGTAATGTCCTCTGTGTCACAAGGAACTATACAGGTGTCCAGTCAAGTCGAATGAAATCAAGCACAACTAACAGGTCAAGACATATCAAGTGAATGTGACTCGCGACAAGGCAACACTATCAGGACCTATACATGGAGTAACAGTGATATACTGGATAAAGAAAATAATGCACGTAAATGAGGAAAATATCACTGACATGAACATAAGAAGCAGGTAATAAAGATGTGACAGGAAAGAAACTGCAATATAGAAAAATGCATGAAAATATTGTACAGTGGGCAAGGTATACTTGCATGGAGGTTGCACGAAGAACCATCAATAAGCTGTCAACCAATAAGTCAGAAAGTCCAAGTCATCACAACTGTCTCCGAAAGCTGAAATAAATATTACCAATGTTCTCAGAATAGTCAAATTAGCCAGGATTGCCTGTCCTTAAGTCCAATTATGGACACAGGGGCAAAACAGTAATTTTGGACAAAAATGGTGTCCGCCGTTGGACCCGCTTTGCACCGAAAGACGTGCCAAAGTCAATGGTCTCTAAAGTCGTCAAACTACATGTCTACGGATCTGGTTTTCCGATACGAACCCAATCGTACGTCCAAAGTTGGATTCCGGCAGGCCGTACACAAAATCGCCCGTTGAGTGGGACCGTAGGGCCCACAAAACGGTAATTTTATCAACGGTCTCAGAATCGGACCAAACTTGGCATACAGGACAAAAAAATGATACGGTCCTGTTGGCATAAGTTTCGTCTCGATCTGACGAACGTGCACAAAGTAATTGGAAAATTTGCAAAATGCACGATACGGTGAATTTCGACGGATACGCATCAAATTCGTCGCGCACACGCGACCAATTTGAATTCCGTCAAAGCCCACACGACCACGAAGCTGTTATGCAGCTTTCGATGCCTTCAGTTCGCGACCATGTCGCCCGAAATGGCGGAACGCACGTCGTATCGAAGAATTTTATTATTTTTAAAATAGGTTTTTGTCATTTTTGGGAGACGAATTTCTCGACGTACGATCGACGAAATTTGATTCTACAAAAACGTTCGCAAAGCCCTATAGGTTGTTTCTAACTATTTTTAATTGGTTCTAATCAATTATTTACAGGTTGACAATGATTGGTCTTCAAACATGGCTACTTGGGCTGTTTCCTGTTCTGTCATGGAACTTTTTTTCTTGAGATTTTGCGAAGGTTTTCTCGACTAACTAATGTAGCTCCCCTTCCCATTTTTTTAAAAAAAATATTTTAATATTATTTTATTATCGATATTATCAAGGATGTTATTATGCAATATTATTTTATTATTAACTGGCTACATTATTATTGTGGTCATGGAGAATAAATTATTATTATTAGTTATTAATTGTCTACTATTTATCAAAGAATGTATATATAGATATGTGTGTACTTATATATAAAAAACGTATATAAATATATGAGTATTGTATATATAAATGTATATAGAAATTTCGGTGTATGTATAGGTACATAAATTATATATCTATATGTGTGTGAATAAATGAATATACCTGTATTTATCTGTGTATATATAATATTATATATGTGCGTATATATATAGATAAATATAAGGGTAAATATTGTGTGTAAATATATATATAGATAATATACATATAAGAGTATTATATATTAATAAGTAATAGAATATAAGAAATAGATTATAAAAAAAAAGAAGGTGAAGCAATAGCTTCCCTATCCCGAACCTGAAGCTCCACGAGCTCAGGCCGAGAATCTCATTCAACCCAGCAGGCCCACGTGAGACCCCCCCCCCCCCCCCCCCCCCCCCCCCAAACAGAGAGCAACTATAGCTCTGAACCTAAGCTAACCGAGAAGTATATATATTATATATATATATCTTATATATAGGGAGAGAAGCAATCCCGAGCCAAGCAACACCCGGCCTAAAACTAATGCTTGAACTGAATTGAATTGGAATTCAATTCCAACACATTTCAATATACATTAGTTGCAAGTTGTGCAACAACATACATGCCTGCACTCATACGTCAGCAGCAACGGGCCCACAGACCTAAACCCCCAAGTCTTTCCAAAACCATGTGAGTTTTCCTTTCCACGCATACAACAGCAGTAGCCCACAAAAGCCACAGCCCGAGCAAACTAACCCGACCCCCCTCCAGTTCGAACAACCGAACTTATATAAGTTCATAGATGAGAGAGAGAGAGAGAGAGAGATCGTCGAGAAACTCAAACCCTAACAAACCCAGCGGCGCGCCACCACCCACCTCCATGCGCGTGCACCCAGCCACCGCGCGCGCGCGGCAACGCCACCGTGAGCCGCCCAGGCAGGTCGGCCAGGCGCTGGGATCATCCGCGCACACACGCGCGTAAGGGCAGCAGTAGCGGTTGATGGAGCCGACTTCATGTCGACTTCCCCGCCACCACGCTTCGTCGTTTTCCGAGCCGTTTGCACCGGTATGTACTCTATATAACCGCCTTTGGATTCCTTCAATTAGATTTAATATTAGTACTTTAGGTTGTCCAAGAAATCGACTCAAAGTCGAGCAAATAACCCGTCCAAAACAGGACAGTAAACCGTCCCAAAGGCCCACCTTTCTAGGCGTTTTACGATCTGCACGATAAAAATTTTAGAAAACTACTTGAACACAAATTTAGACAACATATAGGGCTTCACAACCCTTCTTGTGGATTCGGAAATCATCGACCACGCGTCGAGAAATCGAATCCCGAACTTTGACGAAAATCTGTTTCCAAAAACTAGAAATCGCTCCACACGACGTGCGTCACGCCAATCGGGACGACGTGGTCGCGAACCAAAAGCATCGAAAGCTGCGTAACGGCTTCGTGGTCGTGTGGGCTTTGACGGAATTCAAATTGGTCGCGTGTGCGCGACGAATTTGATGCGTATCCGTCGAAATTCACCGTATCGTGCACGTTGCAAATTCTCCAATTACTTTGTGCACGCTCATCGGATTGAGACGAAACTTGTGCCAACAGAACCGTATCATTTTTTTGGTCCTGTATGCCAAGTTTGGTCCGATTCTGAGACCGTTGATAAAATCACCGTTTTGCGGGCCCCACGGTCCCACACAACAGGCGATTTTGTGCACGGCCCGCCGGAATCCAACTTTGGACATACGGTTGGGTTCGTATCGGAAAACTGGATCCATAGACATGTAGTTTGACGACTTTAGAGACCGTTGACTCTGGCACGCTTTTCAGTGCAAAGCGGGTCCAACGGCAGACATCATTTTTGCCCAAAATTACCGTTTTACCCCTGTGTCCAGAATTGGACTTAAGGACAGGCAATCCTAGCTAATTGGACTATTCTGAGATCATTGGTATTGTTTATTTCAGCATTCGGGGACTGTTGTACGGGTTTTGACTATTGTGGCACATTGAGTAGTTCAGATTGTCGGTTTCACCAGCAAAGGACCACAGGCGAGTACAGTTTATTGTCTGCATTTCAATATTGATCTTTACTATATTTCATTGATTAGTCATTGGTTATGTGATTTTATACTCTATTATAAATTGTTGAGTCGGGAATGAGAAGTTCCAAGGATGTGTGATCCGACCGTAGACCTCGTAGACATTGTTTATTTTCATGCAGTAGACCTCGTAGACATTGTTTATTTTCATGCAGTAGACCTCGTAGACAATGTTTATTTTCATGCAGTAGACCTCGTAGACATTGTTTATTTTCATGCAGTAGACCTCGTAGACATTGTTTATTTTCTGCAGTAGACCTCGTAGACATTGTTTATTTTCTGCAAGTAGACCTCGTAGACATTGTTTATTTTCTGCAAGTAGACCTCGTAAAGTAGACCTCGTAAAGTAGATCTCATAGACCGTGCGGTGTAGCACCCCAGACCGATCACATGTCAAAGGTACTTCTAACGGTGGAAAGTATATTGGTCTATTTTTACTATTGATTTTCTCACGGCTTTACTGTTATTTTTAAAACTCATGATTGATGCCTAACCTTTGTCTTATAGTCATTTTCTTTATTTGAAATTGCATTCAGTGAATTGTGCTCGTTCCATTCCTGACTGGAAACCAACATTTTCAGGTTAGCCGTGGATTCACTTAGCTTGGGAAGTGACGGGGGATACTTGCAGACAAAAGCCTAGAGACTAGCTAGATAGTTGAGTTGTAGTCATTTCTTTATTTGTACAATTTTATATTCTTCTACAAATGTAAAACTTGTAATCTTTGTAAGTTGAATTAATTATGTAAATGAGCATTGTTTGTGATTTTGATCTTCATGGCCGTGACAGCGTTCTACCGCCGACACTGCGGCGTAGGCTGGCTTGGACACGTCTCGTATCCGTTTAAAAAAAAACGGGTGCGGGTCGTGACAAGTTTTTGTGGTGGCCCATGCAGGTCAGTCTTCGCAAATCTTGCGAACTCGTGATGGTACTTAAGTTAGTTGTACTATTGCGAGCCTGCGACTAGAACATGCTCATTCACGAACAAGGATTAATTTAATTTAAGAGAATGATTAGGATTAGGAGTCCCTTATACAAATTTATCGATGGGTAGTCTAGGCCATGCAATTTAGGATGAGTAATTATTAATTTTTAATAGTTGTCAGATCCCCATAGGTACACTATTACCTCTTGATATGACGTTATGATCCAATGTGGATAGATTATTCACTTGGTGAGACAGGGTTTTCTAGAAATAATGATCTAACCTTGATAAATGGTGCAATTCCTTCCCATTTCCCACTGGATGTCATCCTCACATCTTAATCCGAATTGCCCATTTAGTTTCTATTTACCCTAGGAATTATTATTTTGTATAAATTCTGATTATTGTTAACCATATACGAACCTCGAGTTAGTTTTGATTCAAAGTTTTTCCTCAATAGTTTGAATACACATGAAATGGATACTAGAATTTTTGTATTCCTTTTATCTTCAGTTATTTCCTCTATGTTCGATCTTTCACTCGAAGGGGGGTGACTGATAGGACAAATACTTATGTTGTATTTCATAGTCAACATGTTTGAATCTCTAGAAGCTCATGAAATTTTTTTTAGAATATAGTTAAGGGAATGTTAGTCAGCTCATAATGGCATGACAGTAGCGCGCTGTCGCTATTTATTTGCATTATGAAGACTCTGGATTCCCTGCAGCCAGCAGCGCACTGGCAGGGCACAACCCCTAGAGGTGAAATTAGTTTAAGAAAATATATAGGTTATAGAACATTCCTGAAACTATGGCTAGTGACTCACTCCTTATCGTAGTTACACTTGAGCCAATATTGGATAGAGTTAAGTAATGTTCGATTTGTGTCATAATTGAGTTACGAAACCAAGGGTTTACCACAGCCTGATTTTACGGACGAGGCGTAATCCTCGGTGAAATAACTTCAGACGTGATTACAAATTGGGGATACCATAGAGGATAGGACAGTGCCCTGTATGTCCCATAAGACCCAAAGCCAATACCAGTGGAAGTTTACAAGTTTGGTAGCATGTCTTCCGACCTAGCACTCCGTATGATCCTCGTGATCTATTGATGAGGAAATTGTTTGACACTAATAGATTTACCTAGAATAAAGAATTCAGGAGTCCATAAACCATTAGTCGACCAAGGTCATAAGGATAAGATGATAGTGGGATGTCTATAGAAGCAAGAACACCAGGTGAAGTTTGATTCCCTCTAAACTTGAACTACTGGTGCCGTCTTTTAAAAATCTCACAAAATTGTATTTAACTATCTTAGCCAACGCTGCTATTACAGCCTAGTTTTGCAAGCTCACTCTGTTCTCGAGCTTGATTCGAGACATATGTTTAGTGGGGACGCCTGCTAACATATCGTCTAATCAGAATCAGTGTATTATGGTCTGATCAACCATGATGCAATTGGTTCGCACCTTATTTAATTGCCCTACGTGGATTGAGATATAGATGTCTCTAGGATCTCATCCACGACTGCTTTGACAATTCCTCTTGAATTATACATTCGCCTTTGAATCACGAAATTGTATTCAACAACATCTCCCTTGAACTCTTTATTGTTTTACTTTTACTAATTTGGAAAGACGAAAGCGCCTAATTGGTAACGAGACACAGGGTATCCCTATGGCTATGATAGTGGTATACGCAAGTATAGCTACCATCGGCTAGCCATGTGGCTAGAACCTTGCTTTGAGTTATTCGTTCTTCTTTCGACCCCCAAACTACTATTGAGGCCTTTTAGCCATTCGAATTTGTGAATGATAAGGGTTTTACCCTTAGTCGAAATACCTACCTAGGAGACTACCTATTCTTTAGAGACCAAAGGTTGCGAGTCTCTAATTATTTGCTGGAAGCTTGTCTTAAATAGCAACCCTTAAGCCTTGAACCAACCCTTCCTCGACCGAAACCCACAGTTAGACATGAGAGGAGTGGACAATAGGGTAATCATTTACCGTGACACTCATCCCGAGATTGGTTTCCAACAAATATTACTCTAGTTATGTAAATTTTATTATTTAAGCCTAACTAGTGTTGGAACACCACAGTCACTAGCTTAGCCAATACCATAGCTTAAATACCCTGTCATATTATGATCTACCAGTTGCCAACAACGCATGATCACTACAGCCCATACCACTACAACTCTTGTGACGACAGTCTGGCAGGTTGACCCAAGTGAAAATTCTCGATTCAATTGTTAGAAATCTTTTCTTTTGTTGTGCCTTGGAGTTGGTTACCCCATCGAAAACTCTCGTACACTGCAAACAAGTAGATCATCCTATTTTATCGACCATGCGTCATTGTGCACACTCGCTTCCCATTTAGTAAGGAATGATCCTTGACTTGACTAACATCTACCGTATTCCGTTACGTCGTGCCTTATTCTTCATTTACAAGGGTCGAGGTACAATATCCGGACTTTAGAATTCTTCTGACCTCATTATTCCTAAAACCATATCCTAGCTTCTAAGGTGGGTAGACTGTAAGCCTCCTAAAGTTTTGGGATATACGAAGATCACCGATTGATTAGAATAAATTTTATTAGAATGATAGTTAGTACTCTCTGGACTTCCACTTTCCATTTAGATCATCTTGCGTCCCCGGCCGTATCATTTATTCGGGGCACGAGACCAGCGGTTACCTTCTAACAAATCTCATATGCAAGAGCTAGACAAGTCCACCTCCATCTAGGTATATCATGTCCCACTCAAATACGTCTCCTGGTACTCTATTTTTATGGTACGACTTTCAGGTCTAAAGGACTAGCTATAACCTTTACCATAGTTCGGTATACTTCCCGACTTCCATTAGAACCTCAATATCGACTCGATTCATTCAACCCAATATATGGTTGAGATCTACTCGAAGCACACTACTCACAAGCCACTAGTGTGCCACCCAAATTGAGACCTTATGTGCTACTTAAACACAAAAGTCATTGAAGGTGCATTTTGGGCTTGAGGGACCTAGCTAACCAGCTTGACTGGCAACTAGCTCAACCACTTGAGTTAAAACCTATTCTAGGTTACCCTAACCTAGCAGACATAGTTTTATCTTGGGATCTTGTTCAGTCCGTATAGATTGTGATCCAAGGTTCATCCAACCAACGATTGATGCCAGATAGGGAACTCATGAAGACCCAGTAAAATCTATCCAAACATACCCCCCTATTTGGACTATAAAATCGAACTTTCTGAAATAGGTACCTATACCCATTATATTGTCTTCCTTTGATTGGAATATGAGGTCATTCGTAACCCTTATTCCATCTACCAGGAAGTCGCGATACGATCTTGTATTGTATTTTATTCTTGGCTCATATGTTTAAATAGCCACGGGAAAGATCACAGTCTTGAATTTTTCAAATTCCCTTCTATTTTGGAATCTGTTTAGAACTTCAAGAACAAAATTTCTGTATTGCATGGATTGCAAGCCCTCTAAGAAACAAGTGTTTTCGATCTAACAAGTGATTGGACTAGAGTAACCCATCTAGCAAGTCAGTTAGTGGTTCATAAACTTTCTTTCTGTCTACACCATGGGATACCCTCTACCTCTCTGGAAGCTTCATATCCGCACTCGATTATTTTTTTTTCTTATCTTCCTGTCCTTCCTATTATAGAGTAACGACTGGACATATTATTAGAATTTATCAATATTTAGTAGCTACTTGTATAGATTGTGCTTATTGATTTTTGGGTTACGTGATAGATGGGAGAGGATTCTAGATACCATACGCCTAGATATCTGTTAGTAGAATTGTTAGCAGTTAGCTGGAAGATTATAAAGTTTTAGTGACAGAAGATTTGATGGAGTAGGATGACCAAAGGTGGGTAGAAGTCCTCAAGTATTTGAGTTTATAAAATATTTTGAGAAATTAAAATTGTGGTAATAGTGGATTTATTCTTTTACTTTATTTTTGAATTTTAGGTATGTTTACGAGTTAGAATTTCGAGGACGAAATTATTTTAAGGTGGGTAGATTTGTAGCTCCCCTTCCCATTTTTTTAAAAAAAATATTTTAATATTATTTTATTATCGATATTATCAAGGATGTTATTATGCAATATTATTTTATTATTAACTGGCTACATTATTATTGTGGTCATGGAGAATAAATTATTATTATTAGTTATTAATTGTCTACTATTTATCAAAGAATGTATATATAGATATGTGTGTACTTATATATAAAAACGTATATAAATATATGAGTATTGTATATATAAATGTATATAGAAATTTCGGTGTATGTATAGGTACATAAATTATATATCTATATGTGTGTGAATAAATGAATATACCTGTATTTATCTGTGTATATATAATATTATATATGTGCGTATATATATAGATAAATATAAGGGTAAATATTGTGTGTAAATATATATATAGATAATATACATATAAGAGTATTATATATTAATAAGTAATAGAATATAAGAAATAGATTATAAAAGAAAAAAAAAGGTGAAGCAATAGCTTCCCTATCCCGAACCTGAAGCTCCACGAGCTCAGGCCGAGAATCTCATTCAACCCAGCAGGCCCACGTGAGACCCCCCCCCCCCCCCCCCCCAAACAGAGAGCAACTATAGCTCTGAACCTAAGCTAACCGAGAAGTATATATTATATATATATATATCTTATATATAGGGAGAGAAGCAATCCCGAGCCAAGCAACACCCGGCCTAAAACTAATGCTTGAACTGAATTGAATTGGAATTCAATTCCAACACATTTCAATATACATTAGTTGCAAGTTGTGCAACAACATACATGCCTGCACTCATACGTCAGCAGCAACGGGCCCATAGACCTAAACCCCCAAGTCTTTCCAAAACCATGTGAGTTTTCCTTTCCACGCATACAACAGCAGTAGCCCACAAAAGCCACAACCCGAGCAAACTAACCCGACCCCCCTCCAGTTCGAACAACCGAACTTATATAAGTTCATAGATGAGAGAGAGAGAGAGAGAGATCGTCGAGAAACTCAAACCCTAACAAACCCAGCGGCGCGCCACCACCCACCTCCACGCGCGTGCACCCAGCCACCGCGCGCGCGCGACAACGCCACCGTGAGCCGCCCAGGCAGGTCGGCCAGGCGCTGGGATCATCCGCGCACACACACGCGTAAGGGCAGCAGTAGCGGTTGATGGAGCCGACTTCATGTCGACTTCCCCGCCACCACGCTTCGTCGTTTTCCGAGCCGTTTGCACCGGTATGTACTCTATATAACCGCCTTTGGATTCCTTCAATTAGATTTAATATTAGTACTTTAGGTTGTCCAAGAAATCGACTCAAAGTCGAGCAAATAACCCGTCCAAAACAGGACAGTAAACCGTCCCAAAGGCCCACCTTTCTAGGCATTTTACGATCTGCACGATAAAAAATTTAGAAAACTACTTGAACACAAATTTAGACAACATATAGGGCTTCACAACCCTTCTTGTGGATTCGGAAATCATCGACCACGCGTCGAGAAATCGAATCCCGAACTTTGACGAAAATCTGTTTCCAAAAACTAGAAATCGCTCCACACGACGTGCGTCACGCCAATCGGGACGACGTGGTCGCGAACCAAAAGCATCGAAAGCTGCGTAACGGCTTCGTGGTCGTGTGGGCTTTGACGGAATTCAAATTGGTCGCGTGTGCGCGACGAATTTGATGCGTATCCGTCGAAATTCACCGTATCGTGCACGTTGCAAATTCTCCAATTACTTTGTGCACGCTCATCGGATCGAGACGAAACTTGTGCCAACAGAACCGTATCATTTTTTTGGTCCTGTATGCCAAGTTTGTTCCGATTCTGAGACCGTTGATAAAATCACCGTTTTGCGGGCCCCACGGTCCCACACAACGGACGATTTTGTGCACGGCCGGCGGAATCCAACTTTGGACATACGGTTGGGTTCGTATCGGAAAACTGGATCCATAGACATATAGTTTGACGACTTTAGAGACCGTTGACTCTGACACGCTTTTCAGTGCAAAGCGGGTCCAACGGCAGACATCGTTTTTGCCCGAAATTACCGTTTTGCCCCTGTGTCCAGAATTGGACTTAAGGACAGGCAATCCTAGCTAATTGGACTATTCTGAGATTATTGGTATTTTTTATTTCAGCATTCGGGGGACTGTTGTACGGGTTTTGACTATTGTGGCACATTGAGTAGTTCAGATTGTCGGTTTCACCAGCAAAGGACCACAGGCGAGTACAGTTTATTGTCTGCATTTCGATATTGATCTTTACTATATTTCATTGATTAGTCATTGGTTATGTGATTTTATACTCTATTATAAATTGTTGAGTCGGGAATGAGAAGTACCAAGGATGTGTGATCCGACCGTAGACCTCGTAGACATTGTTTATTTTCATGCAGTAGACCTCGTAGACATTGTTTATTTTTATGCAGTAGACCTCGTAGACATTGTTTATTTTCATGCAGTAGACCTCGTAGACATTGTTTATTTTCATGCAGTAGACCTCGTAGACATTGTTTATTTTCTGCAGTAGACCTCGTAGACATTGTTTATTTTCTGCAAGTAGACCTCGTAGACATTGTTTATTTTCTGCAAGTAGACCTCGTAAAGTAGACCTCGTAAAGTAGACCTCGTAAAGTAGATCTCGTAGACCGTGCGGTGTAGCACCCCAGACCGATCACATGTCAAAGGTACTTCTAACGGTGGAAAGTATATTGGTCTATTTTTACTATTGATTTTCTCACGGCTTTACTGTTATTTTCAAAACTCATGATTGATGCCTAACCTTTGTCTTATAGTCATTTTCTTTATTTGAAATTGCATTCAGTGAATTGTGCTCGTTCCATTCCTGACTGGAAACCAATATTTTCAGGTTAGCCGTGGATTCACTTAGCTTGGGAAGTGACGGGGGATACTTGCAAACAAAAGCCTAGAGACTAGCTAGATAGTTGAGTTGTAGTCATTTCTTTATTTGTACAAGTTTATATTCTTCTACAAATATAAAACTTATAATCTTTGTAAGTTGAATTAATTATGTGAATGAGCATTGTTTGTGATTTTGATCTTCATGGCCGTGACAGCGTTCTACCGCCGACACTGCGGCGTAGGCTGGCTTGGACACGTCTCGTATCCGTTTAAAAAAAAACGGGTGCGGGTCGTGACAACTAATGCGATTAAATAAAATCTAATTGAAAGGAATTCGAGTTGTAGGTGTTGTGTACACACCTGAACGAGTAGATCGAATAATGATACATTGAGAGATGAGAAATCTCACCTCAAACTGGGTCATCAGCATGCATTTGTTGTTGTCTCATTTTGCTTCCAGGTCGCGCGCGGGGCTATCCGGCGTTGCTGCGGCGGCGCGCGGTGGCCGAGGGTTGCTCCAGGGAGAGGAGGTGATGGCGTGGGTGGCGGCGTCGAGTTTGGCTTAGGGTTTCGAGTGAATCTCCCATATTTCTTGCTGTTTCCCCCGCTCGTTACACATACGTATGACTGCATATATGTTTATAATACCCTCTGTTATTGGGCTGGTGTGGGGCTTGTGGGTTTTCATGGGCTGGACTTTGCTGAATTTGGGATGGGTTGAGTTCGGTTGGGGCTTGGCTGATGTGGGGGCTGGGATTTTCTCCTATTTCTTATCATTTCTCTTTTTTTTGTTTTTATTTCATTTATTTAATGACAAATATATATAACTATATATACCCATGTATAATACTCCATAAAATCCCAAAATCTTAATAATCTAATTTGCTAGTGTAGAGTATATTCATATAACTAGGTATATATATATATATATATATATATATATATATATATATATATATATGATGATACCTATTTCTAAATAACACATATAGTCCATAATAAGAGACTTACATAATATCTATAGTATTATTCAATAATATAATGATGATACCGAAATACAGTAAGCTTAATAATATATACATTACTGGGTGACACATTCAACCTCCACTCTGATAGGTCCACCGAAAATTGTGCAACATTCTAAATGTCATATAAGCATTAATAATACTTATATAATATGCCTAACAAACATTTTTAGAAAATGTTTGTAAATCCAAAAGAGTAAAATATGAAATATTGCATATACTTAAAATATGCCTACATGGGCGTCTTTGGATGCACTACATCATGGCATGGGCTCGATTTCGGTTCGGGTCTAGTCCGAGCTAAATCGACGCAAATCGGACCTCCTACAAGTCAATAATATAATTTAAATAATAAATAAATCTTCGGTAAGGGTTAATTCGTAACTTGGCCTAGTTTTCCTAGTTAGGACACTCCTATGGCTCGGCATTCTCCTACCTTGGCTAATTACTAGTCAAAGCACGCCACTGCATTATCCGTGCCATGATTCCTATTCACCTTGTACTCCAAATCTCAACCATGGCTAAAATCATCTACCGTAATAATTAACTAAATAATTATTTATAAAACAAATTTAAAATTACCATTTAAATGAAAATAAAAAATAATAAAAATATTTTTAAAATTTTCGGGAAGGGGAGCTACACGTGATCCGTTTGAGGTTTTAGAAAGCCGGCACAGAGACCTACATCATATAAATTTTCTAGGTTTTAATAGGTTAATTCGTTATTTTGTTTAATTTGTAGAAGTCTTAGATGACTAGTAATCCAGCGTAACTATAAACTATAAGCCATATTTGCAATATCTCACAAAAAGTTAAATATTCGTGCGAACCGTTAATTATACCGTTCTTGTAGCGCTGAAATCTAGAGTTTTGTGTACTCAAATTTTAGGGTTGTGTCTGCTGACTGTTTGGTCAACAGAATGCCTCGATTTGCGTGCAACAAATCTCAAAATTTGAACGTAGTATTTTTATACTTAAATTTGAAATTTAAACTGTAAATGATGTATAATATTATGTAGACTAGTATGACTTAGTTCTAGGTAATTTGAGTAATAAAATAACATAGGCAACATAGGAAATATGTGACTTTGACCCTTCCAAATTTTTTAGTTAAGGAGTTGTTGGGATTAGTATACTTATAATTATTTATATTTATGTGTACAAAATATAATATTTGTGATTTGGGTTGGTTGATATATACATGGAAGTATGGTTTGCTGGTTCGTGGATAATTCTAGCTAGACATTGGTTCGCAACTCAGCATGCTTGGACATATACCAGGCAAGTATACATTTTCACATATTTACTGTTAGTTTGTGTATTAATTCATTCTTATATTTACTTTATTTTTATATATTACTTGTGCGTTTTTGTGCGTCCGAGACGACTCGGGTGCGATCGACGGCAGACATCGATATATTTCTTTATGTATCATGACTTAAGCGTTAGTTGACTACCCCGTTATTTATAGGATATTCTTATATCTCGTATGACCTTGGCATGTACTTTAGTACCACCATGGATATGTGATATTTATGAGAGGACATGTGCTATCATATCCGACTGATCATTGATATGTACGGGAAGCGTGTCGGCATAATGCATATTTATTAGCATAGATGTATTCATATTGGACTTAGAAGTAAGGTATTAGATGTGTCGTGGAGTCGACATGGACAGTATCATGGGTAGAAGGGGTCAACTAATGGGCGTAGGGGCTACTATTTATTTTTTTGCAGTTGTCGGCCGATAGTGACTCAGATGAGCGCTACTTGTGGCCACCCATTTTATTTTTATTTTGTTGTTATGAAAGCCCATGCGTGGAATATTATCCTCAATTTGCATTCACATAGCTTGATTAAGTTATCCCTTGCATACTTCACATGTTTGTTTCAGTTTATATTTGGCATGTATGTTATGTATGTTGCTACACTCCTCTGTGGACCTGGTTTTCTTTTAGGTTAGCTACGTTGATTGTCACTGAGTTTCTTCAGAGTTGCTGATGTCCATCTTCTCGGTATACATGTATTGTTACTAGGTAGTTATATCATATCTTTAATAGTTTTATATACTTTGTTCTTATTGTTTATTTTCTGCTAATATACCCTAGTATTTGTAGACCCTATTTTTTCTCGGGTCTATTCGAGCTTGTATGTTATTAACGGTCGACTTTAGCACATATAGTTCTTTCTTGATATTTATTTCTTGTGGATTGAGATAGTGATTTATAGTAATTTCTATATATAATTACCTAACCTGAATAGCTTATATATATTCGAGCTGGACTTGAGTCTACATGAATGCATAGCTGGCTATTGCCACAGACTCTGGTCCTATATATTTTAGGACTGAGACGTGACATAGTTTTTGTGGTGGCCCATATAGGTCAAGATCATATAAATTCAGTTATATTACTGTACCGAGCGATCCTGTGTTAGGATAGATGTATTAGGATCCCAATCCACAAATGTTATTAAAATTTCTTTGACTTCTACTATCGTCCTTGAAACTCATATTTGTATTCAACCATACCTTCTTGAACACCTTATTATTATTTTTCGTCTTTTTCTATTTCAGAAAAAGCAAACAATCATGCTTGATGAACCCCTTTCGGTTGTATTTTTTATCGTATGATAGAAGCAAAGGTTGATAAAATATTTTAGAGGAGGGTGATTATAAAAAGTGGGAAGGATTATAATAGATATCTCTACTAGATAGGTCGATTAGAACGGTGTGGCAGTTTGGATTTTATATATGAAATTTAGCCCTAGTAATAAAATTCTTTTATCAATGGATATAAATTCCTACCATTTACTTAAGCATATAGGGTTAGATTGGAAGTTTTTATATTTTTGAAGATTGGTTAGAAGGATTAGGTTTCTCATGATGATTAAACAACTAGGGATACGATTAAGAGAATGTATAACTGAACTTTGGTATTAGTTATAACTTCCTAGGAAAAAAAAGAAAAAAAAATACCACCTTTAGAGAATGTTTTTAGAATATATGACTTGAGGGTAGAATGATTTGAATAGTCTTGTACTGAAGATTAGACATAAGCCTGTATAGAATACTATCATTACATTGAGTTTGAAAATTGGAGGATATAATCATAACATCGTGTTTAGTTAGGAAGTAAAATTGGAATAAGATAGTATCTTAGTCAAAGGGACTTCAACTAGGGGGATATTGATGCCATAAACACTACGCCAAAATATGCATTTTTTGACAGACCAAAACTGTCGTAAATCATAGTAAACGACAGTTTTGATCTGTTAGAACATCCGTCGTTAATAGCGCGTAAACGACAGTTTTGGACTGTCGTTGTATATATGAATAAAACGACAATTTTTATCTGTCAAATAAATATGACAGACTAAAACTGTCAAATAAGCTGTAAATTGGTCTGCCATTATTTTTACTTTTTCAACAAGTCAGGTCTGTCGTTTTGCTAAAAATTGAATTAAAAAAAATCAATTTATCCATATGAAATATTTAATCATGTTTATCCTTTTATATAAAATTGAAATGCACCTGACAATGAGATTTCATATAAACATCAATAATCATCAACAATACAAAGAACTTAATCAACTTGTATTAACTAATAAATGTACGGAGTTTACATAGTAATATTCCATCAAAACAACAAAAAGTAACTCCATTTTGCTAGCTCACAACGGTTTCATTCTCATGATAAACAAAAAGAAGATAATGTTATTGCTAACTTACAATCTTAAGTGCAGTACGAAAAAGAGTTTCAAAACCTCACAAACTGAACTGAATATTTTGGTCAATTAATCATTTCTCCAGCAGTAATATCATCAAACTTTCCATCTCTATCGAACAACATCTCGTTACCGTCAAAAATATCATCGACAATAATATTGTAAGCTTCATCATTGAATGGCGCATCTGTATTCACACGTCCAATAGCAACGGCTTTCTTTCTAAAATTCTTCAAGAGATAAGTCTTTATGGGCAAGGTAGATTGATCATATCCCTATATACAAACAAGAAAAACCATAAGTATATAGTAGTTCTTGATTCTCTCCACAAATATTCAAAAAAAATGAATAAAGTTACATAACTATACAACAAAGGATAGAAACAGATTATATAGGCATATACAGAACATCATGGCAAAATGAAGAAATTTTAATTTATCCAAATAGTTTAAATCATGATATGGCAGTAGTCCATCTACGGTAAAGATAATCAGAAAATTGAAAATTCAAATAAGATAAACCAAAAATTAAAATCTCAAATAAGATAAACAGGAAATTAAAAACTCAGATATTGCTGTTATTACTAATAGACTGAAAGCAATGTATGAAATCAGTAGACAATGGCAAACTGCAGTTTGATTAACCATCAATTCTTATGATATCATCTGATACTAAGAAATTTGCCACATATAGTCTATGGCGTCATTAGTCTGCAACAACACCGGCTGAATCAAGGACTACAACTTCAATTTTGTAAGAAACTGATGTATTGTAAGAAAGAATCACATATGCATGGGTTTTCCATCCTTAATAAAGGAAACCCCCAATTCAGAGGTTGCTGCCATTTAGAGGGACCTAGATTGCATTGCTATGAAAACTGCTTCACTCTGATTTGGTACATCAGTAGCTCGCGTGATATTGTAGATACACTGCTGGTATTCACGAACATAGACACATTTTGCACGTGTTATATGAAATATGTAGCTATGCTACTCTCCTGTGAATTTGGAATAAATTTACATGTGAAAACATGATAAATAATGTATTTTTCTCTTGCTTTGTTATACTGTTACCGATAATTTTGAGGAAGAAACCAAATGTGCCGATAAGAGCGATAAAATAGTAATTAAAGAAGCCGTTAGGACTATAAGTAGGCCTAAAGGAACACGAATTAAAAATTTTAAAAAGAACATTATACATTTTGTCCCCACAGAACAGCGAATTATATGCTTCACTACAGACTATAACTGTGCCTATTATATGCTTCACTACAGACTATGAAGAATATTATAAGTAGGACTATAAGTGTGTCTATTATATGCTTCACTGAAGACTATGAGGTTCTTATTTCATAGGTGAAACAAACTTCCACTGGCCATTTGACCTTCCAAACAAAATTAATGTTGGAACAACAAGGTTCTCTAGAGCACTGAACCTAATAAATATTAACCTTCACCTACCCTCCCCCACCAAAAAAAAAACTCAATCCGATTGTTACTATAAACCCTGAAGGCTTCAACATAAAATATTATGTCCCCACAGAACAGCGAATCAGCACCCTTGATGTTCCTGGACAAGTTCACGGAGAGTTTCTCATCCAATTTTTCCATCAATTATGAAGGCAAAGAAAGAAGACTTTACTTGAAGACATCTTGCTCTCATTCGAATAAGACAAAAGGATCCAGAAGGAAAAACCACTAACTTGTCGTCAACTAAGCCTTACTCCCTTAGCAAAGTTTCCTTGAGCCAACTACTTTTCTAGGCATACAGAGATTTTGCCAAATATTACTTCAAATAACATCAAAGTGCAGTTTCTCAACTTCTCCCTGAATTATCTTAGAAAAAAAAGCATTTCTGTAAAAAAAAGCCAACACCCGGTAAATGTTTAATTGGTATAAAGTATGAATAGACCACAATTTGCTTACACTATAGCATGCTGATGATGAGAATTCTATAATATAGGTGTTTAATTGGTATATGTTTTCTGTTAATGTCGGGTCTAGGGCAGGTCAAGACATTTGTTGAAGCTCTATGTCATTTATGGAGTTCTCATGTATGAATGTGCATTGTCGGGATGCAAGCGCCAAGACTATCGTCGTCCCAATAAACATTCTAAAACATGGCAAGAAGTTGTATGCAAATTTATCAGGTATATCTTCCTCTGATATATACCCTTGCGACCTAACACAAAAACAAAAAATTGGAAGGGGCAAAGTATAGTTATTTAGAAGTGAGTTTCATGTATTCTAGGAAATGAATTCACCACAAATTTCATCTACTTAATTTCTTTCCAACAAAACATGCAAATTTATCTTGCAGCAAAAAAATACCTATACTCAATAACCTAAACATTTTGAATGCAATTTAATTTTAATTTTGCCACTAGGGACTATGAACTATATGTCGTCACATGTAGAGAGGTACATGAAGATGCAGAGGATCGCAAGAAGAGGGGTAGGGTAGCAAATGTTTTCTGCCGTGCTGAATTGTTTGCAAGTAAATATCTAGGAGTAACTAGAGGTGGATATTCTACTTCGAACAGAACATATTTAAGAACTTATGTTAGTTATACCAACAAAAGATCATAGGTAAGACTAAGAGATACAAGAATCAGATAATATACTAATTCAAATATGACAACAATGCAAAATTATGAAATAGCTTTGATGGTAAAACTGTGAGACATCTTGTCATCACTCTATACAAATGATTCCCCCTTTTACACTAGTCCAATTTGAGCAGAATCATTTTGATCCTGGAGAAGTCAGTTGCTTCCTAAATAGGTGTTAATCGATGCCAACAGAAACAACATTAAGTGGAAACAACAAAAATTCACCTGGTAAGCAGAAGTTTTGCAAATGCATGTCGGCCTCTCAAAACACAATGATGGATCGGTGCCATGCCTCTCAGGTCAGTAGTATTTACATTTGCACCATATTGTAGGAGGAGCTCTATCATGCCAATATCTGTAGTTTGGCAAGCAAGATGAGAAGGGACCAGCCTTCATGACATTCATCCATCTCGCTTGTGTCATCAATTGTACTCACTGGGCTACAGGAGCTCATGTAAGAAGCCTTATGTTGAGAACCATTATCTATGCTACTAGCAATTCTGTCCAATGTTCTTGGCTGTTCTTGCAGAAGCATTACTTTTGCAAGAGTTAATGTTGCATTCGATGATGTCTGGCCATAGACAGCATTTACATCAGCATCTGAAGTCACTATGTGATGGATACTGCTTTCTTGTTGTTGGAACGAATACTGTCCCACATCCCCTGGGCCACTAATTGATAACTTCTCTCTGCTATTGGTTGATGAATAAATACCTTCTCTGTATAATGAAATGGTAGAGAAACATAATTCAGTACAATACTCCTGACTATCCAAGAATCTTGCTATCAGAATAATTCTCCTGACTTTTGGTAGAATCCGCCAGTGATATTAGATCATCGTAAGAAAAGAATATGCAGGGTAACACTATCTAGAGATGAAAACACAAGAAAAAAGCCTAAAACTTAACAAATTTAAAAGCAGAAACATAGAAGCTCATGGGATGGAAATGCCATTCTTTTTCAGGGCTTGATGTATCATAGAGATGAATGCAATTCTCTATAGCAAATTGTATCATCTAACTTCGTCTAGACTGATCTAGGAGAACTTAAAGGGTGCTCCTTGGTCAGTTGGTTGCATGAGCCTGAATAACATAGACGAAAGGCTGGTCTACCTACCCATCAACTGGTTGTCTAGGCTACCTTTGTTAGGAATTTGGCACAAACATAAAGAGTTTATCAATCGACAACCGGTCACAAAAACTATCAATTCTTATGGAGATTTCTTATGCTCCATAGCTTGACACCATTCTGATGTTAGAAGGTTTGGATGATGATCATTCAGAAGCTAAAGGTAATAGAATAATGCAAGCATATATGTATAATCATATAGCATGTGCTATTATTAAAATCATGAATGTGAACTAATATAAAAATTACCATAGTAAGGCCGATAAAGATAGATAATTTAGAGATCAAAGAACATGTTTTCAGGAATTATAGGACTTGTATACTACAAACTACAAAGACATACATCAAACAAAAATATGAAAAAAGTGAAATTCTATTGTCAGTATCTTACAACACACAATATCTATCTTCCGTAAGTTGTATTCTACAATATACAAATAATTGCAGCATACCTTTGCTTGAATGAATTTTTCCTTTACTGAAATAGGATCATTGTGCTTGGGCTTCCTCGTAGCTATGTGATTCTTTTCATTTAACAAGCAGAAGCTGCATAAAATGTGTAAATTCCCGTCAAGGAAATAATTCCTGATACATATTTACTATCTACCCATCTTAGCAAGTGAAATACCTGGTATCATCCTCCATGTTTCCATTACTTGCAGAGGGTAAGAATTCCTCCTAGATAGAGTTGGCAAATGTATTACCCAATGACTGAAACAAATTGATAACAGAAGTCTCCCATACTCGGACATCAAGTGTTAGAGATCTTACCTAGAAATACAAAGTTAATATTATAAATTGGCTCTCTATGCAATACCATGACACTGGATCAGCAATCATTTCAATAATATCATTCAGAAAAGACTAGCTTTTGACATGTGAACAGACAAACCAACATATCACCCTTTCCCTCTTAGAAACCAGGTTTGGGAAGTTGATTTTTGGGTTTCTGCTCTTTTCCACAAGTTGCACTTTTAGGAGCCTTGATGGTTTATGCAAACCTGGCTTTCAAATTTTGTTTCAGTTTTTATTTTTTAAATATAATAAAGTGAACTTGCAGATATGAAACAAATAACGGATATATAAATATTTAACTTCTGATACTTACTAGCAGTCCTGGGAGCTTGGTTAGGTAAGTGAGCATCGAATAATTTAGAACAGTAAAAGAGAAAGAAGATTTAAGTTAACATCAAAACAAGAAAATGTTATTAGATTATTAATAATAAATATAGGCTACCGATCTGAATAACTCAATAAAGTAAGAGATGTAAATAAGCAAACCACAGGCCTAGTAGTCACTGAAGTATAAACTTAAGACACTACCTTGTACACAACCACAATACCCTAAATCAGACAAGTTAGAAATATATCTCTAATATATAGAAGAGGTATATACGTTATGATACATTTTTGTGGACTTACATGCATAACTTATGTCATCTTCTCTGAAAAGTACATATTAAGGTACCAGGGTTAGGTAAGGCTAATCTACTTTACATGATTGGTGGTATTTTTGTGTGCATCCACTATTTGAACTTCAATTGATGATAACGTACTTCTAAAAACTGTCAATAAATACCTCACAAGCTTCTAAAACCGTAAGTACACAATTCAAAATCACAAATCAAACTGGATCACATAGACAAATTAGACTATTAATGCTTCTGTGCTTCCCGTTTTTGTTGGTCAAATCAAGTTAGTTCCCTTTACCATATATGTCGAACAAGATACCCAAATATAACCCCAGACTCAAACAATTTGTTACAAAGCGGGTTAGAGACACATATTGCACAAACCAGGCCAGTAGCCAATGCATTTAATTCTCTCCACCATATACATCAAAAAAAAGCTTTCAAAAGCTATATCTATTAAGAAAAATACTCATCAATTTAGACAAAAAATCAATGGCCAGGTGATCCTAAAATTATTGTTTATATAGAATCTGATATAAACTATGCTATAGAGAGGTTTAAACAGTGCTGTTATACAGAACAAATAACATTTAGTCTACTAGTCAATTTACAAATTATTTTAAACTAGTACTAAAAAAGTATAGCCTAAGTGATGGCATATGATTTAGGAAACTTCAAAGGCATCGAGGTTTCATTAAAATTGAAACTATCATTTCCATATAAGTTCATAACAGTAAATTGAATCTGCATGGTATATCTAGCGGAGTCACAAATAGCATTCTAGTTTTTTTATTTGTCTACTAGGATAACTTTATAAGCTATTTATAACAGGCAACATTTGTATGTTCAATAGAAGTTAGGTCTAGAGATAGATTATTACTTAGAGCTTGAGACAAGGTAAATGTATCAGTGTAGAAAGTACTCCATAAATCCAGTTATATTAAAACAACAAAGCACATAACATAAAACTGCAATTTCAGTAACAATCATTTGGTCTTGGGCCAGAAGTATGGACCATAGGAAATAAACAAGAACAAATCCTACAAAATAAACCCTAGAAAATAAAAATAAAGAATAAATCCCCTTCTGTCACTTCCTCGACAAGGAAATCCCCCTTCCCGATATGTAGAATACTACATTGCCACAGTCGTGGAACTAATCGCACGGGGGTTCCTTGTCGAAGGAGTAAAATTAACAAGAACAAAACCCTAGAAAATAAAATAAAGAACAAATCCCCTTCTATCGCTCCCTCGAGAAGGAAATCCCCCTTCTCGGTGTGTAGAATACTACATTGCCACAGCCGATGGAACAAATTGCACGAGGGTTCCTTGTCGAAGGAGTAAAATTAACAAGAATAAATCCTGCAGAATCGCTCAGGGGTTCCTTGTCGAAGGAGATTGAGCGCGGGGGGTTTCCTTGTCGAAGGAGATTCGAACGAACAAAAGGGTTTGAGAAAGTATAAAGGGTGCGAAGGAGATTACCTGGTGTTGTCGACGGTGCTAACTAATTATGTTTTGAGAATTAAAGGGTGCAAAGGAGGAGAAGAATTTGAGCGCAGTATTCTTTTTAGGGGGAGCATTCGCGGGTTTTGGAAATAGCAAACACCAAAAATTTCACTAGAATAGTACAGTGGAGCCAAATTTTCAATATAAACAACATTTTTTATTTATCAAATCTAATCTACTATATTTTGGTGACATAGGTTTGATGATACACGACAGTTTTTATCTGTCAAAAATGCAACGATAGTTTTAGTACGTCGTTGTTGGACAACTCAAACTGTCGCAAATCGCTCTTTCTGGTGTAGTGAAAAAATAAAGGGGAGAAATATTTTATTTACTTTTTTATTACAAACAAGGAAGTACAATCAGAACCCTAACAATGAGGTTTCATAGTACAAGATAAGATCTGGGGAAGTGTGACAATAGAGATTGAGTGATGTAGTGACTCCTTTATTCATTTGACGATCGAGTAGCGAAGGCCTTGCTCTTTGATATGCTCTATCTCTCCCTCTCTCTCTCTCTCTCTCTCTCTCTCTTTCTCTCTCTTGTCTCTTTGTATGTCTGTCTCTGTTGAAAGGAAGGGGTACTCCCCTATTTATAGCCACCTTAAGGCGGCAATGAGATGTGATCAACACAATCTTAGTCGTTAATCTATCTGCTATAGCTATTTAACCGAAAAGTCAGGTCAAGGTGACACGTGGTGTTGATTGGAGGAGATCTTCTGAAGAGATTCCGAAGGCGCTGTTATAGAAGTTGGTATAATGTACTTACCAATTACAACTGCTACTTGCATAGCCTGATCATGATGACACATGGCTCATATTATGATTTGGAAAGATTTTCCATAAAATAGGGTGGTTACAATGCGCGTGCCATAAATGCAAGATCAAATCATCAAGATTATATGCCCGATCGGTTTGACACATGGCATATACTAAGATTTAAGATAATCTCTTGATTTAATGGGGCGGTTAATAACACACATGCTATTAATGTGGGATTTAAATCACCTTAGTTGTATAATTGGATGGTCTGGTTGATTGAACACGTGGCACATACCAAGATTTGAGAAGATCTACCTTCTGGAATATTGTCACGTGAAGGCTTTACCAGTCCACCGACGTGAGGATTTTCAGGAAAACTGCCGTAGGAGGATAGTGTACAAGTGGCACTGTACCGCCCGCTGTCTTGGATTAACAGGTGATGTACAGACATGTGTTGATGCCTTTGTACGGGGTGCTCGAAGCATTGTAGGAAATGGGGCTGGCTG
This sequence comes from Iris pallida, assembly GCA_029216955.1. Classification (NCBI taxonomy): domain Eukaryota; kingdom Viridiplantae; phylum Streptophyta; class Magnoliopsida; order Asparagales; family Iridaceae; genus Iris; species Iris pallida. The sequence goes on from JANAVB010025600.1 coordinate 2,198,859, forward strand.
GAGAACCGCATGGAGAGCCACGGGTTGGTGCACTGTCTCTTAGCCGTACGACCTGATACAGTTTGGACTGAGTGGGCCTTTGAGGATTTTTCATGCTTCTAGAGATATATATTAGATGATTATATAAGAATTGTATCTTATGATAGCGGGGATAAATATGGCCAATAAGGCAGAAAAACATTGGACATAATGGATAAGTTGTATTAGATCTAGATAGATATCTCTATATATGGTTAGACTAGCCTAAGAATTTAATAAACTATTAAAAATTTAGACTAGAAGATTGTCCAATGGTAAATATTATGTTAGGAATATTAGATTTATGTACTTGCTTAGCTTAGGCTTGACCTTACCTAATAAGTTAGGTATAAAAAGTTAGATGTATTTGTAAGAATTGTATAGTGCTTATCCATATAGCTTAAATGGGTATCGTATGACTAAGGATTTATAATATACTTATAGGAGTATAGCATAGAGTCTAGGGTTGCTTGTGGTTTTTAATATCTTTCGTGGGTAGTCATAAATAAGGACTAAAGATTAGAGTTAGAGATCTTACCTTGAATAGACTAGTAAACTATTGCTATGATGTCATGACCCGCACCTACTGTGAGGGTACGAGTACGTAACAGTCTCCAGGCTACGCCGCAGTGTCGGCGGTAGAATGCTGTTCTAGGTCACTATCTAAACAACAACTCACGCAATTATATAATGTACTTGTCAAAATCTCAACTCCGAACGGAGGACAAGTATAGATATAATGAATCTCAATTATAGTCTAAGCACGATATGATAACACAGAAGCTTATAACTATGACTAAATAATAACAACAAACCAAATACTAAATAATAATAATCTCAAACAATCTCAAAACAACATATCTCAACTTATTACAATTCAAGTTCTAAAACATGAAACTAAACCAAGTCAACTAGCTAGTCTCCCGATCACTCTGAGTGTCGAGGCAGAAGGTAGCTAAAACATCTCCTGGTCTATAGTGAGTAGGGCAAGTATCCTCAAGGCAATCATCTGTAAAAATTTTAACAGGTCCAGTCAGGACATGAACGAGTACAACTCATCTAGAAAACCTAAGTAAATGACAGAGAACTATAAAGCAGTTATAGACAGTTTTATTGATGAACATAGTAGTTTATATTCAGGTGATGGTATAGAGAAATAGTTAAGATACAAAGAAAGTAAGGTAACTAAACAAGAAAAGAATCATGGCAATGAAGACTGTAAAATAAAATTCTAACTGAACTAGAGTAACAAGATAAGTTCAGACAGTAAATGTAAAACAAGTATAAATCCTATGTAAATCCAGTACGGGACGAATCTAATACAAGATGAATCCAGTACAAGATGATTCTAGTCAGTGATCAAGAATCCAGGTGAGACCAGCTATATTCTAATAGTGTATTTTAAAATACCGAGATCGACATGTAAACGACTGTAGGTATCAGGCACATCACTCACTGATCAGGCGAGAGATGGCTATGCTTCCAGTAGATTTCAGTTAGAAGATTCCAAATTTGGGGTATGTCTACATGTCTTACTTAATATTTTCCCGCCCCAAAATACAAGTGAATCCATAATTCGATACGAGAATCGAGATGAGTCCAGCTAATAATGATAATATTAGCAATAATTCCAATAATAGAGGCCAGACAATATGGTATGTGTGTCGCATACATGAATCCAGAAATATCCATACTTGTTGTAGCAGAAAATCATATAAAACTAACTAGAACTGAAGTACAGTAATTGACAAATAAATGAGAGAGCTATCAGAGAATGTACTCGCCTAACACTCTGAAAGGTGTAGTATAATATCAGATGTATGCACCGGAGTCACAATGTCCTAAACAGAGTAATATAGGTCATGATATGTAAAATATAAGAAAAATGAAAGACACAATACAATCTACATGATTTCTAGGTCAAACTAGGTCAAGTCAAACTTGGTCAACTCTGGGTCAAACTTAGGCTAGCAAGGGTCAATTGGTCAACTTGTCCAAGTATAGGGTATTGGTTAACTGTCGAGTCAAACAAGGTCAACCTTAAACTATTGGTCAATCTAAGGTCAACCTTAATTATTCCATCCCTATTACCAAGGTAAAATCAACTACCTTGCTAACTTAGTTACCCTCATATATAATCTATACCCTCATATATATGAATACTCATAAACAAATAGGTAACCTTTGTATCATAATACTCTAATACTAGTATTCTAAACTTCCTTCTTTATACTCTCATATATAATACCATAGCTATAGGCTATATATATATATATATATATATATATATATATATATATATATATATATATATATATATATATATATATATAAAAATATATATATATATATATATATATATTTATATATATCTATATATATTATATATATATATATATATAGGCTATATATATATATATATATATATATATATAGCCTATATATATATTATATATATATATATATATATATAATATATATATATCACCCAAACCCCTATTACCATACCTTAACTTTACCCACTCTAATACTCAAGTACCTATAGTATACCTACCTACTTGCTCTTACATAACTGAAGGCATATGAGCCTCTCCCCCTCTTCTACATGTCTACTCAAATACATATGAACTGACCCTCTCCCTCTTCATTGTACCAAATACCTATACACTCCCATACTCCTTGATACTCTCTCCTATGCTACTGCATCTGCTACTACTGCAATGTTACTGCTGCCTTTGCTAATGCCACTGCTACTGCTTGTTGCTACTGACATCTCCCTCACACTACTGTATGTAAACCCCAACTCAACCTCCAACTGACACCAACCCACAACCTAAACTAACCAAGCCAATGCCAAGCCAAATAGGCTTCCTGGCTGCTACCTGCTTGTAAGCAAGGTAGTTGCTTGCTCACAGCTGCAAGCTAAGGCTCTACTGCTACTGCAAAATGTAGATGTTGCATTTGGTAAGGCAAGGCCAACTCCCTCTCATGTTGCTACTGCTCTATTGCTCCTCCTCCTCCTTTCACAATTACCTACACTCTTCGTCACCATTTCGATACCTACTCCCATACTACCAACAATACTAAGACACTCACTCACACATAGAGTATCTAGCCTCAAGCCACATGTATATAATCTAAAATATACATCCATATATATCCCAAATCAATACAAGCCACATATATATATACTCATATGTATCTCAGAAATCTGAGATAAAACCCGACCAATATATCAAATAACAGATAATATATAAACCCACACACAATTCCTCAAAACTGAGCATATATAGATAGATAATATCTAAAACTTATATATGTATAATCATCAAAATATATATATAATATCACTATACATTAAAATTCCAGAAACTAGTTGAAAACCAAATCAATACATCAAAACCTAAACTTAGTTTTCTTATTTCAGTTTACCTACATTATATTATCATCTACATACATATCTGCATTCATATTTACATTTATATACATATTAAAAGATTCAGTAAAAGAATCAGAACCCAATCTCATGCTCAGTATCAGAGCAATATGACTGGTCCCCAAATTAAATCCTAGTTCAACCCGAATCCCATGCAATTCCAAATCAATCACTCGTGTGTCAGTGATACAGACATGGGGACATGTCATGCACATCCATGTGTCCCAATGTGTCCAAAAATTGGGATAAGAAGTGTCCAAGAATTCGAATGCCCATACTGTTAGAACTGGCAGTTGGGGCTGCCTCGTGCAGCCATGTCAAGGAGGATAGAGCTCGACAAGTGGCACGAGGAGTCTCGTGCTCATGCACGAGGCTAGGGTAGGTCTAGGGCTAGGTCTTAGGGTGCCTGTATTGAGTCAGGGTCGTGTCGTGTCTGAGTTTGAGTTGCGTATCAGTGGAAAGAAAACCGACTGTACGTGCACAGCACGAACCAGTGCACACACGATTACGTGTCCGATACGACACGAGGTCGTACGAGGCTTGGGGGATGACTTGTCAGTCATGGCCCCCACCTCCATGCCAAGTGGCATGCGGCCACGTGGCACGTGCAATGAGCACGAGACGTGTAGCAGCAGTAGACAGTGCTTTGTATGCTGTGTGCATGTTCGTGTCCAATTTGGACACGGACACGACACGATATCCAGCTCAGTGCACACGAAAATCAAAACACACAATCAGATCTACAAATTTATTAAAATGGTTTTGGAAAATATGCATAAAAATTTCTATTTGGTATTTTATCAAACACTGGCACATAACCATTGACATGTGTCCGATACGGACACCAAACGGACACAGTTTTCTACCAAACTTAAGGGATAGCTAGGGAGATCTAGGCTAGGATGCAAAGAAATCAGAATAATAACATAATTTAGAGGGTTTACCTATAGTGTGTCAAATGGCAAGAAAAGCCCCAAAATAGAGTGATCCTCCTTGCTAGCTCAAATTCCCAAATTGTTCAAAAGCTGATATTTCTCTCCATAATCAAAAAATAGAGGAGTATTAAATTCTAATGCAAGAAACTATAGTCAAAAAGGAATTAAAATGGAAAAGATAGAGATTGGGGAAGAATGGCAATACCTTTCATTTTTCAAGTGTTGATTCAATACAAAAGAGGCAAGAACCAAAGGAAGAGATATTATATAGGGTTGGGATCCCTATATGGCTGGCCATAAAGGGGGAAATTAGGGTTAGGGTATGACTAATGGGCTTGGGCCAAGTTTTAATGGTAAAGGAATCACTCCATAAGTCAAAAGCCTATGAACCTAATCATTTATTCTCTACATGAAACTTGATTCTAAATGACTTAACTTGGGTTGACTTAAGGTAGACTAGGGTCCCACCATGCTAATCAAGTCACCATAGCTAAAGTCAACATCTAGGTTAGTCTCTTAAGTCACAACTAGTAAAAGTCAAAATTAACAACCATCATTCCAATAATTAATCAAATAATTCCAATAAGTCAAAATGACCAAATTACCCCTAGGCTAAAAATGATAAATAATATTCAAATCACATGGTTAGGCTCTAGGTCAGACAGTCTCTAGTGTTTCACTAGCAGCACATCAAAATCACAAGTCATGACTTAAAACAATTTTAAATTGATTAAAAATCATCAAAATTCATAATGTGATATAAATATCAATAAATAATAATTATAATTACAAAAGTTCAAAATTACACTCATTTGGAAAACTGGGTGTTACATATGATAAACCATTGATCGATACAGCTTAGTTAGGAATTCTAAAAGGATTGTAACTAGAACAGTTATACCTGAATTAAGGTAATATAGTGGTTATAAGATGAAAGAATAATAGGAGTATTATGCTTAAGTAGAATAATTGATAAGAAGCAAGGATAGAATTTCAAAAAAAAAATCAATTTGAAGAAAGATGTAAATTTAGAAGAGCCATAAAGTAAATTGAGACGAGGATTACAACAAAGATTATTCATAATGCCCTAATAAGGATTATGGGGAGTGTGTGACTTACGCAAGTTGTGTGTGACTTATCACTTTCTTAAGATCCAAATGTCATCATAGGAAACCAAGACAGGAAGGTTATAATCTAGTATGAGTAGTAGTTCATAATCTTCAGTCTGATTGATTAGCCGAAGCCTAAGATTATTCTAGCAACTAGAAGTTATAGTTCTCCATTGAGTGTTCCTTTATCTTTTAATAATGAGATTACTTATCTTATTCTCGAAATTATAGTCTAATGATTTTGTGTAAAAAATTATTCTGATTATGTAATTGAATAAAATCCTTATTCCTTTCCACGTCATGCCGTAATTTCAAAAAAAAACTAACCCTTTGATTGGAACCCCTCATTGTGTTTAATGTTCATGTCACTGTAGGTACTAGTTCTTTCCACTCCAATTTCCTTGGCATAGTCACTATGACTTAATTCTTTATACGCCTCCTAAAAATGCATTATCTTCAAATTCCAATCCTATGAACATACTCCTTGAACTTACCATAATTTTCTCTTAATTTGTTATACAAATTCTTTTTTTCATGATTCCCTGGTCACCCATGTTGTGCGATAACGTCTCCCTCTGTATCACCTCGCCCAAGTTATATCTGACTAAGTCATTTCTTTTGTCTTATTGAAGAAAGAACCTATATATGAGCAATATTGATTTGTAATAATTCACTTATAGAGTATTTAACCCTTCCTTAGAAAGTCCTTAGTTATGGTAATTAGTGCCTAAAATTCTTGTATTCTTCCTTAGAAAATATACAGAAATCTTGTAAGTAGGATTATGACCAGAGTTTTCACTACCAACTAAATTCTTATAAGTTGGGTAGTGTCTCAAACTAAGTGTATCCTAGATCTTAGTTTGTGACATTAATTATGATCCCATTCATGACTATATCTCCTATCTTTCTAGTAAACTTGATACGACTAGTCATTTTTAACCTTATTCGACGGTGAATTCGCTTATTCTATTCTACCATGCATATTTTAATTTCGAAGACAAAGTTCTTGTAATTAGGTATAATGTAATCTTTCTATTTTTAAATTTATTTTAGTAATTATAATTATTACAAAATTCGATTTATAATCATGAGAGTTATATATACACTTATGTTACACCTATGCCACAACTAAAAAAATGTGATATTGTGTTAGATATGGCCCTTAAAGACTCACATATAGCCTAAGAAACCTACTTATATTATTTTAGGATTTATTTTAGAATCTTCTAGAAATTTTTAGATAATTAAAACATGGAAAACCTAATTTCAATGGCCTTAGGAACTTACTATGAGTCAATATGAAAATATTTTATTGTCAAACTTTGATTTTAGGGTTAGAAAGCTTAAATATTTTTTCTGTAATTTATTGGAATTTTTCTAGAATTATTTGGAATTTATTTGGAGTTATTTGAACTCAAAAGCCAATTAATAACTAATATCTGAAAATAATAACTGAATTATCCAGTCAGTAGCAGAGTCAGCAGCTCAGTTAGTACCCAGTCAGCTTCTTGGGCCTGCTTGTCACTAACTGTGGCCCATGTGGGTGCTAGGCACGCGGGACTTCACCCATATATATATATATATATATATATATATATATATATATATATATATATATATATATTATATAAAACCCTAATTTATTTCTACCGCAATTAATTTTGAGAGAAGAGAGAAAGAGGACACTTCTATAGGGGATTTTTGGGTTCTTCAAACTTCGTAGAGAGATGGCGACCAATCCAAACGTCAGAATCACACACACACTTTTTGGAACTGTATCGAGGTAGGGTTTCTGAATCTATAATTTATTTTATGAAATTCAAAACCATAATTTCTGTAAAATTATATGACTGTCAATTGGTCGAAGTATGATTTCGGTTACTGCTTTTGAGGTTCCAGGAGATCCCAAACTCGTTGCCATGATCCATTTGATGTTTTGGAAAGCTGATGCAAAGACCTACACCATATAAATTTTCCAGGATTTAATAGGTTAAATTGTTATTTTGTTAATTTATAGAAGTCCTAGATGACTAGTAATCCACCATAACTGTAAACTGTAAGCCATATTTGCAATATCTCGCAAACAGTTAAAGATTCGTGCGAACCATCAATTCAAGCATTCTTGTAGCGCTAAAATCTAGAGGTTTGTGTACTCAAATTTTAGGGTTGTATCTGCTGACTTTTGGTCAACATAACGCCTCGATTGCGTGCCATGAATCTCAAAGTTTGCAACATAGTATTTTTTTATAATTAACTTTGAATTCAAAATATAAATGGATATATAATTATTATGGAGACTAGTGTCACTTAGTTCTAGGTAATTTGACTAATAGAATAACATAGCCGAGATGGAAAATATGTGACTTTGACCCGTCCAACTTTCCTTGTTAAGGAGTTGTTGAAATTAGTATAATTATAATTATTTATATTTATGTTTATAAAATATAATTATTTGTGATTTGGGTTGGTAGATATATACATAGAAGTATGGTTTGCTGCTTCGTGGATAGTTCTAGCTAGGCATTGGCTTTGCAACTAAGCATGCTTGGACGTACACCAAGCAAGTATATATTGCCACATATTCATTGTTACTTCATGTAATAATGAATGCTTATATTTACTTTTATTTTTATGTATTACTTGTGCATTTTTGTGCGTCCGAGAGGACTCAGGTGCATCGATGGCATAAGTCGATATGTTTCTTTATGTATCATGACTTAGGCATAAGTAGACTACCCCATTATTTGTGGGATATTCTTATAACTCGCATTAACTTGACACGTACTTTATTACCACCACGGATGTGTGATATTTATGAGAGGACACGTGATGTCATATCCGATTGATCATCGATATATATGGGACGTGTGTCGGCGCAGCGCATATTTATTAGCATAGACGCATCCATTAGACTTAAAAGTGAGGTATTGGATGCATCGTGTAGTTCACATGGACAGTATCATGGGGTAGGAGGGGGACAACTACTAGGCGTAGGGACTACCATTTATTTTTCTTCACTTGTCGGCTGGTAGTGACTCGAATTGGCGCTACTTGTGGCCACCCATTTTATTTTTGTTTTGTTGTTATGAAAGCTCTTGTGTGGAATGTTATCCTCAAATTGCATTCACATAGCTTGGTTAGGTTATCCCTTGTAAACTTCACATGTTTGTTTCATTTTATATTTGGCATGTATATTATGTATCCTCCTACGTCCCTCTTAGGACCCGATTTCCTTCCCATTTGTTTTCCATAAATAAATTCACTTTATTTATTGTGTTTCTGGAAAAATTACACCTGTAGGAATCCGATCTAGAAGACGATCGCTTTATCCCTTAGACGATGCAAAGAAGAAAAGCTCTCAAAAATGCAACAACAATTTAGATATCTATGTATCTGTACAATGAATGAGAAAAGAACTCTATTTATAGAGTCAAAAATAACTGAAAAAGATAACTGTCTTCACAACCTGTGCATAGTTGAAAATCACACAGGATTTAACATACGCAAGGTTATGAGCAGTTACTGGACGTGGCCTGTAACTGTTGGACACATGGCAATCATGCATGAGTCGTGTGCAAGTTACAGGACACGCATGTGAGAGATTGGTGGCATGGCTGCCACGTACTCCAATTTGATGAAATCCACGCAGGCTTGTTGAGGACGAAATCCACGCAGACTTGGGGCAGAAAGCTTCAGAATTCACGCAGACTTGGTGCAGAAAGCTTCAGAATCCACGCAGACTTGGTGCAGAAAGCTTCAAAATACACGCAAGCTTGAGAAAGGAACATAGAAGTTCGAAATACACGCAGACTTGAGTCAGAACTACCAGCTGTCTTGATTCGACGTACCTCGACTGACACAAAATATATGGTGGATGGGAATACTGAATTGAACAATGAACCTTCTTCTTCGATGACTCCTCAAGACCAAAGGATTGCTTCTTTGGAACAGCAAATGAAATCTATGGCTGATACTATGAAGTCGATGTATGAACTCATGGCAACCCAACTGCAAAATCGACAGACTGTACCAGATGCCATACCAATTGACACTGGTGTGAGTCCAGTACATGTTCTTCCAGCACTACAATCCAATACTCCTGGGCAAGCTCAAACGGTTCCTAGTCACTCTGGAGCTGGGGGTAGTGCTTATAATGTTGTTCCTCCTCCCAACTATTCTCTACAAGCTACAACTCCACAATCTTCCGGAGTTGTTACTGAAGAATTGAGGAATCTTCGAACTCAATTTGAGGCATTCAAACAGAAGGATGGTTTACAAAGGTTAGGCATCAAGCAACCTTATCCGATAGAATGGAAGCAAGTATCGTATCCTCCTAAATACAAGCCTCCTACTATCTCATTCTATGATGGAACCACTTCTCCGAGTTAATTTATTAATCATTTTGAAGTGATGACTGACCAGTTGCAACCAAGTGACGCCCTCTTTACTCGGGTATTTGTCGGATGTCTCAAAGGAACGGCTTATGAATGGTATAGAAGTCTCCCGGATGGGTGTATTACCTCATTTGCCGGTTTCAAACAAATGTTTCTTGAACGGTTCTATGAAGGGCTCAATGACATGACTATGTCTGCCCTTATAAGAATCAAGCAGAAAAATAATGAAACTACAGAGGAATTTATTGAACGGTTTCGAAGAGAAGCTCTGAAGATGCCTCTTGGCACTCCTGATGCTGTCACCATCGACGCATACAAATCAAATTTGTTGCCAATTATCAGCATGTGGACAGGATCTACTCAATTTCAAGATTGGCCTTCCTTCATAGTTAGTGCCAAAGCCGCAGAAATTAGTGCTGAAACTTTCAAAGATTTAGGAGTACAAATGACTCCCAAAGAAATAGGTCAAAATACTAATAATAATGCTAAATCCAATACTCGCAAGGGAAAAGAAATCCTTGAAGTTAATCTTCAGAGTAAAGATGCATCGACTGTTCAAACTCCTCCTGCCTCTACGACTCAACAACCAAGAGCACCTCGCCCCAAAGAAGAATACTCTTTTGATGATGATGATGTTCTTGGTATCTTTGAATGTCTGCTGAAAGGTAATAAAATACAATTACCTGAAATCAAGAAACCTGATGAAGCTGGTAAAATGGATCACCCTAAATACTGTCCATACCACAGAATGTTGGGTCATACAGTTCGTACATGTTATGTACTGAAAGGAAAGATCCAGGAAATGATTAAATCTGGAGCTATCACTCTTACTCCGAAAGATAAGACTGTTACCTCCAATGTCGTCTCTATGCAATTCAGAGATTTCCCTCCTCAACTCCTTGAAAGCGGGATTGTTCCTATTCCCAAGGCAACTCTTGAAATAGTGAATATTTCTCCTCCACAATCTGAAGGATTAGTACCAATCACTATGGAAACAGGAGAAATCATATGGATTCATCCTGATCTAGTGGCAGATTTTGAATCTCCTCCTCTTCAAAAGACTATTTCCCGAAAATCTAAGGCTGGGAAAACTAAGTCATGTCATATGACTTCTTTCGAATCTACTTCCGACACAGAGCCGAAAGATAATGAAGAAGCACTTGCTGGTGCTACTCGAACAGGGAAACCTTATCTGAAGGATTATTCCAAGAGTCCTGAGGATACTCCTGATATCCCTCCTACTGACAAAGATGCTTCTAATGTTCCTCTTGAAGAAGAATCATCCACTGCACCTATTCCTTCAACTGCACCAGTTGTACCTACTCCTTCCAAGTCCACAGCTCTTGAGAAAGGCAAACAACAGGCTCGATTTGATAAGCCAATCAAGAAGTCCCCTCCTCTTGGGCTTCAGAAACCTTATAACTTCGACATTCTAGCTCAACTTGCTAATACTCCAGCTAGAATGTCCCTCTTTGAACTTCTACGTCTTTCTAAAGAGACTCGGGAGGCGTTAAGTGAGGCACTTCTTCAGGCTGACTCTTGTCTTGCACAATTAAAGAAGCCTTGTGAAGAACCTGCCACTTGCTTACATTGCAACAGTGTATTGGAGATTATACCAAATATCACCTTTACACAAGATGACATGCTACTGGAGGATAATCGACATGATCGGCCTCTCTACTACACCAGTTATATCGATACGGTGAAGGTAGACCGTATCCTCATTGATCCAGGGTCTGCTATAAGTATAATGCCAAAGAGTCTGTTGGATGAACTAAAAATCCCTCTTCACAAGCTTTCCAAGACGGTTACTACTATCCTGGGATTCAATCAAAGCCGAAGCGAGCCTTTGGGAAAGATTCATCTGAAACTCCAGATAGGCGATTTCAGATCCAAAGTCACTTTCTATGTAATCGAGATCGTGGGATCTTATAATCTTCTTCTAGGGAGGCCCTTTCTTCATGAAAATAATGTGGTGCCTTCTACTCTTCATCAGTGTTTTAAATACATTGACAGCAATGGAAGAGTACAAAAAGAAGTTGCTGATATAAATCCTTTCTATGGGGTTGAAGCTTATTTCAATGATTCCCGGATATACAAAGAAGAATATACAAAGGTGATACAAGCTATGGAGAAAGAGGATCCGCAAAGTGAGACTTTGATAATTCCTGTTAAAGGTCGAACTACTCAGCAATAATCTCCTAAATCTTCTGGAGAAGCCCCCTTCACTATTACAGTGAGCGGACGGATCTCTCCATTACCTCAGTCGTCTACTCAAGATACACTGATCATTCCTGTCAGTGGACGTACTACAGTTCCTGTATCTTTACATATAAAACAGGATACTCTGGTAATCCCTGTTGGAGGGCGGACTACTCTTCCATCTCAGGCTTCAAGGGAGCTCACCTCTTCTGAGCCATTTGTTATCGATCTTAATCGAAACAAAACTTCCTCTCGTTCTTCTTCTCCCCCTTTAGTCATTGATTTGGCTAAGATTTCTAAGGTTCAACCTTCTTCTAAGGTTCAACTTCCTTCTGATGTAAATACTGCTACTTTTAAATTTAATAAAAAGTCTCCATCTTTTCAGTATATTGATGTGTGTAATCATGTTCATAGTTATTTACATTTGTTAGATGACTTGAGAACAATAACCATAGGAGTTGTACAGACTGTTCATACAGACGTATCCCTAGAATCAGTACAAACTTTATACTTTTTGGTTCCTAGTAGAAAGCCAGGAGACATTCCAATATTCTTCTACAAAGGGCCCCAGAATCCTTCTGATTTAGAAGATGATGACAAAAACGATGATACCGGAAGATTACAACTACGTCGTTATAGTCAACAATCTAAAGATATCATTAAAAATATGGGCTATGACTTCAGAACTGGCCTCAGTAATGGGAGAGGAAGAAGAATGCCTGTTCGGATTCCTCCTTTAAAATATGGAAGGACGAAATGCGGATTAGGTTATATTGCTCCTACTCCCTTTATCAATACTATCCATGAAGATCCCGAATCTGACGAAGATAAGAGATCTGATTCTTCCAGTACTACCTCTTGGGATTCTGATACAAGTATCGGCGACTTCCACCGCAACATTCTGTCTTCCAACATGGTTTCCGTCGATGGTTCTGAAGATGATGAAAACGAAGACAAGTTTGAAATCTCACCTGAATCAGAACAATGGGCCCAAAGGTTAGATAATCAATGGGAGTTTCAATTCGAACAAAAAGAACCTCTGACTGAAGACAAACTTGTTCAAATAGATGTTGGTGAAGAGGTATCCCCCAAACCAATATTCATCAGTGAAAGTCTTTCAGAAACTGATAAGCAAGATATGATCAAACTTTTTCGTGAATACATCGATGTCTTCGCTTGGAGTTATGAAGATATGCCAGGACTTGATCCACAAATCGCAACTCATAAACTCAATATCATGCCGAATGCTAAACCGGTCAAACAACAACAACGACGATTTCGTCCAGATATTATGGATGCAATTGAAGCTGAAGTCAATAAACTCATGGCCTCTGGGTTTATTAGAGAGGAACAACATCCCGATTGGGTGGCTAATATAGTTCATGTCCTTAAAAATACTGGCAAGATCAGAGTATGCATAGACTTCCGCGATCTCAATACGGCATGTCCTAAAGACGAATTCCCTCTACCAATTACTGATGTTATGATCGATAATACCTGTGGGTTTGAACGGATGTCATTCATGGACGGGTATTCTGGATACAATCAGATTAAAATGTTTCCAGATGATGAGAAACACACTTCCTTCAGAACACCGATCGGTACATACTGTTATACAGTGATGCCATTCGGTCTCAAGAATACAGGAGCAACTTATCAACGAGCTATGAGCACTATATTCCGTGAACATTTGTGGAAAACAGTCGAATGCTACGTTGATGATATTACAGTCAAAAGTCGACAAAAAGAGGATCACATCCAAGATTTGAAGACTATTTTTGATCTAATGCGTAAGCATCAACTAAAGATGAACCCTACTAAGTCCTTCTTAGACGTCTCTAGTGGCAAATTTCTCGGCTTCGTTATTACCTCGAAAGGTATACGCGTAGATCCCGAGAAGATCAAAGCCATCCAAGAGATGCGTCCTCCACGCACCTTAAAAGAGCTACGAGGATTTCAAGGAAGGATCGCTTATATCAGGAGATTCATCTCTAATCTTTCAGGACGCTGCAGACCATTCAATAAACTTATGAAGAAAGGTGTTTCTTTTGTCTGGAATGATGAATGTCAGAAAGCATTCGATGATATAAAACAATATCTGATGAGCCCTCCAGTATTGGTACCTCCTGTCTCAGGAATACCGTTCCTCCTATACACCCGAGCAATGAGTCATTCATTGGGTGCATTGCTCGCTCAAAAGAATAAAAATGGTCATGAACAAGCCATTTACTATCTCAGTCGTACTATGACCGGAGCTGAACCTCGATATTCACCGGTCGAAAAAGAATGTCTAGCCTTGATGTTCGTTGTCCAAAAGAGACGACATTATATCATTGGTCAGACCATTCATGTCATTTCTAGGATCAATCCTATACGAGTCATGATGAAGAAACCGAGTGTTTTAAATTCTCGATTGGCTAACTGGGGAATCTTACTTGCTCAGTATGATATGCACTATATCCCTCAGAAATCAGTCAAAGGACAAGCTTTAGCCGATTTTCTGGCTGCTCATTCAATTCCAGAAAATTCAAAACTCTATGATGAAATCCCAGATGAAGTCCTAGATTCAAACCAAATTGCTGAAGAAGATCCTACTTGGCGTCTATTCTTTGATGGAGATTCAAGAATAGGTCCTAATGGTGACATTGTCGCTGGGGTTGGAATCATTCTTGTGTCGCCAGAAGGTCTTGTTATCCAAAGAGCTTATTCTCTCGATCAACCATGTTCAAACAATGTAGCTGAGTACAATATACTACTTATTGGTCTTCAACTTGCTAAACATCTAAATATTCAACATTTGGAAGCGTATGGAGATTCTAAACTCATTGTCAATCAGATAAGGGGTACTTATGAAGTTCGCCATCAAGATCTAGTTCCTTATCATAGATCGGCTATATCTATGGCTTCTTCATTCGAAGGATTCTTCATCGAGCATGTTAGGCGAGCATGTAACACAGAAGCTGATGCTCTTGTTAATCTTGCGGCAGTGTTAGCTATTCCAATTAAACGTCAACAAATGATTGTTGTCTGCAATCGAGAATTATTTTATCTCGAAAACAATCTAACTTTAGGACTTCCAGTTGACATTGAAGAATCAATATCTCATGATGTCAATGCAACAAGAGGGTTTAGATAAAGTCGTAAATCATTATCATCTTCATCTGATTCTAGCATGGAATTCATCTTCAGTAATTCAACTGAGACTCAGAATACGGATAAAGATTGGAGACTTCCTTTCTTAGATTTCGTATTGTATGATATTCTTCCAGATAATCCGAGTGAGGCAGCATCTATCAGACGACGATCACTCAGGTTCTATTACAATCATACTACAAAAACCTTATATCGTCGAGCTTATGATGGTTTACTTCTTCGATGTATTGCCGGTGATGAGGCTCAACAAATTATCCGCGAAGCACATGATAGAATTTGTGGAGCACATCAGCCTGGACCAAAACTTTAAGACCGTATTCGACGTATGGGTTATTATTGGCCCACTATGGTATCAGATGCCATCGAATATGCAAGGAAGTGTAAAGCCTGTCAAATCCATGCGGATTTTATTCATCAACCCTCAGAATTTCTACAACCAACGGCAGCATCATGGCCCTTCGAAGCTTGGGGCATGGACATTATCGGTCCGATCAATCCGCCGTCGTCAAAAGGTCATCGGTTTATTCTCGCAATAACTGATTATTTCTCCAAATGGGCCGAAGCTATTCCTTTATCAGAAGTCAAAACTTCCAATGTCATCAACTTTATCAAGCATCATGTCATCTACAGATTTGGTGTTCCCCGACGCATTATTCATGATAATGGACCACAATTCGTCAGCCAGAAATTTACTCGATTCTGTGACGATCATCGGATCAACAATGTGGCTTCTACCGCATATAATCCGGCAGCTAACGGATTAGCAGAGACTTTCAACAAGACCATCATCAAACTCTTAAAGAAGTTTGTCTCTACTAACAAACGTAATTGGAGTAAAAAACTCGGTGAATGTTTATGGGCTTACCGTACTACAGTTCGTAATGCTACTAAATGTACACCTTTCTCTCTGGTGTACGGATGCGAAGCTGTTCTTCCGTTAGAGATTCAAATTCCTTCTTTAAGGATAGCAATCGCTAATGAACTTACCGCCGAGAATAATGATCGTCTTCGACTTCAGGAATTAGAAGCTCTGGATGAAAAGCGATTATCTGCTCAACAGAATATCGAATTCTATCAAGCTAGAATCTCAAGAGCTTTTAACAAGAAAGTCAGAGTTCGAGCATATCAAAAAGGAGAACTTGTTCTAACAGTCAGACGTCCTATGACTATGACTCATATGAGCAAAGGCAAATTCGACGCAAAGTGGGAAGGTCCCTATGTTGTGAGCAGAGTTTTCTCAAATGGAGCTTAGCAACTCTCAGAACTGGATGGTCGAATTGTTATGATGCCTATTAATGGCAAATTCTTTAAAAAATATTATGTATAAATATAAGTACTTGTAAAATCATCAGACAAAGTTTAAGTTTATGAATAAAATTCAAATTTTATTTCATCATATGATAGTATATGATATTAAAGAAGGTCACTATCATCCTTCTCTACATTTGGACGCGGACCGCTGCCGTCCTTCTCGAAAACGCGATCAGCAAAAGAGCTGAGAACTTCTTTGCTGGAACCCACGAGGAATTTGCAAGCAGACATCCTCATGGCTTCCTCTTCTTCAGTCCTTCCTGGATCAAGCAGAAAGTTCAGAATGTCTCGCGGTGGCTCGGGTGCAAACGAACCTTCGCCTGCTTCTAACTCCTTCGGCTGAACTAGATCGACAGGGCGTTCTTCAGTGCTCTTCTTAACCTTCGGGACGATTTCAGCTTTCTTGGATGCTTCTTCAGACGACATTTTTATGTTGAAGAGTAGAAGTGTTCGTTCTTGTCAGATTTCTGCTATATTTATAGGCAGAAGTTCCTCAAATAATGAAGCATCACATTTATCCGACGGTTCGCCCGTTCATTAATCTCTGACGGTTCATCCGTTCATTTATCACATTCATCCGACGGTTCGCCCGTTCATTAATGCCTGACGGTTCATCCGTTCATTTTCATCCGACGGTTCGCCCGTTCATTAAATGCCTGACGTTTCAGCCATTCATGAAAAATTGAGTTCAAAAATATTTTTATATATGAATTATATTTTTTCTAATCAGTATTAAACTAAGATCATTTCTGGTTTAATATCATCTGATAGAATTACAAAGTTTGTTTGTATATTCTATTCTATTGAAATGTGTCATGTATTATTTACCTCTGAACATATTTTCTATAAATATATCATTACCAAAACAGCAAAACTATAAATCAGATCAAGAATGCTCATTTGTTTTCATTCAGAATCAAAATATTGAATACAAGTGAAAATGAAAAAGATTCATTTATTAGGAGTTATTAGCTCCCTGATACGATCAAGAACAGCATTCATTTTCTCTTCATGAGCTTTTTAAACTCTTTCAGCTGCTTCCACTGTGACATTTTGTTCATCAAAAATGATAATAGCAGATTGGAGATGGTTAACTTCTTCAATTTGCTCTGTCTGCATCTGCTCTCATTTCTTTTGAAGAGTTTCACAGCGTTCGGCTTCAGAAATATAGGCAGCATTGACCTCAGCTTGCTCTGTTTCTATGACAGCAATTCGTTCTTGAAGACGAGCCAACTCCTCTTTCAACTTTTGCAGCTCTTCAGCCTTAGATGCTTTATCTTTCTCTAGAAGCTCTACTCTCTGACGAGTAGCTAATATTTCTTCACCATTTTCTACTAATTTCTCAGAAGAAGAGGCAAGAAATGCTTCTAATGCAGCTTGCTGGGACTGGGCTTCATGCTCTAGTTGACTAATCTCAGCCACCGTTAAAGAATGAATGTCTTCCTTCTTAGTCTCCCAGTATTTTCGGATAGTTATTTCCAACTCATCCAGGAGATGTTCGAAGAAGATGCACTGAGATTCGCAACCAGCATGTCGCAACGCCATGAGCGGGAAATTGATCATAGTTCGAAGCTCAGAAAAGGGCATAGCTTCGTCCTTCAAGAAACGTCTGGAGTATGTATCTAGATATGCGTAAATAATCTCTGAATACATTCCCAGAGTTCTTGCTAGTCCAATCTCAAACCCAGGAGTCGTTGTCATTATGGAAGAAGAAGCTTGAACATTCTCCATCCTGGGAACGGAAGTATGTGCCACTGGAGAAGTTGGCAAGTGTGAACTCCCTTCATCAGCATCAGCCTGGATAAGTGGAGCATGAGTCGAACTCATTGTTGCAGCAGTTCCTGTTATCAAAGAAAAAATAATCAGCATCTAAAGAAGAAGAAACAGTAAAAACAGAATCTGAAATAAAATTATACCAGGCTGAGGTTCATATTCTATGTGGTGAGGGAGTCTTGCGTCTTCTCGTAGCCGGTCCATGATGGTGTCCGACACCTGCTTCATGTGGCTGCTTCCAGCTCCAGAATTACTGGGTGCTGGAGCGTTGTCCGGAGATTGGGCAGGTTCGGGACTGAGTTCCATTCTGTTCCCTCTAACTTTATCTTCATCATAAGGAGTAGAAGTGCCAGCATGCCAGTCCTCTCCATCATCAGCTTCTTCTTCTTCTTCAGACTCTTTTTCATCCCCAGCTTCAAGATGAGTCTCTGATCCGGAGTCCATGATGTTCACATCCTCATCTATTCCTTGAGATGGATGAATCCCAGGAACAGTAATAATAGCAAGTTCAGTATTGACTGCCGGTTCAGTTTCCCCTGGAATATCAGTTCGAAGAACGATGTCTTTACAAACATTCTTCAACAAGTCATCAGCAGCTGATAGCTCGGACGTTGGCACGTCTTCATCGCCTCTGGCCAAAGAAACATTTTCTTCCACCTGAGTTTCTGGAACTTCTGATTGTTCCATAACTTCTGCCGGGGCTAGTTCTTCTTCAGAATATTCAATCTGATCATCCAATGCCTGGATGACGCCCTCTGTCCCATGCTCAAAAGGGATCATCCTTGTCTCTGAGGGTTCAATAACTACTCCACTTGTTGTCGGAGCAGTTGTTTTCTGAGCTCGAGTGGACTCTACCTCAGTTCGTTCAGCTGAAGTTGCTGGACGATGAATATCATCAGATTCAGTTTTCTCAGTGGAAGTCGCTTCATTAATCTCTGGCAAGACCCCTCTACTCATAATCGTTTCTAGGAGATCATTGTCCTTCATTTTGCCGACGGTCTTCTTGACATACCTGCCTCTCGACCTCCTTGTTATCAAAGGAGCATCGTCTTTATCGGTATCTTCGTCTTTATCGGCGGCGTCATCTTCATCCACTAAGATGCCACCTAAAGATGAAGTGGCAGTTACTGAGACCCCTTTCTTTTTCTTCTTAGATGTCTGAGACTTAGTTCTCTTTTTGGAGACTGTCTCAGATTCATCACTTCTCTTTCTCTTAGAAAGGGATACAAATATGGGAGGAAGAACTTCATCATGAAAACTTCGCTCTTGAAATAAGTCATATAGGGGCTCAACCTCTGCTGTCTCATCTTCAGGTTCTGGAGAAAATCGTTAAATAACAATTTTCTTCTTCGACCTCTTTGATGAGCTGGGTCGTCTTCCGCTACAAAAGTCTTCAGATGGAAACTCGGCTTGAAGGTGCTTGACGAAACATAGAAGCGAGCATATGTGTAAAGCATCTTCGTCCCCGTGCTGGATAAAGTATTAGGCATAGAGAATACAACTTTTGTATCTCTAGCCGCAAAATATCTCCAGGCCCGAGCTTCGTCAATAAGCCCTCCACGAGCAGAGAGGCAGGTCGTGGCATTTCCAACATGAAGTTGGTCATATCCAAACTGCCTGGCAAATCGGCTTGGTAAATACGGTTCCAGATACGTCATTTCTTCATGACGGTATACTAAATGAGAGGGTCGGATTCTCTGCAACCACTGAAAGGCTACATCATCTAGCCTATTCCCCTTATCTCCATCTATCATATTCAAGGGCATGCTTTCATAACCCAGTGGTGGAGGGACACATTGAATGGACCAATGTGATGCTCGATTCAGAATATTTCTACATTCTGGAAGAGTGTGAACCTTCCAGAAAGTTTTCCCAGAATACTTCTCCAAAAAGAGACTGCCACTCCCTCCTGCTCCTGGAGGTATTAGACCATCATGATGGAGAAGAAGCCAACCATATAAATATGTGAAGGGCATCTCTATTCTGGGAAATTCATCTGTCATCCTCCTCTGATCAGATAGCATATTGGTTACAAAGTTCCGAAGACCTGCATTCAGCCTACAGGTCATCGCTGATAACAAGTCTATCTTATAACCATATATAAGGTGTACTGCTGCAAAGATAACGCCTCTATGTATTCTGTCTAGAGAACTGGAGCCAGAAATGATGAATCTTCTTAACTAAAGAGATAGGAATCCGGCTAAGTGACCGTTCCTTGACAGAGTCTTTCCACTCTGCCTCACATACGAGCTAAAGGTGGTTCCAGCCTTAAACTCGTATCAGTCTTCATCGATCGTGAAATCCTTGCAATCATACTTCTCTAGTAAATAAATGATTTCACTCTCAGAGAGAGGCTTGAAAGAGTTAATCTGGTACCATCTCTTCTCGTTTATCTTTTTCTCATCTTTTTTATGGTTCATAAAAAGATAGGACATCCACTTCTGGATGTGGTTGCCGGCTTCTTCCTTAGTACTCTTGTAATACATAGTACATGTACCGAAATGGCACATCATTTCTTCAAACAGGTGTACCATTTCAGGATTCTTATCTGACAGAAAGTTCAGCTCTTCTGTCGTAGGCACATACTCTTCATACGGCAGCGTGCCTGAAGGCAGATGCGAGATGTATTCCATCTCATGAAGGGCAAAGCCCATTTCCCCTTTGGGAGTCATAAATGTCCCCGTCCTGTAGTTATACCTCTCAACCAAGGCCAAGAACAGAAAGGGGTTGGGTCTGAAGCCGTATGATGAATTGACGATTGCGTCATAAAGGTTTATCTTCTTCAGCTCACTCTCGAACTTTTCCAGAGCCCAATGCACCAAAGTCCTCCATCTCACGTTCTCCTAATTTATTAAGCCGTTCATCCTCGGCGTTGAATCAGTGGGGTAAAATGCCTTCTCGTTGGCCATGAATTCATTTATGAAAACAGGCGTCCGGAATGGCATCAATTTTGATGAGTCTTCAGGTGGTACGCATCCTGGCTTCAAACCTCGGAACACGGACACATGTTTCTCTGGGGAACTGAAGAATCCCTCCTTCCTGTAAATGATACGGCTCGCCTTTGCCTGCTGATATTTTGTCAAGTACCAGGACATCTTTCGGGGATAACTAGCATGCATGAATCTCATGATAGATAAGCCCCTAGAAACCTTTGGCCAGTACATAGGCTGTCCTGCATCACCTTCGAAATAAAAGCAAACCTTCTCTCTGATGCCCTTTGGCTGTGATTTCTGTGCTATGGCATCCCCGAACAGAAATGCTGGTTTCTTGTGGAACACCAAATCAAGGCTCTGAAAGGGTTCACCATTCATCAAACAGAGTAGAGTTGTATGGTCTTGATTTGCCAACAACGACAGTCTGGCTTCTGGAAGGTCAAACTGAGGAAATTTCACATGAGATAAATCATGTTTAAATAAAAAACTCAGGTGCCCTTCATAATCTGCCTCTTCACTTCTGATGTTCACTACAGAAAATAAAAGAAGACAAGGTCAGATGTGTTTTCTATGTCTACGAGCCTTATGCGTGTATAGCAGTGTTCAAAAGAAATTTCATAAGTCACGCAGACTTCAGACAGATATACTATCAAAAATCACGCAGATGACTAATTCACGCAAAGTCCAGACAGATTAGAATGAAAAGTCACGCATCATTGCCAGAATCACATTTAAAGTAAGAATGACAAAAATACGCTGACAGATCAAAGACTAATCTATCCAGAAGATGACTCTCAGAAGCTGCGTGAATTATTCAACATGGACATTTCTGCCAACATGTGAAAAATCATGCAGAGTCATGAAAGCTGCGTGAATAATTCAACATGGACATTTCTGCCAACATGTGAAAAATCACGCAGAGTCATGAAAGCTGCGTGAATAATTCAAACATTGACATCCCTGCCAATACATGAAAAATCACGCAGAGTCATGAGAGCCATGCTCATTTGCGTGAAACACAGAGCTTCGTAAACACGAAGATATGAAGTATGGCCGACCCTAAAGAGGGGGCATACTTTGTTAATATCCTTTGCCCTAAGAAGGGGGGATATATTTCTAAAGTTCATTATTTGTTTTAAGATCCTAAGATTTCTATGTGAAGTTCATCTTCATCGAAGTCATCTTCATCAAGTCGCCTTCAAAAGTTCGTATCCTCATCCATCACTTACGCCGCATAGGAGGATGCGTGACTTCTCGTCGAGGGAGTCTGTCAGTGGTGGCACGAGAGGAAGTCGCAGGAGCTTTCCCCTTGGCCTGAGCATCGGCTTTCTTAGGAGCCATTGCTGTTGAAAGGGAAAGAAGAAGTCAAGAAGATGAAGTTCGTCGGAGGAGATGAAGTTTCTCTTCTGTGGATTCTCTCTCTCTAAAAGCAAGTAAAGAATGAAAGAAGTGGTTTATGGCTTATTTATAGGCTCATGAAGAATTCCAAACGGCAACATCATTATTTGCCTCGATTTAGGAGCTTTGCACGGGATCCTAACTGCACAGAATCCCAACAGTCCAATCATTTCGGAGTAAATCTCTCTTTAAAGTCATCTCAGCGTGACTAAATTCATTTTATCATCTCGATTTCAAAGTATTTCGAAATAATTTATCATTTTTCGAAAACTTTGAAGGGGGTTTTGTAGGCCTAAAAAAATGAAAGTCACGCTGAGTTGATCAGAACAAAGTCTAAAAGTCACGCTGAGTTGATCAGTACAAAGTCTAAAAGTCACGCTGAGTTGATCTAGACAGACAATGTTTTCTCAAATACACGCAGAGACAACTCATCATTTGTCAGAGTGTCATTATGACTGACAGCACGACAGTCAAAGAATGTCTTCTCGTATGTCACGTATGCACGAAACTCGAGAGATCACAGTCGACTATTGCGTGATTTTCGAGTTTCGTGCATACGTGGCATACGAGAAGACATTCTTTGACTGTCGTGCTGTCAGTCATAATGACACTCTGACAAATGATGAGCTATTTCTGCGTGTATTTGAGAAAACATTGTCTGTCTTGTAACCTCTCTTCCCGAATTTCCAAAATTAGTTTTTTGTTTTTGTTTTTTTTTTGTATTTTCTGTGTTTAGAAATATTTTTCGGTGAAACTTTCTGAAGGATATGATTAGTTATTTTATCTAAACTAGTTTTATATTAAACATTTTTTTTATAAAATACTACGTTGCTTCATAGAAGTATTTTGTCGACATGTTTTTACTGCTTTGGACTTTCATGGAATTGGCATGAAAACGATTTGAAAGTAATATTTATTTTTAAATCAATAATTTTATCAAATTGTTTTAAAGAAGTGTTGGATTAAAATATGTATATATTTAAAATTATGATATCGTTATATCTAATTTCTATAATGATTAATTATTTAAAATAGGGCTTAATATACATTTCTCGATGATATCGAAAATGATAATCGGATATTGTCCTTGATTTGAAAATGTGTTATTCGATAAATACTAAATATCATTTTAACATTATTATGTTGATCATCTATAGACTTGAATTACATGGCTTAGTTACTTGACAATATCAAAATTATTTAAAATTTGTTTAAAACGATTCTATGGTCACCAAATATTATTTTCAAGTTATTATAATAATCAATTAATTAAGTTCGATTTTGTACGACCGAGATTACTTTGATATTAATCATTAACTATTGTTATCTAGTACGGTATTTATATTGATTAGTTAATGTTTAAACAAATATTTATTGGAGATTTAAGTTTATGGAAGAGATTAAACTAAAGTGTTTTTGAATGATAATTTCAACTACCAGTTAATCTCTTCTATATTCGTTTAAGCATGATACCTATTTAAATATATATTTACCAAGTTACAAATCTATCTAGATAACCATCTTTTTCCTAGGAATCATAATCCTCCCCTCGCTCTTTATCTTTTCGGCTCCCTGTCTATATCTTCGGCCAACACATAAATGCTCCGCTCGGCCTCTTCTAACCATCTTCCTCTCCATCCCTTTCGCCATCGACCGAGCTCCAGCCATTCCGAGAGGAGGACAGTGGCTAATGGTGCGCTCCCTCACAAGTTTGAAAGAAGAAAACTAGAATAGAGAGGACTCCTCTGAATGTTCAGTATTTTATTGTGGGCTTGATTGGATTTAAAATGAGAGGAGTATGGAATCTGGAAACAATGCTCACCAACCAAATTTCTGAGATCTAAGTCTCGGTAGGGGGCTGTGTCGAATTCATTAGTGCAGCGGATTTTCATCCTAGTTGTTGGCGCATCAAATGCCAACAGATTATGCATGAACGACGGTTTGATCAGGACCTTGCCACCACCACCATGGAATCTCCGACCACTCGAGGTGAAGAACCGACCGCCGGGACTCCCGCTTCCCAGATCTGCCGACGCCACCGTGGTCGCTCAGGCGCGCCACCGCCCGGCCTCACAAAACCGCTCCTCTCCGAGTCCGCCGTCCGGTGAGCGCCCCTCGCCGCCTGCGACCGCAAGGTGACCAACGCCTCCGCGAGCCCCTCCTGTCGTGCGCCGACCGCGCGAGCAAGCTCGCGCCGCCCCTCTCCGCCTCCACCGCCTGGCAAGTGATTGTCCCAACCCAAGGAGCAAGCACCCTAGTAAGAATTTCTCTCTTCCGCTTTTACCCCCTTTCCCTCTATCAATCTCTATCTTTCGTTTTCTTTCTCTCTCTCTGTTAAGGCTCTTTACGTGTACCCTTATCTCCTCTTTCTCTGAGAAGAGTCTGGGAAGTAATGTTGTACATTATTAACTTTTAATATTAATAACTTATTAGCAGTTCACAAGAAGCAAGGAAAGGATAGTGGGGTTCCTTTTCTCTACCGCATTATTTTACTTAGCCATGGTATGTACTAATAACTATAGGCTTTATTAGTATACTAATTAGAGTATTTAATATGTAAAGATATTAATTAGGGTCATACAAGATATTAGATGTACATGTATAGTTTTCTAATTAAGATCATTTACTATTATTAGTATTGGTTTTACTAATATTTATATTGTTATATATCTTTAAAATATGTTGTTCTATTATTTTTGGGCTTTTAGCCTAAAAATCGATTTTCTAAGTTTTCAAGCATATTAGATTTTATTTGATTATAGTAGTTTGACAATTAAGATATAGTTTCTATATATATATAATAAGTATTTTACAAAATATTTCCTAAAAATTATATTTTTGACAAACAAAGGGTTTAGCCTAAAAAGAGTTTTCGGATTTCTAATATAGTTAAAGACATTTTAATATAATTTCAAATATGATATATTTATACTAGATTTATGAACATATATTCCGATAATAGGGATTTTGCCTAGAATGATTTAATCATATCCACCTGAATTACTTTTATCGTTATCATACCATATATAAATTTCTGACGAGTTATAAATATTTTCCTAAATAAATATTATATTATTTCCTAGTATTTCAAATATAGCTTATCGACCCTAAATATAGTATCACATTATTTGACCTTGAGATTCATCTTTAACCCTTTTCATTAACCCAATCACACGACGGTGACTAATCACATATTTTCTATCTTCTTGCAAATCCGAATCCATAAATGTCGACCCTATATAAACAGGCTATTCTGGATTCAATGGGCGACTTTGTGCTCAGCCCGCCGGAAACCAACTCTGGAAATACGGTTGGGTTCGTATCGAAAAACCGGACCTGTTGATATATAGTTTGACGACTTTAGAGACCGTTGACTCTGGCACGCTTTTCGGTGCAAAGCGGGTCCAACGGTGGACATCGTTTTTGTCCAAAATTACCGTTTTGCCCATGTGTCCAGAATTGGACTTAAGGACAGGCAATCATAGCTAATTTGATTATTCTGAGAACGTTGGTACTATTTATTTCAGCATCTGATGTCTTCTGCATGTGTTGACTGATTGTGGCTCATCGAGTGGTAGAGTATTATTGGTTTCTCCAGCTAAGGACCTCAGGCAAGTGCACTTTCTGATTGCTTTCCGATTCATAGTAGTCTTTTCATTTCATGTCTATACATATATCTTGCTGCTTGTTGACACGCTCGTCACACGGAGTTGTCGGGAGGGAAAATATCTTAGTAGGCATGTGGACTACCCAGAGATATCCCATTATGTCTAATCTTGAATGCTAGCCGCTGCGCACGACACGTGCAGTGTGCCTTATTTACCCCCTAGCCGTCCACATGTTGAAACGGATATTTCACACCACCTAGATAGATGTCTTTTATTAGTTTTTTTCTTGTTTACTTCTCTACCGTGCCATGTCATCAGTTTCTTACTAGCTTTCATATTCCATATGCTATTTTCATGTCTTGTTAATTCTATTGTGTTTTGCATTGCCGTCGGTTTGTGTACTTGTTCCATTCCTGACTGGAAACCAACATTTTTCAGGTTTAGCCGCTATCACTCTTAGCACTGGGAGAACTTGGGTATGCTGAAGACAACTTAGAAATAGATAGCCACTGTATCATTTCATTAATTGTAAAACTTTGTATTTTTCTTTAATTGCAAATGTTGTAACTGTTGTAATAATTTAGAAATGTGAATGAGCAGCAAATAGCATATTTTGAGCATTTATCCCTGCGGGCTTGACAGCGTTCTACCGCCGACTCTGCGGCGTAGGCTGGCTTAGACACGTCTCGTATCCGAAAAGCGGGTGCGGGTCGTGACATGTCTAGATCAACTCAGCGTGACTTTTAGACTTTGTCCTGATCAACTCAGCGTGACTTTTAGACTTTGTTCTGATTAACTCAGCGTGACTTTCATTTTTTTAGGCCTACACCAGTTAGGTGCGTTGATTTGTTTGCAAAAACAAAAAGTTTATTCCAAACTTATAAAAAATAGTACAAAGTACAATGAATTCTGGGGAAGTACAACTGTAGGAATCTGATCAGAAGACGATCACTTTATTCCTTGGACTATGTGAACTTGAAGACTGTAGCCTTTGGAGAATACAGCAGCAATTTTACAAGAGTTCTTGATCTCTGTGCGTATGTGTCTGATGCTTTAACAATGATTGGAAACTCTATTTATAGAGTTCAGGAAATAACTATTTTAGCAGTTATTCTGATATGCGCGAGGCTGGATTGTGCCACATTGGATTGCGCCAACCTTCTATTGCGCCAACTTTCATTCAGTTATAAGTCGTGTACTAACTGTATTTAGACGTGTGGCATCATGTGATTGAGATGCGCGTGGTCGTGTACAGGATCTTAAACACGTCTTAAGAGATTAGCGGCATGTGCGCCACGTCATCCTGCTTTAGAGATGAAAATTGTCTCAACTTTATCAAATTGCGCGAACTTCAGTCAATGAGTAAAACTGTGCCTGATTGAGCTGCGCCTAGACACGTGGCAGCTTTTGAGCAGAAGTCATTCAGATTGTGCCTAGGTGCAACTAAGGATTTTGTCTGGAATGCGCCTAGGCACAACTTACAAAGTGTACAGGATAGCTGTCAACCAACTCTCCTCGAGCGGCACAATTCGCGGGATTCGAAGAGATTTTCCTCGTTCACTGTAGTGTCAGTTGTCAGTACTGTCAGGTAATGATGGCTATTAAATGTCAAACACCACGTAGATTTTGGCACAATAAGACCGGGCGCAATCTGATATATGGCGCAACCTGTTCAGCGGCACAATTTGTTCTCTGAGCTTCATATCAGTGACGCAACCTAATTTTTGGGGCGCAACTTGATCACTGGTTAGTAGATTCATGGTGCAACTTGATTTTTAGGCCCTACAAGACCCCTTTCAAAGTTTTCAAAACTTAAAAAACATTTCAAAGTTTTAAAATACTTTGAATTTAGAAAAGTTTTGACGGAGTCAAGTTGCGCCAGTCAACGCCCGGTCGTCATA
This sequence comes from Iris pallida, assembly GCA_029216955.1. Classification (NCBI taxonomy): domain Eukaryota; kingdom Viridiplantae; phylum Streptophyta; class Magnoliopsida; order Asparagales; family Iridaceae; genus Iris; species Iris pallida. Next base: position 2,227,030 of record JANAVB010025600.1, read on the forward strand.
ATTAAATTTCTTTCTCGAAAACACTCGATCTCCTCTTCGTCTTCCCGAATTTCATTGATAATTTTTCAATTTTCCATGACGAATATGAAGAGTCAATTTGATGATATATATGTAGGGGCTGATTTTCATACTTTATTCTTCACTTCTGTGATTTCGATGGCGTCTAAGAAGGAAATGGAGGCCAATGTTGTCACCAAAATCAAGTCCCCTAAAGCGAAACCCGATGTCATACCTTCGACTTATTTGTTGGAATCTGACCCGGCACTGAGGGCGACAATCTTTCTAGACTGCTTTGGGTTAAACCCAACCGTCTTTAATCGCTCGAGTGGTGGGCCATCCTCTGAAGAGCGCGGTGATTTGGAGGGATTCCTTAATCTGATGCGTCGCTCGGGAATACGCAACATGCAAGAATTGGACGCCGCTCTTCGTCAGACCGATGAAGACAAGAAAAAGGAATAATGTTTTAGCATAACAACTTTATATTCTCTTTTTTTGTGTCCTTGTCTGTAGGGGTCCACCCATCTTTTATGTAATGAAATCTAAAATTTCTGATATATTGTGCGGCTGTGATTTCAAATGGCGCATGTAGATGCGTTTCTTTGGTTAATTCAATGCTGACTGTTTCATTGAAGGACACATGGCAGTCATCTCATGGCTTCAATTGCCTATTGTTTAGTTCTTTTCCAAAAGTAGGCTCCTAGAATGATGCGCATGTTTCATCTTCAATACTTTTAAAAAGGACAACCAGAAACGAAAGAGTCATTCATACTTTCTCAAAACAAATGGCTTCTCACAAGCTCTTACTATTTATAAGTTTACTTGCGCCACTTCGTCCCGATGCTATTCGTTTGCATACTGTGCCTTTAGAAATTGGTAAGTCTCAACAAAGAACCAATAGTATGAGCATTTTTTTCTTTTGTGCCACTTTTGAAGATAGGTACTGATCTATATGCCGTAGACACTGTTGATAGGCGCATACTGCTGATATGCGCCTGTTTGATCGATGCGCTCTGTTTGAGATGCGCCTATTGTTCGATTCGCTTTTTTGATATGCACCTGTTAATCAGTGCACATCATTGAGATGCGTCTGTGCTTCTGAGAATAGGCACACATTGCTGATAGGCGCCTGTTGATCAGTGTATTGTTGATATGTGCCTGTGCTTCTGAGAGTAGGCACACATTGCTGATAGGTGCCTGTTGATCAGCGCATTGTTGATGTGCGTGCAGTTTTGATTTTACTGACTTTTCTTTTCGTTATTCTTATTTGTAGAAGTTTGGTTGTCAAACTTCTTCAAAACTGGCATTGGTGACCTGGATGCTGTGGAGAGCATTTTTCTAACACCCATATCAGACAGCTCATATGATTCTGACACTCAGATCGGACAGCTCAGGACTCTCTGTATTCCAGAAGGGTCTTCCTCAGATGGTAGGAAGAGCCTTTACACATGAGAGTTGGATGGTGGAGAGACAGAATTAGGAATCGTATCACAAGGGTGATCTTGTTCCTATTTTCCCTGGCGGGCCATCTTTTCTCCACCAGTTGTATTGACAGTAGCTCATCTTTGGGCTGCTGTACTCTGTGGTTCTTCTCTCGTATTTTCTGAGAGAGAAGACCAGAGTTGATTCTATTGTCTAGCGCATTGCTTCAGGTCGAGACAACAAGGAACTGGCATCAACAAATAAGAAGATCCAAAGATGTAATAGACCTTCATGTTATATTTAGAATAAAAATCCGAGATGTAATAGATTTCCATTAAGATGTATCTATATTTTTAAAAAAGGAATAAAGAATGATTTTCTCTTCTTTATGATTTGATTTTGATGTGGTGATAAGAAACATAGAATCAAGGAAAAATGTGGATGTGACAAATTGCTGATGTAATACAGAATTCAGAAGTATAGAGAATGCGAACTCTCATTAAGAAAAGTGAACAGTCACTTCAATTTTCGAGATAAAGACATTGAAATGAACGAACAGTCTCATCGGATAATGAACGAAAAGTTATAAATGAACGAACAACTATAAATGAACGAACAGTTATAAATGAACGAACAGTTGGGCTTCTTTCAAAAAGTCGCATCAGTTCTCGAGATCGACTATCTAGCTGTTTTGTCTATAAATAGAACAAAAATTTCGTGGATATCTTCAATCTCTTTCCTTTCTGTAAAAAAATGTCTTCCAAAGATTTGCTCACCCCGAAGATTGAAGGAGAGACCGAGACGCCTCCTTCTGAGCCTCCAGTGCCTCCTCAGAAAGAAAGGGGGTGAAGGCTCAACTTCTTCTATTCCAAGACGAGACTTGATTGCTGAGCTAGTGGAACCTGGAAAAACTGTCGAAGAAGAAGCATTGAGGATGGTTGCTTGCGAGTTTTTTGTGAGTTCCGACAATGAGATGTTTGAACGATTGGTAAACTATGTATTTAATCACGAAGGATCGGGGCCTCCTCCCCGTCCTTAATATTATGTAACTCCATTCTGCTTTTGAATAAAAAATAAACTTTTATTTACATCATGTCTCTGAAAATAAAGTACATTTTGCCTTTATACATAATATTTCTTAAGAAATTTGCCATTGATAGGCATCATAGCGACTCTGCCGTCCATATTTGTTAATTGATAGGCTCCATTTGAGAAGACTTTATTTACCACATACGGTCCTTCCCATTTTGGCTCTAACTTGCCTTTGCTCATATGTGTCATAGTCATAGGACGTCTGACTGTAAGAACTAACTCACCTTCCTGAAATGTTCGCACTCTGACTTTGCGATTGAAGGCTTTTGAAATCTGGGCCTGATAAAGTTCGATGTGCCGTTGAGCTAAAAGCCTTTTCTCGTCGAGCGCCTCCAATTCGAAGCCGAAGACGATCATTATTTTCTGTAGTAAGCTCGTTAGCAATGGCGATTCTTAATGAAAGAATTTGAATTTCCAGAGGTAGGACAGCTTCACATCCATATACTAAGGAAAAAGGGTGTGCAACCTGTGGGGTTACGGACAGTAGTGCGATATGCCCATAGACATTCTCCAAGTTTATCACTCCAATTACGTTTGTTAATAGAGACAAACTTTTTAAGGAGTTTGATAATGGTCTTGTTGAATGCTTCAGCCAACCTGTTAGCCGCAGGATTATAGGTCGTAGAGGCAATATTATTGATTATGTTGTCATCACAGAACCTATTAAACTTATGGCTAATAAATTGTGGCCCATTATCATGGATGATTCGGCGAGGGACACCAAATCTGTATATCACATAATGTTTGATGAAGTTGATGACACTACTCGTTTTAACTTCAGCCAAAGGTATAGCTTCTGCCCACTTGGAGAAATAATCGATTACAGCCAAGATGAACCGATGTCCTTTAGATGAAGGAGGATTGATAGGGCCAATTATATCCATGTCCCAAGCTTCAAAAGGCCATGAAGCAGCAGTCGGATGAAGAAATTCTGACGGTTGATGGATGAAATCTGCATGAATTTGACATGCACGGCATTTCCTTGCATAGTCAATAGCATTTGATACCATAGAGGGACAGTAATAGCCCATACGTCGAATACGATCCTGTAGTTTAGGACCAGGCTGATGTGCTCCATAAATACCATCATGAGCTTCGCATAATATTTGCTTTGCTTCATCACCAGCGAGACACCTCAAGAGTAATCCATCAAAAGTTCTTCGATAGAGAGTTTTAGTAGTATGATTATAATAGAATCGAAGCGATCGACGACGGATACTTGTAGCTTCCTTAGGATCTTCTGGCAAGATGTCATGTACTGCAAAATCAATGAAAGGTGCTCTCCAGTCCTCGCAAGTGACATTGACTTCAATTAGATTACTAAAGTCAATGTTATGGTTGTTTTCGACACAAAATAGTTCTCTATTAGAGATAACAACCATTTGTTGTCTTTTGACTGGAATTGCCAATAATGCAGCTAGGTTAGCTAAGGCATCAGCTTCTGTATTGCATGCGCGACGTACATGTTCGATAAAGAACCCTTTGAATGAAGAAGCTATCATAGTTGCTGCTTCATGGTATGGTACCAAATCGTGATGTCGGACTCCATATATGCCTCTAACTTGATTAACAATCAGCTTAGAATTGCCATATACTTTGAAATATTCAATATTCAATTGTTTGGCTAATTGGAGTCCAATGAGCAAGGCATTGTATTCTGCCACATTGTTAGAGCACGATTCGTCTAAAGAATAAGCCCTTTGAATAGCTAATCCATCGGGCGAAACAAGAATAATTCTCACTCCATCCACAAGGGTACCTCCAGGTCCAATTCTAGAAGCTCCATCAAAGAACAACCTCCAGGTAGAAAATTCTTCTGAGATCATATTTGATTCCAATGTTTCGTCAGGAATCTCATCATAGAGTTTAGATGTCTCAGGGACAGGATGAGCTGCTAAAAAGTCAGCAAGTGCTTGGCCTTTCACAGACTTTTGAGGAACATAAACCATATCATATTGCGCTAATAATATGGCCCATGTGGCAAGCCTAGAATTGAGTTTACTTGGCTTCTTTATTACGACTCGAAGAGGATTGACTCGGGATATGACATGAATAGTTTGGCCTATGATGTAATGTCTTGTCTTCTGAACAGCAGACATTAAGGCTAAATATTCCTTCTCCACCGGACTATAACGATGTTCAGCTCCAATCATCGTTCGGCTAAGATAGTAGATAGCTTGTTCATGACCTTCCTTATTCTTTTGAGCTAGCAAAGCTCCCAATGAATGATCCATTGCCCGGACATACATTAAAAAAGGTATTCCTGAGATCGATGGTATAAGAACCGGTGGACTCATAAAATACTGCTTTATGTCATCAAATGCTCGTTGACATTCTTTCGTCTAAACGAAAGATACACCTTTCTTCATTAATTGAGTAAATGGTCTGCAACGTCCAGATAAATTCAAAATGAACCGCCTGATGTACGCAAGTCGACCTTGGAATCCTCGTAGCTCTTTTAGGTTGCGTGGAGGACGCATCTCTTGAATGGCTTTGATCTTCTCGGGATCAACGTGTATACCCTTAGAAGTAATGACGAAGCCGAGAAATTTACCACTAGAGACACCCAAGAAAGACTTGGTGGGGTTCATTTTGAGTTGATGCTGGCGCATTAGATTGAAGATAGTTCTTAAATCTTGAATGTGATCTTCTTTGAGACGAGTTTTGACAACAATATCGTCAACATAGCATTCGACAGTCTTTCGTAGATGATCATGAAAGATAGTACTCATAGCCCGCTGGTAAGTTACACCTGCATTCTTTAGACCAAATGGCATGACTGTATAACAGTACACTCCACGAGGAGTACGAAACGAAGTATGTTTTTCATCTTCAGGATTCATCCGGATTTGATTATATCTAGAAAACCCATCCATAAAAGAAATTTGTTTGAATCCATATGAATTGTCGATCATGACATCAGTAATTGGGAGAGGAAATTCGTTTTTAGGGCAAGCATCATTGAGATCCCGAAAGTCTATGCAAACTCGAACCTTTTCGATTTTCTTCAAGACTGGAACAACGTTGGCTACCCAGTCAGGATGCTGATCTTCTCTGATAAAACCGCAAGCTATAAGCTTTTTTACTTCATCATCAATTGCATCTATCATTTCAGGCTTGAATCGTCGTTGTTGTTGTTTGACCGGCTTGACATTCGGTAAGATATTAAGCTTGTGAGTTGTAATTTGAGGATCTAATCCCGGCATATCTTCATAACTCTAGGCGAAGACATCAATATATTCACGAATAAGGTGAATTAATTCTTGTTTATCATCCTCTGGAAGATTTTTGCTAATGAAGATTGGTCGTGATACACCCTTCTCTCCAATATCGATTTGGACTAGTTGATCCTCAGTAGGTGGTTCTTGTTGTTCAAAACGAAGTTTCCACTGATTGTCCATCCTTTGTGCCCAAGGGTCTACTTCAGGAGCTTCTTCAATGTCATCTTCATCATCTTCTGGGACTTCGATAGACACCATGTTAGAAGATACCATCACCCTATGAACATGACCAATGCTAGTGTCAGAATCCCAGGAAATAGAATCAGAAGAGTTAGATCGTTCTTCTTCATCAGATTCAGAAGGTTCCGGAATTGGAAGTGGTGAAGCATAACCTAGTCCCCGTTTTGTTTTACTGTGGTATTGTTGTGATTTTCCTTTTGGAACAACAATACGAAGAGGAGTTTGCCTCCCTTTATCGTTGTTAAGGCCTGTCCTGAAATCATAGCCCATTTTGCAGATGATTGCTTTGGATTGTGGACTATAACGACGTAATTGTAGTCTTCCTATATCATCTCTATTATCATTATAGAGCATGATTTTTGGTTCCTCTCTTTTGTTGAAGAATATAGGCTTTTCATCTTTCTTTCGAGACGGTACTAAGAAGTACGACTCTTGTATTGAATCTAGTGATACCATATTTCGCAGAGATGATACAACTTCTATTGTAAGTGGTTTAAAGCTATCTAGCATATCCAAATAACACTGAGTATAGTAAGAGACATCAGTATACTGCAAAGGAGATGCTTTATTGATTTTTACACCATCATTTACAACAGGAACTTTAGCCTTAGCAGGCTTAGTTAGATTGATGACAAGAGGGGGAGAAGAAGAATGAGAAGGAGGAGGGAGATTCTTACGACGAAGGTCGATTACAAGCGGCTCAGAAGAGGTGAGCTCCCTTTGTTCCTGACTATCATCCTTAGGCCGCTTCTCATGGGAAGGAAGATAGATAGTCAGTGGTTTGGAAGATTGAGGACATGAGGTGTGTCCTTTGACCGAAATCACCAGAGTATCATTCGGCACACTTTTTTGTTCTCATCTGTGTCCATTGCTAGTACCACTTTCATGAATTCCTCCTTGTACATGCGAGAATCGTTGCAATATGCTTCAACTCCTTTGAAATGATTCAGGTCTGCAACCTCTTTTTGGACTTCTCCATTACCATCCACATATTTAAAACATTGGTGGAGAGTAAAAGGTACAATATTGTGTTCATAGAGGAATGGCCTTCCTAACAAAGCATTGTATGAGGCATGATTATCAATAACATAGAAAGTTACCTTTGTACGAAGATTGCCAATTTGAAGTTTTAGGCGTATCTTCCCTAAAGGTTCACTTCTTCCTTGATTGAACCCCAAGATGGTAGTAATAGTTGTAAAAAGGTTATGCACTGGAATCTTTAAAGCATCCAGCAAAGACTTCGACATGATGCTAAGTGCAGACTCGGGGTCAATCAGAATGCGATCGACTTTCATGGTATCTACATACCCCCTGAAGTAGAGAGGACGATCATGACGATTGTCTTCTAACAACATGTCATCTTGTGTAAAAGTAATATTGGGTATTAATTCAAATACACTATGACAATGTGTACAGCTGACTGGCTCATTTTCAGGCTTTTTGAGAAGAGTAAGACAAGCGTCAGCCTGCATCAAGGCTTCACTTAACGTCTCTCGAGTTTCTTTTGAGAGACGTAAGAGTTCAAAGATTGATAATCTTGCTGGAGTATTGGCCAATTGAGCCAATATGTCAAAATTGTAAGGCTTTTCAAGTCCAAAAGATGAGGACTTCTTTAGTGCTTTGTCAAAGCGAACAGGTTGCTTTCCCTTGTCTGCTGATGTTGGTTTAAGAGGAGATGGTTCGACCACCGACAAGGATGTAGATGGTATATTCTCAGCAGGAGAAGATGATGAAGGAGGAGCATCTTGATTTTTGGAATATTCCCGAAGATAGGGTTTTCCAGATCTAGTGTCCATTAGAATTTCTTCTTCTGTTACTGGTTCAAAGGATACCATATTGCAGTTCTTGGCTTTATATTTGAAGTGCTTCTTTTGCTTAGAAGAGGAAGGCGTTTCAAACTCTGCTACTAGATCTGGATGAATCCACATAATCTCTCCTCTGTCAGTCGATAATGGAACAAGACCTTCATTTTGAGGAGGAAAAGATTCACGATCTCAAGAGTAGTCCTTGAAATAGGGACAACACCATCTTGTACCAGTTGTGGTGGAAAATCATCGAATCATAGAGAAACAACATTAGCAGTCACCATTTTCTCGTCCTGTTGAAGAGTAATTGCTCCAGAGTTGACCAACTCCTGGATTTTGCCTTTGAGCACGTAACATGCTCTGGTTCGATGCCCTATGAAGCTGTGATAAACACAGTACTTAGGGTGATCGGTTTTACCCACTTCTTCTGGCCATTTTGCTTCTGGCAGATGAACCTTATTGCTTTTGATCAAGCAATGAAAGATACTTAAAGTATCATCTTCATCAAAAGAATACTCTTATTTTGGACGAGTTGTTTTCGACGGTGGTGCTGATGGAGTGGATGCGGTTTGAGTAACATTGACAGCCAAAGATTTCTTGCCTTTGAGATTGATGGCTAGTGTTTCTTTACCCTTGCGGTTATTCTGGCAATTATTACCCCCGGGTGTAGAATGTTCATCTTGGTTAGGATGAGTCATCTGAACTCCTAACTGTTTGAACTTTTCGGCACTGACCTCCGTCGCCTTGGCATTCACAATAAAAGAAGGCCAATCCTGGAATTGTGTAGATCCTGTCCACATACTGATAATAGGCAACAAGTTTGATTTGCAAGTGTCTATTGTTACAGCAGATGGAGTTTCTAAAGGTATTTTGAGTGCCTCTCGGCGGAATCTTTCAATAAAACTCTCTGTGGATTCATTGTGCCTCTGTTTAATCTTAATGAGGGCATACATTGTCATGTCGTTAACTCCCTCATAAAATCGTTCCAAGAACATTTGCTTGAAACCAGCAAAAGAAGTTATGCAACCATCAGGCAAGCTACGATACCAATCGTATACTGCGCCAGCTAAACAACCGACGAACACTCTGGTAAGAAGAGCATCATTTGGCTGTAATTGATCGATCATCACCTCAAAGTGATTGATGTACTGACTTGGAGAGGTGCTGCCATCAAACAACATAATGGTTGGAAGCTTGTATTTAGGAGAGAATGGAACTTCCTTCCACTCTGTAGGATACAGTTGCTTTATGCCCAGTCTTTGTAGGCCATCCTTCTGCTTGAAGGCGTCAAACAGAGTGCGTAAGAGTTTCACAGCCTCATTAGCATCCCCTGATGTTTGGAAATTTATGGGCTGGTTAGAAGTGTTAGGAGGAGGAACAGCATGGTAATTACCACCCCCAGCACCAGACTGACTGGGATCAGCTTGAATTGGCACAAAAGCAACCTGAAGAGTTGGTACCCCCAGATTAACAGGTACAGAAGATGCTATAAGCTCAGGATTTGTAGCAGGATTTACAATCGGTGTTACTGTATGTTGAGCCACACTTATAGTGTGCATGCTTGCAACCATTTCTTCCATGGTCTTCAATTTGTCTTCTAATGCAACAATTCGTTGCTCTTGACTGGTTGAAGTAGAGGCATCTTGATCTTCCGTAATGGTATATGTCGTCACTTCTCTTGCTGCTATTGATGAGATAGTTTGTTCAGAACTTTCACTATCTGCATCAAACTCTGAGAAAGAGTCCTCTCCTACATGGGCGATAGGGAGATCTTCTTAATTAAAGACACCTTGGTTCAAATGTCGATTTCTCGATCTAATGTATTGAAAGACACCTTCACTGGATACATGAATCCGATCCAAATATTGCTGACTGGGATTGCGGGATGCATTACGTCTTGGACGTTTTCCACCCCTAGTACCTTGAGAAGTCATATTGACAGAAGCATATAATAGCTCGTCTTCATCTTCTATTATATGTTCGGGAGTTGAAGCATAGTTCAGACGATCGAAGACAACTCGTCGAGCTGATTGGCAGCAACAGTTGATGACGACTTCATGAAGGCAGTGGCGATTAAAGAGTGATTTAGAGGTGAAGAAGATATTCCTGTAGCCTTCCGTCTTTGCGTAAGACGTTCCCGGAGATTACTTACCACTACAGGACGAGAAGAAATCGGAGGAACATATTCCTTAAGGATGTTAGGAACATGTCTTCTATTCTTCAGGTGTTTAGTTCTTTGAGTGTACAAAGATGTACTCAACTCATTAGCATAAGTGGTTGGGTCCTTCTTTTCAAACTTTGGCTTCTGATACATATTGGCCCTTGGCATAGGGTTCTTACGTTCCGCCAAAGTTGATACTGGTTGACGCCTATTGAGATAAGCGCATAAATCAGAAAATTCTGTTCCAAGTGTCACTGTTTGTGATACCCTCATTTTCCTCGCTTAGATCTTGAAATTTGCAAGGTGGGAAGGTCTTGACCAGACCCCATAGAGGTAGGTAAGATGCCTCTTTGATCAGTATTCTTTCCGATATCAGAGATCCGAAGACCTCTGCTTAAAGGAATAGAATCTGATGTGTCTTCCTCTGAGTCATAGACCAGGAAAGTTTGAGAAAAGACCAAAAGGTGCTTTCCTTTATTTTGTAGAGGGTTAGCTAAGAAGCGTTCCCCTTTGTTCTGTTGTGAGACCATTTTAGGCACAGATTGTGCCAATTGAGAAAGTGTCAAAGGACTCTTCCCTTTGTTCTGTCTAGTGGCAGCACTAGAACATTGCTTCTTCCAGTTCAGAACTGGAGAATTGGATGAGGGAATAGCCAAAAGACTAGTTCCCTTGGGTTGCGCCAAAGCAGCAGACTGCGCCTGAGTTACTGATTGCTTGGGTTGCACCATAGTCCTACGGGCTACTGGTTGCACCCTAGTAATATAGGCCATTGGTTGCAACTTTGCAGCAATATGGGTAGACTCCTCCTCAGCAACAGCCTGAACCGACTGCGCCTTGGTAGTAAAGAGTGAGGTGGACTACGCGCGGGTAGCAGGAAGAGTGGATTGTGCCCTGGCAACAGAAGCAGGCTGTGCCAGAGCCACTGAGGCAGATTGCACCTTAGCCACTGAGCACTCAAATTGCGCCTGGGCAACAGCAACTGCAGGAGACTTAGGAGTCCATACAGTCCTATTCTTGGCGATAGCTACCATGCGCTTGTTGCTTTTGTTGCTAATCATATTCTCGTAGGCTGTCTGGTTGACTTGAACAACCAGAGTCTTCTGCATCTTGCCGATCGACGCAGTATCACATTGAGTTGTCACCTTCTCGTCGGAGGAGAAAGTCGTCCCCATCAGAGTCGCTATTATGTTTGCAAAAACAAAAAATTTATTCCAAACTTATAAAAGAATAGTACAAAGTACAATAAATTCTGGGAAAGTACAACTGTAGGAATCTGATCAGAAGACGATCACTTTATCCCTTGGACTATGTGAACTTGAAGATTGTAGCCTCTGGATAATACAACAGCAATTTTGTAAGAGTTCTTGATCTCTGTGCGTATGTATCTGATGCTTTAACAATGATTGGAAACTCTATTTATAGAGTTCAGAAAATAACTGTTTTAGCAGTTATTCTGATGTGCGCGAGGCTGGATTGAGCCACATTGGATTACGCCAACCTCCTGTTGCGCCAACTTTCATTCAGTTATAAGTCATGTACTAACTGTATTTAGACGCGTGGCATCATGTGATTGAGATGCGCGTGGTCGTGTACAGGATAGTAAACACGTCTTAAGAGATTAGTGGCATGTGCGCCATGTCATCCTGCTTTAGAGATAAAAATTGTCTCAACTTTATCAGATTGTGCGAACTTCAGTCAATGAGTAAAACTGCGCCTGATTGAGCTGCGCCTAGACACGTGGCAGCTTTTGAGCATAAGTCATTCAGATTGCGCCTAGGCACAACTAAGAATTTCGTCTGGATTGCGCCTAGGCGCAACTTACAAAGCGTACATGACAGCTGTCAACCAACTCTCCTCGAGCGACATAATTTACGGGATTCGAAGAGATTTTCCTCGTTTACTGTGGTGTCAGTTGTCAGTGCTGTCAGGTAATGATGGCTATTAATTGTCAGACGCTACGTAGATTTTGGCGCAATAAGACTGGGCGCAGTCTGATATATGGCGCAACCTGTTCAGCGGCACAATTTGTTCTCTGAGCTTCATATCAGTGGCGCAACATGATTTTTGGCGCGCAACTTGATCACTGGTTAGTAGGTACATGTCGTAACTTGATTTTTAGGCCCTACATGATTGTCATTGAGTTCCCTAGGAGTTGTTGATGTCTATCTTCTCAGTATACAAGTACTGTTACTAGGTACTTGTATCATATCTCTGGTAGTTTCATATACTGCATTTTTGTTTATTTTCTACTAATATAGCCTAGTATTTATAGACCATATTTTCTCTCAGGTCTATTCGAGCTTATGTGTTACTGGAAGCCGACTTTAGCACATATAATTTTTTTATATTAATTTCTTGTGGATTAAAATAGTGATTTTTAGTAATTTCTAGATAGAATACCTAACCTGAACATCTTATACATATTCGATTTGGACTAGAGTCTACTTGAATGTGTAACTGGTGTAGAAGCATGAAAATTTCAGCAAACTGGACAACCATGCGCCCAAGTCACCAATGAAAACCATGTGTCCAAGTCACCAATGAAAACATATGCGCCCAAGTTAACAGTGAAGACATATGCGCCCAAGTCACCAGAGTGGGCTATGCGCCCATGCTCCCATGCGCCCACTCTAGGCTCCTCCAGAAGGGGCGCATAGCTCTAATTCAGGCTATGCGCCCAAGCCAGAACAGCCCCCGACTCGGTCAAACCCACGATCAATCGTGCACTGAAGCATACGGCCACGTCAGTCTCCACGATCAGTCGTTCACCGAAGCATGCGGCCACGTCAGCACCACGATCAACCCACGATCACATATTTTGCTTGCGTCTACGTCCTATGCGCCCAAAGCAGGACTATGCACCCATATAAAAACCAGTGTGTTCCCTCATGTGAGCGCATAACATCATTCCAGCTCAAGAACGACTATAAAAAGGGGTCTCATCCCTTCAAAACACAGAACAAAGAGCATTTTCAAGAGCCAAATTGCTGCACTTCTTGCTAGTGAGCCGAGAGTTAGCAATTTGCTTAGGTTTTCTCCTACTTTTATAATCAAAGTGTCAGCGGAGTAAAGGAGCAACTGTCGTTCGATCTCCATCGTCCTATTCTGCAGAATTCTTTTTGTACTCGGGGATCCTCAGCGCAGGATGTCTCAGGCGTACTCGATTTGTGGTGCCTTGCGCTAATAAAGAAAAGACAACATTTTTTCTTCTTTTTGTGTGTGTCCACAAAAAATGGTAACTCTGCTGGGAATTACCTTTTCCTCTGATGAGAAGGTGGTGACGCAATCCGATACCGACAAAGTGGGGAGCACTCAGAAGATGCTGATCATGAAGTTCGATCAGCAGGCATTCAAAGAGATGCTCTCGAGGGACGGCTCTACTCCCTCAAAATCAGCGAAGCCAAACAAGTCTCGTAAGACTTGGCTTCTGAAGGCTTGTAGTGCATATCCTGTCAGTGTCATAGAAGATATACAACTGAAGGACTCTGTCACATGGGCGCATGGCTCCGCCACAGAAGCTCCATAAATGAAGAAGGCTCACACCGTTCCGGGCTCTACTAGCCCAGCGACTTCTCTCTTGTGCAACCAACAACGGAGTGTTCAACGCTCGAGACTTGGCAAAGAAAAATACTATGATGCCAAGAATCGGAGTGTTCGACACTCTGGGCAAACCCAGTGAGGCTCACAAATGAAGGAGGTGAAGCTGGAAGAGAACAGCGCTGCTCCACCAAGCATGCGCCCAAGAGGGTGTGTGGGCGCATAACTCTGGCCAGAAGGCTTCTATCTTCGATAGACTATGCATCCAGGGTCATGCGCCCAATGCTATGCGCCCAGGCTCAACTGACCCATACTATGCGCCCACACAGAGGAAACTTAGACATGCTGCCAAGAAGCATGCGCCCAAAGGCAGACTCCAGAACCTATGCGCCCACAGCAAAAAGACAGGCCCCAACGCGTATAGCATGGGGTGTTTTCAAGGTCATCACAGAACTTAGGTGTGGGGGTTGCCCCTGCACGTGAACTAAGTCTGGATGCGCCAACTCTCCTTGATGAATATTATGACGAATTTGGGTTGTTTGGACAAAAGAAACACATGTAGGCCAAGATACTTGGATACCAATATAGGTATCCAAATGAAACTCGTTCTAACCATCCTAACTAAGATCAATACACTCTCTAACCATTCTAAAACTGAATTTAAAACACAATTAATCCTAGTAGGCAATAAACCAAACACATGGGGTGTCCTAATTTGGGATCTATCAAGTAGGACACAAAACACATATCTAAAATCCTCAAGAGAGCTCCAAATGGCCTCAAACTTGAATCTAAAAGGGGTACATGCATGGGGGTGGATCCTATGGATTCAAAACTAACTAATATGCATATGAAATCAATTTAGAGGTTGGTTTTACCTATTGGGAGTGGGATTCTAATGATCTCTCAAGGACACGGCTCCGATACGAAGATCCTTCCAAAATGGACACTCCTTCTTGCACTTTGCTCCAAATATTTGCTAGCACCCTCCCTTCGTAGTATAAAAAGGTTGGATGGAAGTTTTGGTGGAAGAATGAAGAGATTTGGAGATCAAATCAAAGAGGGAAGCTCTCTAATTTAGGGAAGAACACTTTGTGAAGGAAAAGAGGCAAGATGGAATGAAATAAAAGGAAGGGAGGCTAACTTACCTATAGTGGCTGCCATTAAAACCAATTGGGCCTTAGGGGAAAGCCCATTAAGGCCTCAACTAGTCCTCTTGGTTAATTTTAAGTTAGGTTCAAGTTTGGGATCAAAAGGGTTAAATTTAAGCCTCTAACTTAACCAATCTAACAAGTGGGATTAGTCTAAACTTACTAACTTAATTAGTGGGATTTGTGGGCCATGACTAACTAATCTTGGGGTCCTGTCTAGATTCTAAGCTACCCGGGTCACTAACACAAGTCGGAACGAAACGAAACTCAAACCCGACTAAACAAATCCCGTAAAATTAATATTAAACTATAAAAATTCCCAAAATATTAAAATATGAAAATAACCAAAATCACAATACATCAATTTAAATATTATTAAAATAATCTAAAATTTACCAATTAATTAAAATCCTAAATAATTCAAAAGTCACAAAATGACCAAAATATCCTTAGCCTAAAAAGTGATAATTAGCTAATCTAATTATATGGGTTAGGCCTCCATGGTCATGGTTAGTCTCTAGGCTAAGCAGCTCTAAGGTTACACTAGCCAAAGAACAAAATCACAAAACACTAATTTAATGATATTAAAATAATCAAAATTTACCGATAAATCAATAACATAATTTAAACCTATTATTAAATAATCAATTTTGCAAAAGTTTAAAATTATCCTCATTTTAGAAAAGTGGTGGTTACAAATCTATCCTCCTTAGAAAAATTTTATCCTCGAAATTAAGATGATCATACTCCTTCTAGGTTAAACCCCCAACAATCAAGGTCAAAAAACTATATCTAAAACATGCAAATTGTGATCCTACTGATCGTGATATCACGGTCTTGATCGGGGTAACTATACTATCTATCACAGCACAAAACATCCTGACAGGTACTAATGGAATCACACAACAAGATGGAAAGAAGAACAGGAAAGACAGACTTGCTAACCCGTCACCCATAGCGTCGGTCTACTCGACTGTCAGCGCAAAAGCCCTGCCCCTCTGGGGTATATCCCTCTGATGGTGCGGGGTACGGTGCTACGCTACAGGTGGACTAGCTCCCTCTATCTAATCCATGATACTCAAGTAATATCCACACTGATATTCCATTCCATCATACTAGGGCACCCTCTATATGGTATATATTCTGAAATCTGATAATCATACCCGTCTATCCAGAACCACGTTACTAGAATCCTCGTTACACCAGTAAGTACAACAACGATAATCCATAGAGTCTGCAACTAAGGTACATACCTCTAGAATCATTGTATTTAAAATTTTCGCATTGCCGCTTGCTTGGTTGCAAAAACTTTAAATTCCCACACCCGATAAATACATCCAAAATCAGATTCTATCTCATCGCCAAACCAGCTAATATGGTTGTATAAGACTATAGATTCCATGGCTGAGGCAACCTAGCCCATACTCTTATCTTGGTAGAAAATCAAGTCAATAATGAATACCAAGAATCAAATTCAACAATGAACAAGGAAGTAGACAGAAACTGTCAAAATCGAATTTTGAGATAGTTTATAATGAGATTATCAAGGGTCATCCCAGGAATCTTCTCAAGTAGTCCTAACTGTGATTGAGTAACTCTTTATACTGCCTAATCTTATATCCTAACAGCAGGCTCATAGCAGCACTCTAAGTCGAGTACCACTACGAAATTGTACTAGTTGCGACTCTGACCTGTATGGACCACCAAGTCACGATCCGCACCCAGTTTAGGGGCATGAAAACGTGGGTACGTCCAGCATACGCCGCAGTGTCAGCGGTAGAATGCTGTATAGGTCATCTATAACATCTAACATCTAACAACAAGGAAATATAACCTGTCATCTCCGCACAGAGGTATAATATAACATCTCTACTATATAATCTCAATCACAAGTCTAAGGAAGATAGAGCACGATATGGAATCAGATAAAAGAAAGAAACTGAATATAAATAGAGTTATCACACCACACAAAATAGATGTCCAACACATATAAATACAATTCCTGAATATAAATAAGTCTCAACTAACAATCAGAATAATCTGATACAAACTGAAAGCTATAAAGTACTAAGTTATAACTAAGCACACTCTACTGGGCTAGGTCCTCCTCTGGCTGCTGTGTACCACCCTCATAAGCCTCATAGAAGGTAGGACAGTCATCTATATCATCTGTAATATTTGTCAACATATCCAGTCAGGATAGAACGAGCACATCACCTCTAACAGTTCAAAATAATTGACAAGCGCTATGAGTATGTAATAATAATGAAATTCTTGACGATCAGGTTATAGAGATAATGTACATGGAAATGACGAGTGTATAAAGAACATGCAAAATATGAAAACATACAGATATATAATAATGGTAAACCTGTCATGCAAGGTATGTAATCGACAACTTAAAGGATTAGTGTTTTGACCAGTGATTTAAAATACCAAATTGTCATGTGAATGGCTAGAGGAAGATATCCGGCAAACGATACACCTACATGTGTGGCCGCTATTATTCACGCAAGATCAACAGGATAGAAAGGGTATGTTCACATGTCTCCAAGGTATTTTCCTGCCCGACTAGTACACATGGAATCCGGTTCTTCGACACGCATTTCATTATTCATAATAGATTGTATTAGTCATGATTTACATTATTCGTGATAGTCATGAAACCACGTATCTCAAGTCAAGAAATCCATAAAATACCAATCCGTGAGTCCATCGTGTCAGAATCAAGATAGAACACTAATATAACATGCATCACAAGATATATCAACATAATAAAACTATCAGAGAATGTACTCGCCTGATACCCTGAATGACTGATATGAATAGATATCCGAACTGATATCACAGAGTCCTAATTAGAGCAACACATGTTATAAAGAGTTCAATTTAAAATGATAGAAATTTACAATGCAATCTACATGTTTCTAATTCAATCTAATTCAAAGTCAACTCTTGGTCAATTCTAAGTCAACTCTGGCCCACCTTGGGTCAAACTAGGAGTCAAGGTTAAGCTTCTAGGGTTTTGGTCAACTTAGATTAGTGGTCAACATATATGATACTTAGGATGTATTAATATATATAAATACCACATATATTCTTACCTATATAGTACCATCCTAACACATACATATAGATATCATATATCAAGTATATACATATCGTTACTATGAACCATAACATATATCTATATACTCTCATAATATATATAGATACTATATAACCCAAAAATATATATACCTATCTATATAACCCTTCCACAATCTAACATCACCTACTCAAACTCAAACACTTAGACATTAACCCACTAACACTAGGATACCATATCAACCTTGGTCATATCGGTATCCCAATACCAATACCTTGGTTGGAATCCAATACCTTAACTTGGGTAAACCTAACCTTACCTTGATATCTTGATACCATACCTTGGTACCTTGATGCCATACATTGGTCATAAGATAAATTAATCATTTACCTTGAAGGTAGAGGTAATTCATATTGACCTTAAGATACTAACTTGGTATCATGAGATACAAGATACCCCTCAATTATCTAATTAACTAACTATCTAATATACTAACATAACATCTTAACTAATATCTAACATATAACCTATATAGACTAATTTGCTAGCATACCAATATCTAGAACTAACATAACCTACTAACATATCAATATCTAACATATTAGATATCTAACATCAAACTATCTAACAACATATCAAATATCCAACAAAATACTAACCTCTATTATCTAACTAACACCCATACTAACAAATATTACCTAACAATAATATATATATGTACTATATCATACATATACTCTATGATACCTACATTCACTTAATATCTATACTACATAGGCTCATAGGTTACACAAAATGCCTATGTCGTATAGTCACTCTTCTACTTAAAATCAATACTATACCAATTGGGACTTCACTAAATTCTAGGATTAAAGTATGTTGTAGCCCTTCGTATTAGCTTTTCGAAACTTCAAACGGGCCACATTTTCGTGTCCGAAAGCTCCCGGAATCGCGAAAACACCTAAATGCGTTTGTCTTTCGGACATCTGACACTCAAATAGTTTTACAGAAAGTTCTATAATGATTTTGGCTTATTAAAATATATATTTGGAAAGCTAATTTTGATACGATTCTTTTTAAAAAATAGGAGATTAATCGGAGTTCTGAGCTAAAAGTTATGGCAATTCTAAGTTGCTATGGTTACTAAAAATGTGGATGAATATTATGACAAATTTGGGTTATTTTGGACAAAAGAAACACATGTAGGCCAACATACTTGGATACCAATATAGGTATCCAAATGAAACTCGTTCTAACCATCCTAACTAAGATCAATACACTCTCTAACCATTCTAAAACTGAATTTAAAACACAATTAATCCTATTAGGCAATAAACCAAACACATAGGGTGTCCTAATTTGGGATCTATCAAGTAGGACACAAAACACATATCTAAAATCCTCAAGAGAGCTTCAAATGACCTCAAACTTGAATCTAAAGGGGGTACATGCATGGGAGTGGATCCTATGGATTCAAAAATAACTAATATGCATAGAAAATCAATTTAGAAGGTTGGTTTTACCTATTGGGAGTGGGATCCCAATGATACTCTCAAGGACACGGCTCCGATACGAAGATCCTTCCAAAATGGACACTCCTCCTTGCACTTTGCTCCAAATCTTCGCTAACACCCTCCCTTGGTAGTATGAAAAGTTGGATGAAAGGTTTGGTAGAGGAATGAAGAGATTTGGAGATCAAATCAAAGAGGGAAGCTCTCTAATTTGGGAAAGAACACTTTGTGAAGGAAAAGAGGCAAGATGGAATAAAATGAAAGGAAGGAGGGCTAACCTACCTATAGTGGCTGCTATTAAAACTTATTGGGCCTTGGGGGAAAGCCCATTAAGGCCCCAACTAGTCCTCTTGGTTAATTTTAAGTTAGGTTCAAGTTTGGGATCAAAAGTGTTAAATTTAAGCCTCTAACTTAACCAATCTAACAAGTGGGATTAGTCTAAACTTACTAACTTAATTAGTGGGATTTGTGGGCCATGACTAACTAATCTTGGGGTCCCGTCTAGAGTCTAAGCTACCCGGGTCACTAACACAAGTCGGAACGAAACGAAACTCAAACCCGACTAAACAAATCCCGTAAAGTTAATATTAAAATATAAAAATTCCCAAAATATTAAAATATGAAAAAATAACCAAAATTACAATACATCAATTTAAATATTATTAAAATAATCTAAAATTTACTAATTAATTAAAATCCTAAATAATTCAAAAGTCACAAAATAACCAAAATACCCTTAGCCAAAAAGTGATAATTAGCTAATCTAATCACATGGGTTAGGCCTCCACGGTCATGGTTAGTCTCTAGGCTAAGCAGCTCTAAGGTTAAACTAGCCAAAGAACAAAATCACAAAACACTAAATTAATGATATTAAAATAATCAAAATTTACCGATAAATCAATAACATAATTTAAACCTATTATTAAATAATCAATTTTGCAAAAGTTTAAAATTATCCTCATTTTAGAAAAGTGGTGGTTACAGAGAACGCTTAACCCATATATTAAAATATATGGGAGAATTGTTGGGGTTTTGCTAAATTATATCGGTCTTTGCCCCAAGTGTGTATTTTAAAATAATGCTCTTCTTTGTTTTGACTTGTACACATGGGGTATGGTAGCCCATGGGTTGGTGGGGTGTCTTCCTAGAGGGCAAGGATCAAGACACCATGGTAATAATCTTGTTTTTGTTACTCATTCTTTAGGATTCCCATTAGGAGCACGAAGGTCCTTAGCGACTTGGACTTGGGTGAAGGGCACAAAGTGGCACTTTGATGGCGCACTTTGTACTTTGCACGTACGAATCGGACGTGAACTGACACTTTTGCGCTTTGTTGGGATCGTGCGCTTGTTTTTGTGAATGTTGCTATGCGGTTGCGCGAGGTTACAACTTACACATGAGGCTTCCCCGTAGAGCTTCTGCGTGAGCGCTCTGCGTGGGCGCTTCACGTGTGACTGTCGCAGTTTGCATGAAATAGTGCCGATTGGCTGATTTTATGGATATTTAGTTTAAATCACTCCTTTTCTTTTTGGATTCAGTTTTAACTATTCTTTATCTTCAAGGATTAGGAGAAGTACGACCGATTAAGGTTTGGTGTTTGCCTCTCCTATATATGTTCTCTTTACTTCTCATTAGAGAGAGAAAAATATATATAGTTACAATGGAATTTTGCAGCAGCCACATATATCCATGAAAACACCACCAATTCGTCTAATTCTTTTGATTTTTATAGTTTGAGATCCAATGCAAGGGTGACATGAGCGTTCCAGAAGTTCATTCATTGAACTTACTGGTTCCTAGGAGCAGATCGTCGAATCGGGCGAATCTTGTTTGGAGCAACTACAATCGTCATCACCCTAACACGGAGATTCTTTTGTGGTTTTCCTTTTTCTATTTGTACATGTTTTATCTCATTGTAGCAAATGCGATTGCAAAGAGAAGAACAACGTTCCGTTTTACTAATTTTCTTGTGGCAAGTTTTTGTTTCTTGAGTCAGTTTGTAAAAACCATTATTTTCGTTAAAGTTGTGGTCAGATCTAAGACATCATTTGATTGCATAAGACTAGGCTTACAGCAATCATTTATGTTCTTCAATATTTTATGTTTTTGAGTCCATCTTTGTAACTTGGCAATAACAAGAAATGTATCTTTCTTGACTACAAAAAGTTTTGCGGTCCTATTTCATTTTAGGTCTGCCAAAATTTTGACAATTCGATATTTTTTTTAAAAAATCTTTCTTCATGACTGCAAAATTTTAACAATCATACGTATAACCATGACTGCCAATAGTCATGAAGACATAGAAGTCTGCTTTTAGGATTGACATATTGAGGACCAAATTTTTGACAATCATCCATCGTCCCAAATGAGATTGTGTATATTACAAAGCTTTAAAACTCCATTAATAGAGTTCAAATTTTTGGAAATAGTGCCTTAGTTATCATCTCTTCTTCATTGTTTTTAGGTTTAGGAGCTTAGAAAGGAAGAGGAAGAAGACGAGGAAAAAAAGCTAATATGAATATAAATTTAAGGACTTGTATTGCCCTTGAGAGATTGGGTGAGAGAAATTAAATTAAAAACAAAAGTGATTTTAGGTTGACACGTGGCAACCCTTGAGTACAATGATGAACGTCACACAAGTTTCGGTGGGTGAAAAAATGGACTTCTTTCAATCCTAAACAACGATTTTCTTCTCCATATACAAGAGAGTCAATTTTTGTTCACCCACCAAAACTTGTGTGATGTTTACCATTCCATTTAAGAGTTGTCACGTGTCAACATAAAATCACTTTTGTTTTAATTTCTCTCACTTTATAATAATAAAAATTAATAATTTCAGATTGATACGTGATAACTCACTCTTGAATGAAACGATGAACATCACACAAGTTTATTTTAGTGGGCTAACAAAAATGGACTTGGAAGATAATTCGAAGAGATCCCTTTTATTGTGTTGATAAAAGGGAACGGGTTCGTCTTCTTATTAATTAACGAACGCGTTTTAAGCCCACTCACCCAATATAACATCCCGTCCGGCCCACTTACTAATAGTTAGTTTTAGGGGACCTTTGGCCGCTACATCCGTCCGGCCGCCGCCGCTGCATCTCCATCCATCCATCCAAAAATGGGTCCGGTTCCTGCTGCTCTCCATGTCTTCTCCCCAGTCCGGTTCGTCTGCTTCTTGGACCATCACACCAGCAGCAGCAGCAGCATCACCAGCATCAGCAGCAGCATCACCAGCATCAGCAAGAAAAGGAATATGATGAAGAAAACTACTGCAACTATTCCATTTCCATTGCTGTTGGTTGGAAATCCACCACCAGCACGCCTTTTCTTTTGTAGAGTGAAAAGATCAGGTTCTTCTTCTTCTTCTTCTTCATCTTCTTCTTCATCTGCACTTCTCCGATCCCCACTCTCGTCAGTACCTACTACTTATTTCTGGAGTTTAATCAGGTGGTTTTTGTTTATTTATTAAGATATGATACCAGAGTTGGAGCTTGACAAATCTGGAAACGAAAGAGGCAGTAGACGAGTGAACGGGATATTCTGGATTCTACTCCTAAACATTGCCATCTATGTAGCTGATCACTTGTTCCAGGTATTGTACAACTGAGTACTTACATATCATCACCATTTAAAACATCATTTTTCCTTTTCCTGATCTTTTATGTGAAACGGATAAATAAGGAGTGGCTAGAAGCGAACAATATTAACCCTTAAGGGGGTGTATGGCTGAAGGTTTTGTATTCCTAGAAATCCACTTTCCATTTTCCATTCCTTTACCATGAGAATTAAAAAGTTCAATTTTTCTGTTCACATGTTTGGTTCAGACGTGAATATGAATCTTAATTTGTTTAGTTTTCCATAAATACCATTCTTTAATTTTATAATTATTCTATTACCTAAATTCACGTGTTTGGAATATAAGTTGGAATTTTGAAAGTAAGTGGAGGATATAACCATCCAAACAAAACACCCAAACATTTCCAGGAAAGCAAAACTATTCCCAAGGGGGCCTTGGGTTTTACTTCCCCACAATTGAAGAATGAAGCCCCTCGTATTTCCCCCAAATTCCCAATTCTAGACATACCAAACATGGGTAAGAAATCCAAAATCTATTCCCAAGCCTCCAAAACTTGAACGCCCCCTTAGTCTCCGATTCCTCGCCCTAGTTCTGATATCCAACCACAACCAGTGCCTATATTTTCTATTGAAAGCTATAAACTTTCAATCCCGTAAACGTACGTAACCTTGGTGTAACCTTAATGCAATTGTTTATGGTGAAAATGTCTTGAGATGTTCTCATTCTCCTACTTAGCTTCTATAGCTCAAAGCAGTATGTTAGTACCATAGCTGGCTACTTTGTATAAGTTTGTGTCAGCAACATTCCCTTAAGTTATTATAAGATAACATTAGGGGGAAACTATGTTTCTAACTACTCATTTCTCTGCTTTATGTTTTAGTTTCAATGTATGGGATTGTCATTCCTTCATTATCTGGTGTAATGTGTTATAGAGATGAATGCAATTTCCTATAGCAAATCGTATGATAAAACCTCTTCGTCTAGACTCTTTATAGATGAGGAATTTGGATGGTTGCATGATCTTAAATTGTAATCCAAAAGATAGGTCTAAGTTTTTTTTTATGGCATGGTCCTCTCGTGCTCATAGCTACCTTGGCCAACATATAGGGTCAACAACCGCTTATAAAGCTTATAGAACTTTGTCAAATACTGTATCTGCATAAAGCTTTCTTATATTCCATCCCTGACCCCATTCTGATGGGAGAAGGCTTGGATGATGATGATGATGATGTTTTAGTTTCCACATGAGCAATTTTCAAGTTACAACTATTTCATAAAGTAGTAACTTGGTGGTGGTGATGATCGAGGATAAAATGGTAGAAAATCATTAAGGGTGAGTTTGATACAAGGAATTTTTTTTATATTCCTGAAAATATAAGTATGGCAAATGATACCTACCTTAATGATACCCACGTTTGTTACATGTTCTTCCCATTTGTAGGAAACCTATTCCACCAAATTAGGTAGGTAATCTTATTTCCTATAGGAATTATTGGGTCCGGTCGGGTTGGATGTATCCATCTCGGATCAGTTAAGCTCTAGTAGCTCTAGTTCTGCTCTAGTTCTGTCTGGATCTGGTTGGATTTTTCGGGTTGGGTCTCACTTCAAGTCCTTTCTTGTGTAAAAGTAAAAGTAAATTTTAGGTAATAATAAAGTGATGTTGGTTGTGTTGGCACATTTTATTTTGATAATATTAACAACATCTTCGTAGTTCAGTTTTCTCTGTTTATCAGATTGACATCATTTTAGAAGCTCTACTACATAAAGTCTGTCCATTCAAGTTTACCAACCATAGCCTTGAAGACTGAAGCAAAGACTGGCGTCCCTTGAAAAGACAGCTCTCTACACTTCATGATTTCGAGTCTGTACAAGGTCTAGGTCTTTCTGTAAACACTTAAGGTTGGATGACAAAACTAAAAGCTTTCTAATTCTTAAGTCAAAAATCAATATCTTATAGAACGGCATACCGGCGGTATACCGTTTTATTGACCACAAAACTTTCTGTGAGAAATGTCGGCATACCGGCGGTATACCGTTTTGTGGACCACAAAACGTTATGTGAAAAACATCGGCATACCGACGGTATGCTCCGGCATACCGACGGTATACCGTTTTGTTTGCCTCAAAACGTTCTGTGATAATTATCGGCATACCGACGGTATACTCCGGCATACCGACGGTATACCGTTTTGTGAGCCATAAAACATTCTGTGACAAACATCGGCATTCCGACGGTATGCTCCGGCATACCGACGGTATACCGTTTTGTTTATCACAAAATGTTCTGTGACAAATATCGGTATACTGACGGCATACCGCGGCATACCGACGGTATACCGGGTTACGAAATTTGATTTTTGAATGGCAAACACTAGCATTAATGGCGAGCATTAAATGCTTCCAACGGATATAATTATGATCGTTACTGTTCGACCGGCATACCGACGGCATGCCGGTCCATACCGCGGGTATACCGGTCAGCCTGTATCCAGGAGTATTGAATGCTACCTACTCTTGGTTTCTTTATAAATGCAAGTCTTCTTTCTTCTTGAAGGCTTATCCACTCTTGCCATAAATTTTTTAAACAACCAAGAGCTCCACCATTAATACTCTACCAAGCTTTTAATTGTCATCCTCTCCCAAAGTGCTAGAGTATTTAAGAGTTGTAAATTTCGATCTTCAAGTGTTAGAAGATCAACAAGTTCTCTTCTCATTTCTTTGAAGTTGGCGAGCCTTCATAAGACAACTCGTGTATTGAAGTTGGCGAGTTCTTCGGATCCAAATTCGTGTTGAAGTTGGCGAGTTCTTCGGATCCAAACTCGTGTGTACTATTTTATTAAATAGTGGATTTAAGCCAGAGAGAGTTCCGGGACTGGATTGCCTCTAGCGAGGATATCAGGATACATCTTGTGTTTGATCTTCTTACTTTCTCTTTTTATTTGACGTATATTGCTTCTTGTGCTCAAGTTATTTTTATTTCCCTATTCACCCCCCCTCTAGGGTTCTATAATTGGTATCAGAGCTTTGTTCTCTTGATTTGGATTTACACCCTTAGAGTGATCCATGGCCACTAACCCTAGTATCAACACCTTCCACAATGAGGGACACTCCACAAATAGGCCTCCCCTATTTGATGGAACCAACTATAACTACTGGAAGATGAGGATGAGCATTTATCTGAAGTCCGTAGATTTCGATTTATGGGATTGTGTGATAAATGGTCTCCCTACTCCTTCCAGAGTTATTGAGGATGTTGCATCTGACACCCTTAGGGACTTACTCACTGAAAATACCAAGAAGCTTGCTAGTCGAGATGCTAAGGCTATGAACGCTCTTTACTATGCTCTCGATAGTAGTGAATTCAATAGAATCTCTACTTGCAAGACTTCCAATGAGATTTGGAAGTTGCTTGAAGTCACACACGAGGGAACGTCACAAGTCAAGGAATCCAAGATTAGTAGACTCACGCAAGAATATGAGTCCTTTAAGATGAAACATGATGAGTCTATTACTTGCATGTTTACTCGTTTTGGTGATATTATTAATCCTCTTTCTTCTCTTGGTAAGGAATATCCTGCTCATGAAAAGATCAGAAAAATTCTTAGAGGATTGACAAAAGAATGGAGTCCTAAAGCTACCGCAATCATTAAGGGGAACGACCTGACAGTCATGAACCTTGAGACCCTCATGGGGAAGCTTATGACTCATGAACTCGATATGAAAGATCAAGAGGAATCTTCCATACAAGAGAAGGAGAAGGAGAAGGCCAAAGAGAAGGAGAAGTCTCTTGCTCTCAAAGTTACAAAGTCCTACTCCAAGGATAGCTCCGACGACAACGAGTCGAACGATGATGAAGAAATAGCTCTCACAGCTAAGCACTTCCGAAAGTTTCTCAAATTCAACAAAGCCAACCGCTTCAGACGGGACAATGATGAAGATCCGGCGTGCTATCAATGCAGAAGAACCGGACACATCAAGAGGGACTGTCCCATGATAAGAAAAGACTCAAGCAAGTACGAGAAGCCTAGCAAAAGAAGCTCGTCCTCCAGGAAATTCGCCAACATAAGCATTTGGTGTGAGAGTGACGCAAGCGACTCCGACAACGACAAAGTGTGCAAACACAATGCAAACGTTTGTCTCATGGCAACCGATGAGGTACTTGATGATCTCTCCTTAAATACTCTTACTTATGATGACTCGGAGAAAGCTATCTTTGAACTACACGAAGAGCACAAAGGTGTTAGGAATAAATACAAGAAATCTCTAAAAGAGGTTGATGCTCTTCAACTTGAAGTAGAGAGACTCTCTAGCATCATTATTGATGTAAAAGGGAAATCTCCTGCTTCTGACACGGATGAGATAGAGTCTTTGCGACTCAAGTTTCAAGAATCCCTTATCACCATCAAGAAAAAGGATGATGAGATTCAATCCCTCAGAAGGGCTTATGAATTTGCTATGCATAAAGTTCAAGATGCTAATAGAAGAGAATATGATACTTCTGTTAAGTATAATGATCTTCTTGTACAGAGTAAGAAACTAGGTAATAAGAACACTACTCACACACATACTCCAAGACACCTCCACACTCATCACAATGCTAGTCATACTTCTTACATGAACACTACACACAAGTCCTATTCTAACACAAAGAAAGGACCATTTGTTCGCATCATGCTTTTTATTATCATCATCATAATACTAATGATAGAACTCCTCGCACTAGAGATTCACATATGCATGATACTCACACGTCTTCTTCTAAATCCTCTATGATTTGCAACTACTGTGGCTTGCTTGGACATACGACCAATTATTGTCATACAAGGAAACTAGTTGATAAGAAAGTTTATAAATGGGTTCCTAAGACTAACACTCAAGGACCCATACGATCATGGGTACCAAAATGTTCATCTTCAACTTATGTTGTAGGTGAAGAGTCCTTCTCATGCTAGAAGCAAGTGGATTCTCGATAGCGGTTGTTCACGGCATATGACCGGGGATGCTTCACTATTTACAATGCTATCGATGAAGAAGGAAGGACACGTCTCCTTTGGTAACAATCTTAAAGGTCACATTATAGGAAATGGTAATATCGGTTCCCCTCCTTATCCTTGTATTAAGAATGTGTCTTGTTACTAATCTTAAACACAATCTTCTTAGTATTAGTCATCTTACCGATAATGGTTATGATATCAAGTTTGTTAAGCTTAAATGCTTCATTACCGATAGTTCAAATGGATCTATTGTTTATGAAGGCATTAGAGAAAATAATATCTATGTTTTATATCTTGTCGAAGACACTAACAATGACAGGTGCTTAGTTGCTAAGAACGATGAAAGTTGGCTTTGGCACATGAGGCTCGGACACACCAACATGGATACAATTTCTCGTCTTGCCACCAAGAAGCTTGTAAGAGGACTCCCAAGTATCCTTTTCAAAAAGGATATGGTGTGTGAAGAATGCGAGAAAAGTAAGTTGACCAAGTCATCCTTCAAATCCATCAACTCTGTGAGTACCACTAGACCACTTCAACTTATTCATATGGATTTTTTTGGTCCTAGTAGAGTAGCTAGTCTTGGAGGCAAGCTTTATGCCTTTGTTTTGGTTGATAATTTTTCGAGATTTACTTGGATTATTTTTCTTGCTTGCAAAAGTGATACTTTTCGTGAATTTGTTGTTTTTTGTAAACGTGTTCAAAATGAGAAATGTTTTTCTATTAACAAAATTAGAAGTGATCATGGAGGAGAATTTGACAATGCCGATTTTAAAAGATTTTGTGAAAAGAATAGTTTTGGACATGATTTTGCTTGTCCACGAACTCCTCAACAAAATGGTGTTGTGGAGAGAAAGAATAGAACCCTTGGCGATATGGCCCGGGTTATGTTAAGCCAATATAAGCTCCCCCAATATTTTTGGACGGAAGCCGTTAACACGAGATGTCATGTTATAAATAGGGTCTTGATTAGACCTATTTCTAAAAAGACTCCTTATGAGCTTTGGTTTGACAAAATTCCCTCTAATGAATATTTTAAAGTTTTTGGTTGTAACTGTTTTATTTTGAATACCAAGGATAACCTGGGCAAGTTTGAAGAAAAAGCCTATGAAGGAATATTTCTTGGATACTCTACTCATAGTAAAGGTTTTCGTGTTTTTAATAAAAAAAGTCTTGTTGTCGAAGAGTCGATCAATGTCTCTTTTAATGAACTTAACTCTTCTACATTCTCCTCTTCCGATGATATTGATGACATCTCGTTTGGGTTGGAGAACTCCTCTATTGGAGATCGTCCTTCTTCACCTAACAATGAAGTTGTGACTCCTCCAACAAAAGAGTCCCCACCACTCGAGCCTCCTCAAAAGGATCTCCCAAAAGAATGAAGATTTGTCACCAATCATCCTAAGGAGCTTATCATTGGGGATCCTTCTTCCAGTGTAAGCACTAGATCCTCCACTCGTGATCTTTGTGCAAACGTGGCTTTTATCTCTCAAATAGAGCCTAAAAATATTAATGATGCTTTTCATGATGAATTTTGGATGATAGCGATGCAAGAAGAGCTAAATCAATTTGAGCGAAACAAGGTTTGAGAACTTGTCCCTAAACCTAGCAATCACCCCATTATTGGAACTAAATGGGTGTTTCGAAATAAACTTAATGAAGATGGGTTAGTGACTCGTAACAAAGCCCGATTGGTTGCTCAAGGCTATAACCAAGAGGAAGGCATTGACTACGACAAAACCTATGCTCCGATTGCTCGTCTTGAATCCATTCGTATGCTATGTGCTTTTGCTTGCTTTAATAATTTTAAGCTCTTTCAAATGGATGTTAAAAGTGCTTTTCTAAATGGTATTATTAAAGAGGAAGTTTATGTAAAACAACCTCCTGGCTTTGAAGATTTTCAATTTCCTACTCACGTGTTCAAACTCCACAAAGCCCTTTATGGCCTCAAACAAGCTCCCCGTGCTTGGTATGAGCGCTTTAGCTCATTTCTTGTTTCACATAATTTTTCTAAGGGCAAAGTCGACACGACACTTTTTATCAAATCCCAAAATGGCACTTTTTTATTTGTTCAAATTTATGTCGATGACATTATTTTTGGTTCTACTAACAATACACTTTGTGTAGAATTTGCTAAAGTAATGCAGGAAGAATTTGAAATGAGCATGATGGACGAACTATCATTCTTTTTGGGCTTACAAATCAAACAAGGACCCAAAGGAACTTTCATCAATCAAGCAAAATATACAAAGGATCTCTTCAAGCGTTTCGAACTTGACTCATCCAAATCAATGAGGACTCCTATGGCAACAACGACAAAGCTTGACAATGATGAAGATGGCACATCGGTCGACATTCGTAAGTATCGAGGTATGATCGGTAGTTTACTTTATCAAACTGCTAGCCGTCCTGATATCATGTTTAGTGTATGTCTTTGTGCACGATATCAAGCAAATCCAAAGGAATCGCACTTATGTGCCGTCAAGCGTATTTTTCGATATCTCAAAGGCACCGTTAACATGGGCCTTTGGTATCCGAAATCTTCATCCTTTGAGCTTCATGGCTTCTCGGATGCAGATTTTGCCGGATGCAAGATTGACCGAAAAGCACTAGCGGCACATGTCAATTCCTTGGGAAATCCTTAGTATCGTGGTTTAGTAAGAAACAAAATTCTGTTGCTCTTTCAACCACTGAGGCCGAGTATATTGCAGCCGGTTGCTGTTGTGCACAAATTCTTTGGATGTCACAAACACTTATTGATTATGGCATTTCTCATACTTGTACCCCCATTAAATGTGATAACACTAGTTCGATCATTCTCACGAAAAATTTGATTTGTCACTCACGCGCGAAGCACATTGAAATTAGACATCACTTTCTTCGTGACCATCAACAAAAGGGGGATATCCGCCTTGAATTTATTGACACTACTTATCAGTTAGCCGATGTTTTCACCAAACCACTCCCGGAGGATCGTTTCGTTTTTCTTTGCCAAGAATTGGGCATCTTAAATTTTGACTCATAGTTCTTCTCGACCGGCACACCGACGGTATACTGCGGTATACCGACGGCATGCCGATTTTGGTTCAGAATTATGTTCTGTGCCAAAAATCGGTATACCGTCGGCATACGTCGGCATACCGACGATATATCGGTTCGTGGCGGACTGCTTTGTCACATCAGCTCCGGGCCCCACCACTCTTCCATTCCCTCTTTATTCCTTCTCCCCTATTAACTACCCATCACATCCATCATCTCCCCATTAATACCCAACTCTTCCTCTCCTCTTCCAATACCCTAACTTCCCATCCTCATTAATATCCATCTCTTCCTCTCCCCCATTTACTCCTCCATTATCTCCATTTCAAAACCACCACTCTTTCCACTTCTTCTCTATAACCGTTCCCACCCCTTCCCCTTCCCAACAACTCTTTAAAAACCCACTTTCTTCCTCATCCTCTTCTTCATTTCAAAACCCTACTCCCTCCTTCAACTTTCTTCACCTCCTCCATGGCCAATCCCAAGCGTCCCCGTTCCTCCACCACTTTCAATCCCTTCACTCCTGTGCCTATGTCCCATGGCTTTGACCAGAGAATCTTCACTTCTTCCCTGGCTCCCGACTCTTGGTTCCAGCACTTCGTGCACCATAACGTCTTCAAAGACCGCGCCATTAACTGGAACCTCTTCCCCGGCCATGTTTCTCTCTTCGAGGAGGCCGGTCTCTCTTCCCTCCTTCGGCGTCAGGTGCCTGTCTACCTCGCCGTCGTGCGTTTGTTCTACTGCAACATGATTCCTGACATCGAGAACGGCGCCATTGAGACGATGGTCAACGAGCGCTATTTCCGGCTGACGGCTCGTGATATCGCTAGCATTCTCGGCGTCCCGGACAGAGGAGAGGCTCTGCCGGGCTTGTCGGCTCTTTATCCTTCGACGGAGTGCTCCATTGACGACTTCTGCGCTATCATATGCAAGGGCCCAAACCCTCCTTCTATCCCGGCCCTTTTCGCACAGCTGGAGCCGTTCTATTACGAGCTCCATAGGATCGTGTGCCACACTCTCTATTCCAAGGGCGGCAACTATGATGCCATCACCGCTGACGCCCTGGTTTGCATGTACTTCCTCTATTCGAAGAAGCCTTGGTCCTTCCCCAAGACTCTTCTCCATGCCTTCTTCGGCGTCCTGCCTGCGGGGAAGCAGAATCTCTACTATGGATCCTTCATCACTCTCATCTTGGAAGCAAAGCAAGTCGACCTCTCCCTTTGCTACTCGGACGGCGTCCTATCCTTGTTGTTTCTCGTTCCCTAGGTGGTGCCTCCACATCTCGTGCCTCCTCCTCCCAAGAGCCGCCATCTTCTGCTCCTGCTGCACCCGCCTCTACTCCTCCTGCCTCCGGCCGCTACATGCCGCTGACACAGCGCATTTCAACATGCGTATGGCTCAGGCAGAGGAGCAGATGCGGGCCCACACTCGTGGCCTTGGAACCCTGATCCAATCCCGCTTCCATGACCAGGCGTATTTTATTCAGCGCACCCTTCAGAACCGAGATGTATTTCTGGATCTGATCTTCAGGATCCGATGTACCAGGCCTCCCGCTTTTTCGATCCCAATGCCTACGGCTTTATGTATCCGGACGACATTGATCCTTTTGGTGCTTTCCACCGGGCTCAGGATGGAGAAGATGATCCGGCCGATGAGTAGGGGTGGCTTCCTTGTGTTGGTGATGTCGAATAAGTGGTTGTCTTTTTCTTTTCTTTATGGTCTTATGTCTTTTGAGATCCTTCGGGGACCAGTGTTTGCGTGTTTTTAGTTGTGTGCAGTCCTGAGGGACTTGTTATCTGTGTCTTTTTCTGTCTTGCTAACTCTCGTAGAGGAGAGTTTTTAATCTGTCTTTATGTTGTGTTTTATGGTTGTCCAAGCATGTACCCGATTCACATCGTTTATCTATAAATGCATGCTTTTATCTATAACACTGTGTTCTCTATTAATTGTTATTGTTTTGCTATTTTTTTCCCATCATTGACCAAGTGACAAAGGGGGAGAAAACGTATTGAGGGGGAGTTGTCTACCTACGGAGGAGTCACTCCTGAAAGATGCTCTCTCTATTTTGTCAATTATCAAAATGAGGGAGATTGTTGGCACATTTTATTTTGATAATATTAACAACATCTTCGTAGTTCAGTTTTCTCTGTTTATCAGATTGACATCATTTCAGAAGCTCTACTACATAAAGTCTGTCCATTCAAGTTTACCAACCATAGCCTTGAAGACTGAAGCAAAGACCGGCGTCCCTTGAAAAGACGGCTCTCTACACTTCATGATTTCGAGTCTGTACAAGGTCTAGGTCTTTCTGTAAACACTTAAGGTTGGATGACAAAACTAAAAGCTTTCTAATTCTTAAGTTAAAAATCAATATCTTATAGAACGGCATACCGGCGGTATACCGTTTTATTGACCACAAAACTTTCTGTGAGAAATGTCGGCATACCGACGGTATGCTCCGGCATACCAGCGGTATACCGTTTTGTGGACCACAAAACATTCTGTGACAAATATCGGCATACCGACGGTATACCGTTTTATTTGCCTAAAAAACGTTCTGTGATAATTATCGGCATACCGACGGTATACTCCGGCATACCGGCGGTATACCGTTTTGTGAGCCATAAAACATTCTGTGACAAACATCGGCATACCGACGTATGCTCCGGCATACCGACGGTATACCGTTTTGTTTATCACAAAATGTTCTGTGACAAACATCGGTATACCGACGGCATACCGCGGCATACCGATGGTATACCGGGTTACGAAATTTGATTTTTGAATGGCAAACACTAGCATTAATGGCGAGCATTAAATGCTCCCAACGGATATAATTATGACCGTTACTGTTAGACCGGCATACCAACGGCATGCCGGTCCATACCGACGGTATACCGGTCAGCCTGTATCCAGGAGCATTGAATGCTACCTACTCTTGGTTTCTTTATAAATGCAAGTCTTCTTTCTTCTTGAAGGCTTATCCACTCTTGTCATAAACTTTCCAAACAACCACGAGCTCCACCATTAATACTCTACCAAGCTTTTAATTGTCATCCTCTCTCAAAGTGTTAGAGTATTTAAGAGTTGTAAATTTCGATCTTCAAGTGTTAGAAGATCAACAAGTTCTCTTCTCATTTCTTTGAAGTTGACGAGCCTTCGTAAGAAAACTCGTGTGTTGAAGTTGGCGAGTTCTTCGGATCCAAACTCGTGTTGAAGTTGACGAGTTCTTCGGATCCAAACTCGTGTGTACTATTTTATTAAATAGTGGATTTAAGCCGGAGAGAGTTCCGGGACTGGATTGCCTCTAGCGAGGATACCAGGATACATCTTGTGTTTGATCTTCTTACTCTCTCTTTTTATTTGACGTATACTGCTTCTTGTGCTCAAGTTATTTTTATTTCCCTATTCACCCCCCCCCCCCCCCCCCCCCCCAAGGGTTCTACAGGTTGTGGGGTACGATCCCCGGACCCCAAAATAATTGAGCAATATCTTAACCAACTAAACTACAATAATTTTTTTTATAAATACAACACCATTAAATATAAGAGGATATAAATAATAAGTTTTTATTGTCGTACATGAATTATTTCTAGGAATTTTATTTTCCATGCATTTTCAGAAATTTTATTCCTAGGAATATAGAATTTCCGACAATATTGCACGTCTTGTATCAAACGCCCCCTTAAGATGGTATGGAGTATGGACATGTGAGAAAGTAACTAATAGATGGATGACTAAAAGATTTTTGGCATCATAGGTAAAAGGAGCTACAAGAACTAAGGGTTCATGTAAAGGAACTTTGACTATGGCTACCAAGGAAGATATTATTTTGAGACAGGATGATATTAAGGGGGTGTTTGGTACACATGAATATTTTTTTAATTTGCGGAAAAATTTTAGGGTGGGAAATCTATTCCATGTTTGTTTAGCTTAGAAAATTTTATTTTCGGAAATTATGAATACCACGGTAAATAATTTATCCACAAAACATGAAAATCTTATTAAGAATAGGTGGGTATAATTTTTTTGCCCGGGCAGTTTTTTTTGTCCTTTTTTCTAATAATCTTTAATATTTTTTTGTTTTTTCTCTTTTATTCTTTTTCAATTTTTTTTTGGTTTGTTTCAGTTTTTTATCATTTTTATTTTTTTAATTTTTTTTAATTTTATAATATTTTAATATTCTTTTATTTTTTTAAGTAACTTCTTGGTTATTTTCAGTTTCTTATTTTTTTCATTTTTTTAACAATGATTTTTTTTTCTAGGTTTTTATCTTTTAATTTTTTAAGAGTGATTTTTCTTTTTCTTTCTTTTTCATTTTTTAAGAATTTTTTTTTTGGTTTTATCTCAGTTTTTATCCTTTTTTAAATTTATTTTTAGTTTTTTATCCTTTTTTATTTTATTCCTGAGAATATTTATATATTTACTAAATATGGATATATAATTTTCCAAGGAATTTAATTACCAGCAATTTGATTTCCGGGAATATAGAATTTTCGGCTATATAGTATTCCTCGTACAAAACGTCCTAGTCAAATTTCATTAATAGTAGATCAGTACATTTAGCAATAAAAGATAACAAGTGTGAACTATATAATAATAATGTACAAAAGGTCAAACTTGAGAAGATAGAACCCGAAAATGAATGACGGATCAAGATAAACAATTGAGCATCATTAGGAGTATTATTAGAGATATTTGCCTCTGTATAATATTTGATTGTAAAATTTAAAGAGAACTTTTAGTTTATTGAGATGTATAAAATATGAGAAGCTTTGGTACATTTATAGGATCGTCATGACATCCTCCTTTAGTCCATACGGTGTGGAACTAAAATGAGGTATACAATAATAGTTAACTGATCCTCCCCCGCAAGTTGGAGCATATATATCAATTATTCCCTGTTTCGATAATAGTCGAGCAAAGGTTGAGGCAGTGGTTTGGTTAGGATATGTGCCAGCTGTTGAAAAAGATACATGCTATAGGACAACTTTCTTTTTTGTTGCTTTCTCTTGAATAAAATAATACTCTATCTTGATGTACTTAATTCTTTCATGAAAGACTAGATTCTCAGCAATCTGGATCACAATTTTGTTGTCATAGTAGAGAGCAGCTTGAGAAGAGGAGGTGATTCCAAGATCTGAAAGGACTGAGTTGAGCCAAATCAACTCATAGACATGTGCCATGGCTCTGTATTCGACCTCAATAGAAGAACGAGCAACTACATTTTGCTTTTTACTCCTCCATGTAACTAAATTGTCTTCCAGGAAGAGAAGGTAACCATTGATAAAGCGATGCTCATCAATTGATCCAGGCAAAGTCAGTATCTACGAAGATTGTGAGCGATAATGTAGAAGGTCCGTGGAGAAAGTCTTGTCCAAGAGCTCTCTTTATGTAGCGTAGAATTCTTTCAACAACCTGAAGATGAGAGGTTAAAGGATTCTGCATACACTGCTCACCTACTAACTGCATAGGCAATATCTGAATGAGTGACATCAAAATAATTGGCTTCCCAACTACTCTTCTATAATGTCATGGGTCAGATAGAGGAAGATCTAATGAAGAGGTCAATCTAGATAGTTTGACTATGGAACCTATATGTGTATCTACTAATCTGCAACCTAGGAATCTTGTCTTAAATAGAGCATCCAACGATATTTGCTGAAAATCTGCAAGAAAGTATCCCAGTCACCCAAGGTCCTTTGTATGAAAATGAGAGGCTGAGTTTTCTTTCATCTTGGAAATGCCAGCAAAATCATCTCTGGCAATGATCATGTCATCCAAATAAACTACTAAGATAACTGTTCTCTGAGATCGCTGATGTGTAAATAAGGACGTGTCTGAGATGCTAAAAAAACCAATTATGTTGTAAGATCCTGCTGAATTTGTCAAACCATGCACGTGGTGACTACTTCAAACCATATATGGAATTCTCTAAGAGACGAACCATAGACTCCTCCGATCGCTCAAAGCCTGGAGGTTGCTGCATAAAAAAAGTCTCAGAAAGATCGTCTTCTATCTTTGGCACTTTTCAAGAATTGACCTATTAATCAGTTAGATGTGAATAATGCAAATTTGTCAAACCACGCACGTGGTGACTACTTCAAACCATATATGGAATTCTCTAGGGGAAGAACCATAGACTCCTCCGATCACTCAAAACCTGGAGGTTGCTGCATAAAAATAGTCTCAAAAAGATTGTCATTGAGGAAGTCATTATTCACGTCTAACTCATGAATAGGTCAATTCCTGAAAATTGTCAAAGATAGAAGAATTCGAACATATGTCAAGTTAGCAACGTGTGAAAAAGTCCCAACATAATCCAACCAAAACTATTGGGTAAAGCACTTAACAGACTTTGTGCGATCAACCGAGCCATCTGGATTTCGTTCAACAGTAAGTATCCACTTATATTTGACCACCTTTTTACGTGTGGACAAGGGTACCGAAATCTAAGTATGATTAAAGTGTGGTGCATCAAGTTCCTCAACCATAGCGACCTGAGATGCTTACTGAATAGAGGAAGGAAGAGTAATGGCAACCGAAGAAGAAATAATGTACGACCAGATGAAGTCAAACATGATAAGCAACCAAGTTAGAAATATGATGGACTGTAGAAGTACAAGAGAGAATACCCTTGCGAAGAGAAATATGAAGAGAGAAACCTTCATCTGAAGTCAGTGGAGGTGGGGTAGGAACAAAAGGCTGCACTGTAGTACCTATAGAAGAATTATCAGTGATATCCAAAGAAATAGTGGCATGTGATAGAATCACCATGTCCCTACGCCTATAGAAGACATATGAGAGATAGGAGAAATAGATGTATCAAGTTCAGAGGAAGGAATAAGAGGAACATGCATCGTGGTCGATGGAGATGTACATGGTGTATCACAAGAGGAATATGTCCGTTCCTTGAGAAAAGTAACATCACAAGAGACAACCTTTGAAGTAATGGAATCAAAACAAACATACCCTTTTTGTGTATGAGAATAAGGAGAGCCACGTTGCTAACCAACAAATATCATACATGTAGTTTGTGGATCAAATTTATCCACATGAGGTCCAAAATTATGAGTGTCACAAAGATGACCAATTTTTTTTGAAGTGAAATGAAAGGGTTTACCCTACAAAAAGAGGATATAAAAAGGTTATTTATTCTCAAGGACATGAGAGGACATGCAAGTATATAAAAACAAGCAGCTAAGACCGCAAAATTCTATAATTTCTTGGGAACATTTATATGAATAAGGAGAGAGCGGGCTAGCTCAAGGTGTCTATTCTTATGATCTGCAATACCATTCTACTGAGTAGTATAAAAACATGAAGTTTGTTGAAGTATGTCATGAGTCGGAAAAAATGCTTGAAACTCCCTACTCACATACTCCTTACCATTATCAAAGCGAAATACATTGATGCTAATATCAAAATGATTAGAAATTTCAGCCACAAAGATTTCAAAAAAGAAGAAGATAAGTTCGGACCTAGAATGAAGAAGATATAACCTTGTCATGCGTGAGTGATTATCAATTAAAGTAACAAAATATTTATAGCCATGCACACTTGGAAACTTAAAGGGACCCTAAATATCATTACGAACCAAAGCAAAAGGTATCAAAATGATATAACCTTGTCATGCGGGAGTGATTATCATTATCAAAGCGAAACACATTGATGCTAATATCAAAATGAATAGAAGTTTCAGCCATAAAGATTTCAAAATAAAAAAGATAAGTTCGGACCTAGAACGAAGAAGATATAACCTTGTCATACGCTTTGATAAAGGGACCCCAAATATCACTACAAACCAAAGCAAAAGGTGAATCATGTCATTTAGGAACTGGATGAAAAGAGGAGCGATGATGCTTCCCAAGAACATATGACTTGCAACTAAATTCAGATAATGATAAATTAGGTAATATAGTACGTAGAAAAAAGGTTGTGAAAAGCTAGGTGCTAGTCGGGCGAGC
Source organism: Iris pallida (assembly GCA_029216955.1). Lineage (NCBI taxonomy): Eukaryota > Viridiplantae > Streptophyta > Magnoliopsida > Asparagales > Iridaceae > Iris > Iris pallida. The sequence goes on from JANAVB010025600.1 coordinate 2,265,838, forward strand.
ACCCGCCGCCTAGCGCCTAGCCCGCCTAGGCGGCCGCCTAGATCTAGACGTTTCAAAAAACAAAAATCCAAAAAACCTATTAAAGATTATAGATAATGTCCATAAAACCCCAAACACATGCATATTCGGACATCGAGGGGACTAGGCAGACGCCTAGGGGGCATTGGGCGGGCACCAGGCACCTAACGCCTAGGCACTGCCTAGACCGCCTTTTAGAAAGTGCGTGGAAGATAACGGAGAATGTCTAAGTTTCTTATGCCATTGACTGAAAGGGGCAACCACTAATGTACTGGGCAGATAATCTATATAGTAAAGGCCATTTTGTTCATGTCCCCACCAATCCATTGCTTCGTTAAAAGGTCCTGTATCACAAAGTGAGATGGATAAAATATTTTTGAATTAGAATCACGTGGAAGCTGACAAATAGATAATAAGTTGTGATGCGGCATCAGAAACATTGAGTACTAGTATCGTCAACCATATGAATGAATTTGTGAGGGCTAGAAACAAGATTTTTATAGTCCATTATGAGACATGGTTCGAGACGTCGAAATCAGTAACCCATGAATGAGAATGAGAAATGAGAGAGATATTTGATGGAGTGAAAAGATTCACAAAAGCCAGAAAAGAGAGGAGTCAACATAATTGGCCCCATTTATCATTGGCTATGTTCTAAAAGACGGTAGGTGGGTGCGCGGCGGAGAGAGTCCGCCTACTGCCTAGGCATCGTCTAAGCGGTCGATAAATTTTGAACATTTTTTTTACTATTTTACCACTTTTTTTTTTGCATAATATGCATATTTTAAGGATGTTCCATGCATAACTAAGTTGTAGAACGAAGATTTATAAAGTTTTAGTTTTGTAAAAGTGAACCATAGGCCCAAATGCTCACAAAATCTTTTTGGCCAAAATATCTCGTTAGGTATTCCTCCACCTAGGCGTCCGCCTATGCCGCCAACCTCTGTTGGCCGCCTACTCTACCGCCTACCGAAAAGCGGTACGGAGAGAGACCGCCTACCGCCTAGGCTGGCTAGACGACCGCCATTTAGAACACTGATCATTGAAAAATGACATCTGGCCACTAGGTGGAGAAGATGGAGTAATAGTAGGGTAAGATGCCTTGTATTGCAATAGGTGGATCATCAGGATGACATTGCTTCTCCCAACACTAGTCCTCGCATGATTGGTTACCCTACAATAGGAAAATAATAGACCATCACGGTTGCCGTATCCTCGACCCTGGGTACCGGGACCTCGAGTAGATAAAGGAAAACGTCCACGAGTAACACCTCAACCTCCAAGGAAAGAAATAATCAGAAGTGTCCCATCTAGACTGAAAGCGACCACCACAGCCCTAGCCACGTAGCAAGGACAGTTGACATGAACTCGACAGAAGTGAAAGATAGTGTAGGCACACGATAAACCGTTGACAAGACGGTCGTTAGAGAAGGAGAACTGTGCTAAGAGAGAACTAGAGAGCGGACGCCCTCACATGTATATGGTAATTGAGCAAAGAGAGGACGCTAACAAGGGTCTCTCGTCGTTGGTGAGTAATATCGGGATCAAAGGAGATAAACATTTCATTGTTCAAGAAAACCACTTAAGAGGACACCAAAGTCCTGCAAATCTTCTCTAGGTATGGCCATATAGAAGGTGTGACAGATGTCAAAAAGCTTCTGAAGATTGTCTTCAGATGAGTATAGGGACCGAAGATGCGTCCAAATTTCCTTGGCTATTTTACGAGACATAATTGAGTTAAAGCAACGAATATCTATAGAGTAGACAACCAAACAATTATCTTGTTGTCATTCTGAAACCAAAAGATATACTGGAATACTTGGAGTCCCGTGGTGATTCCGTTAAGTGACCATAGCTGGGCGGGGTTTTGGGGGGGGGGGGGGGGGGGCGACTAGGGATTTTTTTGTAGTTAGGGTTATCTCCAAATTTTTATTGCTCTGATACCATGAAATTTAGAGAGAACATTTAGTTTATTGATGTGCATAAAACATAAGAAGCCTTGTTACATTTATAGAAACAAGTCATGACATCCTCCTTGAGTCCATATGATATGGGACTAAAGTGTGGTATACAATAATAGTTAAACGACACATTGGAACTCTTAATTTGGATTTTCGATTATGAATCGAGCATCTACCCAAAAGGATCATACCTTCTTAAAGGATATTGGAAAAAGAATTAGAATCATGGTAGTCAAAGGCGTGCCTCGGAGCAAGGCATAACATATGCGCCTCACACTTTACTAGGGAGATAGTCCTTACCTCATAAGTGAGAAGAGGGAGATAGCCCTTTCCACGGTTGCCAAAGTTGGCTACAGTTGAACTTGAAAAAAACTAAAATTTACTGAAAGTGTGGTAGAAAAAATACAAATTCTTGTTAGTTTTGTTGAGTGTTATTGTTGTTCTGCTAGTTCACTTGGTTATGTTAACATGTTTTTGTTAGTTTTAATATGTTATTTGGTTTTATTTTTTACATTACTAATTTATTTATGTATAATTTTATTATTTTTTATTTTGTGCCTCACTTCACTCGGACGATATGGACCCTTTGTGTCTCGAGTGCGCCTTGCGCCTTTGACTACCTTGATTAGAATCTATAAACAAATATGGGGAGGAAAAGTATATTGCCGTATATTACAATTGTTAACAAGGTATCTCTTAAATAGAAATACAGGGAGATGAATAAGGAAACTGACAACTATACACCAGCTGCTAATTTTCCTAATTTCTAGCACTTGACTAAATCTTATAATATCTATATTTACACACCTATTCTACTCCTAAAATCTGGTGTAATGATTACTAGAGTATTCTCCTTTCTAATATAAAATCTGGTGCAATAATCACCAGAATCTTCTACTTTCCAACACTCCCCCTCAAGCTGGCTTGTAGATGTCTTCCATAGCTAGCTTGCCCATTAAAGTATCAAACTGCTTCTTGTGTAGCCCCTTCGTAAGTATATCTGCAACTTGGTCAGTAGTGGGAACATAGGGAATACAAATCAGGCCGCTTTCGAGTTTCTCTTTGATAAAGTGCTTATGTGCTTGGTTCTATCATGAAGGACGGGATTGTGAGCAATTGAGATAGCTGCCTTATTGTCACAGTAAACCCTCATAGGAGAAGGATGTGAGATCTTCAAGTCTTCTAGAAGTCTCTTTATCCATAACACTTCACAGATTCCTTGAGCAAGTGACCTGAACTCCAGCCTCTGCACTGCTTCTAGCAACAACATTTTGTTTCTTGCTCCTCCATGTGACAATATTTCCTCCGACGAACGTGCAATATCCTGAGGTTGATCGTCTGTCAATCACGCTTCCTGCCCAGTCTTCGTCTGTATAGACTTCAACCTGTAAATGACCATGCTTCTTAAATAACAACCCTCTCCCTGGAGCCCCCCAAAATGTTCCTGTGCAGGAGAGTGCATGAATTGGCTCACCATGCTGACAAATGCAATATCTGGGCGTGTATGCGACAAGTAGATTAATCTTCCTACCAAGCGTTGATACTTATCTCGGTCCATAATATCCTCGAGTTTGGCAGTATCAAGTTTTAAGTTGGGAGTTTCAGCAGCTTTGCAACCGAGTCCCGTTTCTCCAAGTAAATCAAGTATGTACTTTCGTTGATTTACGAATATGCCTTCTCTTGATCTGGCGAACTCCATCCCGAGAAAACACTTCAGTACTCTACTCCTAGGTCTTTAATTTCAAAGTCCTCCGCAAGTTTTTTCTTTAGGCTTACTAGTTTTTCAACATCATCCCCTGTCAATATTATATCGTCTACATAAACGATCAAAACAGCCATCTTCTCTTTTTCAGTGTGTTTGAAGAACAATGTATGGTCTGCTTGACTTTGACAGTAACCATAGCCCTTTACAGCTCTTCCAAAGCGCTCAAACCACGTTCTTGGAGACTGCTTAAGTCCGTATATAGATTTTTTTCAACCTGCAGACCTTATCCTGACCACACTTCTCCTCAAATCATGGTGGCAAGTTCATAAACACTTCCTCTTCTAAATCGCCATTTAAGAAGGCGTTCTTAACATCCAACTGGTATAATGGCCAGTTATAATTGACTGCCAAGGATAATAGAACACGGATGTAATTTATTTTGGCCATAGGAGCAAAAGTTTCTTGGTAGTCAATTCCATATTTTTGTGTAAAGCCCTTGCTACAAGCCTTGCTTTATATCTCTCCAAGGTCCCATCAGCTTTACATTTAACTGTAAATACCCATTTACAACCGACCGTCTTCTTCTCTCTGGGTAAATCGACAATTTTCCACGTTCCGCTTTTTCTCAGAGCATTCATTTCTTCCATCACTGCTAATTTCCAATTTGGATCATCAAGTGCTTCCTGAATGCTTCTTGGAACAAACAAGTGAGAGATTTGTTTATCATATGAAAGGTATTTTGCAATGGGATGTTTGGTACAGGAGCAAATTCCTTTTCTAAGAGCTATAGGAATATTAAGCTCTTGAGGTTTCATATAAGGCTCATGAGCTCAGGAATAGGTGATAAGGTAGGAGACATAGACGGTAAATCTTGTGAAACTGAATTTTGTGTACCTGGTTGGTTCAGGAGTTCATTACTCAGAGTTTTTGATTAGTTTTGTGCAGCGATGCTAGACAGATCTCTACCATTTTGTTGACTTCTCTTTCTGGAATAAACTAGAAGCTCCGAGTTATATTCCCTTGGAACTGTAGGTAGTATTTCTTCCCCTGTCGAAGACAAATTCACATTTGCCAAGCTTTGATTAGGTTCACTAGTTTTCCTCAAATTCGAAGTTATATTAATTTCTTGTTCTTCTTTAAAGTCAGGTTCAAACACAATGGTTTTAGGTGAGGGAATAGGAAGAACATCACACAAAATTTCTTCATTTTCCTTCCCCCCCTGAAGGAATTTTTTTCTCAAAATATTGTTGTGTTGCAACAAATGAAACATCCATGCTAATATAAAATCTCCTAGTTTGGGGATTAAAACATTTATATCCTTTTTGTTTGGAGCATATCCTATAAAGACACATTTTTCGGCTCTAGGATCCAATTTTGATCGTCTTTTATTGGATAAATGAACAAACACAGTGCAACCGAAAACCTTTAGGGGTAGGTTAGATTGAATTCGTGTTGTTGGAAAAACAATTTTAAGACACTCAAGAGGAGTAATGTAATTAAGAACACGAGTAGGCATTCTATTGATCAAGTAGCATGCAGTTAAAATGGCCTCATCCCATAGATATTTAGGAACATTCATAGAAAACATGATAGCACGAGAAACTTCAAGTAAGTGTTTATTATTCTTTCTCTCAGCAATGCCATTTTGCTGAGGTGTGTCAATACATGTTGACTGATGATGGATTCCTTGTTCTTTTAAAAAACTTCCTAGTTCTTCATTAAAATATTCAGTGCCATTATCGGTATGAAGGATACTGATTTTAGTTTGAAATTGAGTTTCAATCATGGTATAAAAATTCTTGAAAATATTTTCAACTTCTGATTTTTCACTCATTAAGTAAACCCAACATAAACGTGTGTGATCATCAATAAAAGTCACGAACCACCTTTTTCCAGAAATAGTTTTGATCCTCGAAGGACCCCAAACATCACTATGAATCAAATAAAATGGCCTTGAAGCATGATAAGGTTTTGAAGGATAATAAGTGCGATGACTTTTTGCCAAATGCAGTTTTCACACTGAAATAATGAACAATCTAATCCTTTAAATAAAACAGGAAATAACTTTCTTAGATAAGGGAAACTAGGGTGCCCTAGCCTATAGTGCCAAAGCATTATTTGTTCTTTAATAGGGATAGAACTGATACTACTCAAGCCTTGAGCCTTTTTATTATTGGATGCTTCATCTTCAAAATAGTAGAGACCATCTATCATCTTAGCACTGCCAATCGTCCTCTCCGAGCCCTGTCCCTGAAATTCACAATGGGATTCAAAAAAGGTGACAACAGTTAGAGTCTCTAGACAATTTACTAACAGACAAGAGATTACAAGCAAGTTTAGGGACATGAAGAACAGATTTTAGAGTTAGTTTTTTTGACAGATTGATCAAACCATTGCCTGCAATGGTTGAAAAAGAACCATCTGCTATTCGAATTTTTTCTAAACCAGAACAAGGAATGTAAGTATGAAACAGATGGGAGAAACTGGTCATATGATCAGAGGCTCCTGAATCAATGATCCATGGAGCAGAATTTGAATGTAAACAACAAGACATGGCATTTGATTTACTACCTGATTGTGCAAGAGAGGCAATAGGTGTACCAGATGATCCAGAGTTGGATTTCGAAGGGAACTGCTTCAGCTTCATGTGCAGAGTGAGATCGAGTGATTCTGCTGTCTTGTTTTCTCTTCCAGTTTGCTGGTTTACCTGGAGCTTCCATCAAGTTTCACGAGTGTGGCGAGGCTTGTTGCAGTAGTCACACCACACACGAGGCTTGTCTTCAGTTCTTCGAGGAATGGCTCGACTCACGTTCGCCTTGGAGGCAACAAGCGTCGAGTTTTCAATTGAGCCGCTGGAGGGCTTTTTTCGAGCATAACATGGCGGCGACTTTCCTCTCGTTGAACTTTAGAAAATACTCCTCCAATTGGGGGAAGAGGCTGCCTCCCAATAATTCTTCCTCTCACCTCATCAAACTCAACATTGAGTCCTATGAGAAATTTGAATATACGGTCACCTTCAACAGTTTTTCGATAATCGTTGCAATCTTCAGTAGACTTCCACTCGTAATCATTGAATAGGTCTAAGTCCTGCCACAAACGCTTCAAAGAATTAAAATACTTCGTGACAGTATCTTCACCTTGACGAATCTCACCGAGTTTCACTGTTAGTTCGTAGACTTGTGACTGATTTCCCAAATCAGAATACATTTGGATGATGTTGTCCCAAAGCTCCTTGGCAGTGTGATAACACATATAGTGTGATACCATATAAACAAATATGGGAAGAAAAAGTATATTGCCGTATATTACAATTGTTAACAAGGTATCTCTTAAATAGAAATACAGGGAGATGAATAAGGAAACTGACAACTATACACCACCTGCTAATTTTCCTAATTTCTAGCACTTGACTAAATCTTATACTGTCTATATTTACACGCATATTCTACTCCTAAAATCTGGTGTAATGATTACTAGAATATTCTCCTTTCTAACATAAAATCTGGTGCAATAATCACCAGAATCTTCTACTTTCCAACAGAATCAACATACTTTGAACTGAACATTCTCTAATTTCTTTTGTACCAAGTACATCAGAGAATCTCCATTATAGCACAATCACCAACAAGTAATGAAAAACTTGGAATATATTTTCTCTATGTGGTCCAATAGTTCACTAGGTCTTTAAGCCTATTTGTGATATTCATGGCATTAAAAACTGATTCCATGGAATTCTGAGTAAGCTACAATGCAGGAATAGATGATTAACTAAGCCATTAGCTTTTAAGCATAGCTTTCAAGTATTAGTCAAAACAACTTCCTTCTTTTCAAGTTGTCTATAAAAATAATTTTGATTTTATTTGCAAACCATATCAAAATTAACCTTCATATGTAGTGGAGCTTTCCAAAACCCATTTGTTGTTGACAATGTTGTGTCGATTGAATTTATCACTTTGCCAAGAGATTTAATGTTATACGGACCATCGTTAGGATCATTTCCATCTCCTCTCTTCGGTTTTAAATTATTCATATAACTGCTCATTGTTGACTGTTGAATTTGGGAACCATTGTCTGATCATAACTCCTCTAAGTTTTTGATTTGAAAGTAAGTCATGCTCAAGCGAAAAGGCATAAAGGTTAGGATATAAGGAAGCAAAAGTGTCAATTCCACACCAAGTATCTCTCTATTTTGATATTAGTATCTTGCCAACATTTTATAACAATAACATCTTTCTTGAAGGGCTATGCCCTAAGAAATCTCTTTAGAGAAGAGAGTCTTGAATGTTTGACTCAATGCTCCAAACAACATGTTTAAGGAATAGTTAAAATTATCAAGGCCACGAAAATCTGAAGCACCCAAAGGCTTCTATCTCCATTTGCATAGTATGAAATATTGTATATTATAAAGTTACGGACCACAATGCAACATTATATTTGTTTTAGTATACAGAGCTCCAGCTTACCAAACAATTACAAGGAGTAATCTCCATATCCTCCTTCCAAAGAAAAGCTCTTTTAATCATATCGCTTCTCTTGATGACCCAATTAGAAGCATAAAAGAAGTAAAGATAATAAATGAGTAAAATAGAGATAATTGAATTGAAACAGGCAATCTACCTTTTATAGAAAGCATTTTCTCCTTCCAAGCAACCTATCGTGATTCTACTTTACCAATTATCCTCTCCTTCAATCATCGTCCTTATGTACAACCTATCTCAAAAAATGTCCAAGATAGGTCAAAGGGAAATAACCTTGCTTAGAATTAAAATTAATTGTAGCAAATCTTGAGGATTATCCTCTCCTCCAACCATCAGTAATTCAAGAAGATACGGAATTTGCTAATGTTAGAGGAGTACAAAAAGGTTCCATGTAAATAATCCCAAATTTTTTGGACGAAGGCTTGTTCTTGTTATAAGTTCTTCATAAGGATGGAGGTGTTTTCATCGTTTCTTTAAAAATTTACCCAAGTTCTTCCTTCCCAACAACTTTTGTACGATGTTGACATATTGTATATTATAAAATTACGGACCACAATGCAACATTATGTTTGTTTTAGTATACAGAGCTCCAGCTTACCAAACAATTACATGAAGTAATCTCCATATCCTCCTTCCAAAGAAAAGCTCTTTTAATCATATCGCTTTCTTGATTCTCTTGATGACCCAATTAGGAGCATAAAAGAATTAAAGATAATAAATGAGTAAAATAGAGATAATTGAATTGACACAGTCAATCTACCTTTTATAGAAAGCATTTTCTCCTTCCAAGCAGCCTATCATGATTCTACTTTACCAATTATCCTCTCCTTTAATCATCTTCCTTCTGTACAGCCGATCTCAAAGAATGTCCAAGATTGGTCAAAGGGAAATAACCTTTCTTACAATTAAAATTATTTGTAGCAAATCTTGGAAGATTATCCTCTCCTCCAACCATCAGTAATTCAAGAAGATATGGAATTTGCTAATGTTAGAGGAGTACAAAAAGGTTCCTTGTAAATAATTCCAATTTTTTTGGACGAAGGCTTGTTCTTTATAAGTTCTTCATAAGGATGGAGATGTTTTCATCATTGCTTTAAAAATTTGTCCAAGTTCTTCCTTCCCAACAACTTTTGTACAATGTTGAAATATTGTATATTATAAAATTACGGACCACAATGCAACATTATGTTTGTTTTAGTATACAGAGCTCCAGCTTACCAAACAGTTACGAGTAATCTCCATATCCTCCTTCCAAAGAAAAGCTCTTTTAATCATATCGCTTCTCTTGATTCTCTTGATGAAGAGCATAAAAGAATTAAAGATAATAAATGAGTAAAATAGAGATAATTGAATTGACACAATCAATCTACCTTTTATAGGAAACATTTTCTCCTTCGAAGCAGCCTATCGTGAGTCTACTTTACCAATTATCCTCTCCTTCAATCATCTTCCTTCTGTACAACCGATCTCAAAGAATGTCCAAGATAGGTCAAAGGGAAATAACCTTTCTTACAATTAAAATTATTTGTAGCAAATCTTGGAAGATTATCCTCTCCTCCAACCATCAGTAATTCAAGAAGATATGGAATTTTCTATTTGTTAGAGGAGTACAAAAAGGTTCCATGTAAATAATCCCAAATTTTTTGGACGAAGGCTTGTTCTTGTTATGAGTTCTTCGTAAAGATGGTGATGTTTTCATCATTGCTTTAAAAATTTATCCAAGTTCTTCCTTCCCAACAACTTTTGTGCAATGTTGAAATATTGTATATTATAAAATTACAGACCACAATGCAACATTATGTTTGTTTTAGTATACAGAGCTCCGGCTTACCAAAAAATTACAAGGAGTAACCTCCATATCCTCCTTCCAAAGAAAAGCTCTTTTAATCATATTGCTTCTCTTGATTCTCTTGATGATCCAATTAGGAGCATAAAAGAATTAAAGATAATAAATGAGTAAAATAGAGATAATTGAATTGACACAATCAATCTACCTTTTATTGGAAGCATTTTCTCCTTCCAAGCAGCCTGTCGTGATTCTACTTTACCAATTATCCTCTCCTTCAATCATCTTCCTTGTGTACAGCCGATCTCAAAGAATGTCCACGATAGGTCAAAGGGAAGTAACCTTTCCTACAATTTAATTATTTGTAGCAAATCTTGAAGATTATCCTTTCCTCCAACCATTAGTAATTCAAGAAGATATGGAATTTGCTAATGTTAGATGAGTACAAAAAGGTTCCATGTAAATAATCCCAATTTTTTTGGATGAAGGCTTGTTCTTGTTATAAGTTCTTCATAAGGATGGAGATGTTTTCATCATTGCTTTAAAAATTTATCCAAGTTCTTCCTTCCCAACAACTTTTGTACAATGTTCATATTTTTTCTTCTTTGACTTCATGTGATTCTTTATGGAAGGGAAGTCTGAGATGCATTCATTCTCTTCTCTAGCTTCCATGGATCAAAACACTGTATTTGTACCATAGCTGGCCTGCTTGGTACCAGTTTGTGACTGCAACATTCTGCCATGCTAACTGGTAAGCCATTTAAGCTTTCTCGGATGAATAAATACATAATTCATTTTATACAACTATGGCTAACAAGTTATTTGATGATTTTGATCTTTTCGTATACAACTTCTTCTTTGTTGAATAATATCATAAATTGCACTATATGATTTACTTTGTTGTTAATAAAATATACAGGAACCATCTTTCCAGCAACCTTTTCTTCTTATATATTTTTGGTAAGAATCCTTTTTGAATGTGCCACTGATATCTGAATTGTTTATTTTGAACACTTAATTTATTTGTACCTTTGTAAACAGGAAAGCTTGTTGAGGAGGAGGAAGGTAATTTTGCTTTGTGGATCTCTTACATTCTAACAGGTGCTGGAGCAAACCTCGTCTCATGGTTAGTTCTTCCGAGGGCTGCAGTCTCTGTTGGAGCCTCTGGTGCTGTGTTTGGACTCTTTGCTATTAGTGTCCTTGTGAAGGTAGGTGTACCTAATACCTGTTTCGATACGATAACCGATGGATCTGAGTACTTTAGTGATGTGCTAAAGTGATTGCTGCAGATGTCTTGGGACTGGAGGAAGATCCTTGAGGTTCTTATCCTTGGTCAATTTGTTATTGATAAGGTAACTTTTATTAAATTTCCCAAGGAAAGAATCATTCTTTCAGATTATTGCTAAGAACTGTTACAGTACTCATGTTAGATGATTTTGTTTTATTATATGAAAGTTGTTCTTGGCTAGAGTCTGATAAAGTATGCAGCTTCTGTCGCATATGATTTGATATATGATCCTCTATTCTAAATTTAGGGTTAAGAATATCATTTTAGGCTTATAGTATTATCATCATCATCCAAGTCTTTCTCCCATTAGAATGGGATCGGCTATGAGCATAAAAAGCTCCATATAAGATGATAATAATGTGACATAGCACGGAAACCTCAATTGCTAAACCAACGACCCAATACAAGGACTACACCTCAACTCTTAAGACGAGAATTAAAAATATGGATAAAGCTCCAATTGAGCATCTCAATTATCAAATTAATTCATCAAAACATAACCCTTCCTCTCTACAAACTTTTTGTTTATAAGAAAAGCTAACTTAAGCTGTAAGAAATAAATCCTAATCAAACTAGGAAAGTATCTAAAAGAAAATACTTGGTTAAAATCTCCAAAATACACCCAATAATAGGTCTAGATTGACTTGGACTGGAATTATGGTTTCCGGTTCTTCTCAAGCAGAATTGATGCAAACAACCAGAATTTTCAGTTGGGTTTTGCCGGATTCTGATATGAGAACTTACACCTTAAAAACACGAGTTAAAAATAGGGATAAAGCTCCAATTGAACATCTCAATTATCAAATTACTATATCAAAACATAACCGTTCCTCTCTACAAACTCTCTATTTGTAAGAAATAGCTAACTTAAACCCCTAAAAAACAAATTATAATCAAACTAGGAAATTATCCAAAAAATAAGTACAAAATTAATTGAACTATTTGGTCAAAAAACAAAGCAAAAAAAGAGGTCTTCCCAAGTAGAATTGATGTATAAAATCGGAATTTCGATTGGGTATTGCCGGAATTCTAAAGTTATGTCTGGCTATAGTTTGGGCTTCTCGCGGATTCGAGCTCCTCGATTGTATCCGTGTTTGACCCCTCCTCTTCTAGAGAAATCAAACCAAGTTCTTTGTGTCGTTGTCTGGATAAAGTGACCGGTCATTGTCACTGCAAAGCTCGATTTTCTTCTCAGAAGTATAAGTTTCTTTCTTTAACACTTTGAATGACCTAAATTTTCTCGGTCGAACCATTCCGTAATGCCCAACTGACATTATGACCTTCCGAAAGTGCACCATGACCTCGTTATTGATTTGTTGAAACTTTGCGCTTCAGTATTGGTACGGAACAATTTGCCACTAATCATACCAACAATATAATGTATGCATATCATCGGTATGTCGTTAGCTCGGGTTCATGTTGACAATGAGAATAATTCATATCTAAGGAAGCTTCTTCGACGGTCTAAATTGCTCATAACTTGGGATGAATTAGAGATCCTATTTAAGGGATCTTCCACGCCCTAGTTTTGGTTGGCTTGAAGACTAAGGTGTGCTTGACACTTATTTTGAGCAAAAGAGGGGTTTTCTTAGGATTTCTAAGGAGGCCATTAAGGAAATGTATAGATAGGGGTTGAAGGAGTGCTCGTTGGAGATCTCGTAAGGAGGGTTACACATTACGATTTGTGTTTATAATCATTGTAAGGCGTTCTCTCTGGTTGATTCAATAAAGTTATTTCTTCCCTTGTCCCGAGGAATAGGTCGAGCTTTACAGAACCACGATAAACATTGCATGTTTGTTCTTGTTGCTATTGTTCGGATTATGGTGCCTTGTTATTCTCGTCGTTGTACATGTAAGGTTATTTGTGTATGAGCTTCTGCGTATTGCACAACAAATTAGTATCGGAGCTAAGGGAACCGTCATTATTTTAAATTCTTGGATCTAGGCTAACGGTAGGTTATGACATTGGACCACTCATTATCTTCTTAGATCAGAATTCTTGAAATTTTTGGTTCATTAAAGTCTAAGGGGTTTTTCTCTGTTTCAGAATCACTAGTATTAAAGTTAACAACAATGAGGTGGAGAAAGTCAACAATAAATGAAACTTTTTTTTAGAACAGAGAAGGATCAAGGCTATCCTTGTTAATCAGGGAGTGTTTAAGGTCGATACTAGTAAGGACAAAAAACATGCCGATATGATGCAATGCATAGGATGACATGGATCCAAGGACATAGGGCATGATAGAACTTTGTCTAGCGGATGAGGTGATGCATAATGTTATTTCACAGACTTCTGCAGTAGGTTCATGGTTGAAGTTAGAGGGCTTGTATATAACAAAGTCGTTATCTAACAAGTTTTACCTCAAGAAGTAACTCTACAATTTACACATGAAGGAACCAAATTCTAAGCCATTTGAACAACTTCAACAAGATCGTTAGTGATCTTCTGTGTCACGAAGTAAAGCTAAAGGAGGACACGCCACTTTTACTCTATTCTTTACTTATAGGGTCTTTGACCATTCGGTGACAACGATCCTTTATGGAAAGAAGACTCTCGAGATAAAAGAAGTGACAACAACTCTTCTTAATAATGAGATTATGAAAAAGGCAAATCCAAAAGAGGAGTCATCGGGGTTGATTGCTAATAAAAGGAGAATGTTGAAGAGTAAGGATGAAGATAAAAGTAGCCGAGGGAAATCCAAATCATCCGGACAAGAGAGAGATGCTTGTTTCTTTTGCAAACAATCAAGACACGAAGAAACAATGTCCAAAGTACAAACAGTGAGTTGGAGAATACATTCTCCGGATCATAGCGGGAAGGATACATTCTCCGAAGCTTGGATTATTGACCCTAGGTATTCATGCCATATGTCCGAACATGGAGTCGTTCAGTAACCTATAAGGAGTTCATTGGTGGTGTTGTTCTCATGCTGAACAATGCGTCGTACAAGACTATTGGCTTAGGAAACATCAAGTTTTGTATGTATGATGGTGTGGTACGAACACTTGTGAACGTGAGACACGTTCCGAATCTAAAGAAGAACCTCATTTCTCTGGACGTGTTGGATGTGGTAGGATACAAGTTTCTTGGGCAAGCCAATTTCCTAAAGAAAGTGAAGGACAATTTGGTGGTCATGAAGGGGCATAGATTGTCGTCAAACATAGACAATCGACAGTTCCAGAATGTCCAGAGAAGAACATGATAGCAGAGTGCATGAATAAGAAACTACTAGGGCGAGCTAGTGGTATGCGATTGCATGCTGCTTTTACGGAGGACTTCTGGGTAGAGACAATGAGTCATGCGTGTTATTTGTCAATAGATCACTATCAACAACCATAGATTTTCATATTCCTGAGAAGGCATGGAGAAGTGAGTAGCTATTTATGATTCTTTGTGTGTGTTTAGGTGTCATGTCTATTCACTCGTGAATCAGAATGATAGAACGAAGCTTGAGTCAAAGTCAAAATAGTGCATTTTATTGGTATTCAAATATGGAGTCAAAGGCTACAAGTTACGGTATCTAAAAAACAAAGGATGTTCACAAGCCGTGATATGATCTTCGATGAGACTTCTATCTTGAAAAATGTGGAAGAAAAGTCTTAAGAAAAATGGAGTGATACATTAGTCGACAACGATTCAGTGGAGGTGGAGATTCATGGCACTCATGAGGACACGGACTACGAAGTACTATTAACTTATCCGTGGTGAGGACGTAGAATTTACAAAGATGAATAATGAGAACCAATCGCAACAGGACCCAAAGGCAATAATATTAAGAAGATCAAGGCATACACACAAGGCATTAGTACAATAGAACTTCGAATACATGGTTGCATTTACCTTAGTTACGAATATGGAAGAACCAAGCGATTATAAGGATGCAATTAGGCAAGAGGACAAAAATTACTGGATAGTTGCCATAACGGAGGAGATAGAGTGACTTCAAAAAAATGATACGTGAAACTTGGTTGAGCTACCGAAGGGCAAAAAAGGTATTGGGTAAAATGAATATTTAGGAAGGACAATGAGCAATACAATGTATGGTCAGTTGTGAAGCCTAGAAAGAGGAGGTTTACTACAACGAGATATTCTCACCTGTGATTAAGGGTATATCTATTCAGGTGTTATTAACAGGGGTAACGACTCAAGACATGGAGTTAGAGTAAATGGATGCCAAAACAATAATTTTGCACGATGAGTTGGAAGAGAAGATCTTCATGAGACAACCCAAAGACTTTATTAAATCCGACAAGGAGGATAACGTATATGAGCTCAAGCCGTCTCTACATGGTTGAAGCAATCTCTCCGGTAGTAGTACAAGTGCTTTGATTAGTTCATGCGTAAGACTAATATCTCCGGATATGAGTATGACATGTCCATCTACTAAGGGAGGCTCAAGGATGGGTCTTCGATATATTTGCTTTTATATGTTGATTTCTCCCAAGAGTATTACGGAGATAAGGACACTCAAAACTTTATTGACTACAAAATTTGACATGACGGATTTAGGTATAGCACGAAAAATCTTTGGGATAGAAATTCATCAAGACAAGATGGTTGGAAAGATTTGGCTGTCCCAAAGTAACTATACAGAGAAGGTGTTGGAGAGCTTCAGCATGAAGAACTCTAGACACATGAGCACTCCGATCATTGGTTAATTTTAGTTATCTGCCAAAGTTATCCCCTAAGGAGTGTCCAAAATCAGAGAAGAAGGTAACGATGTCTCGGATTCCATATGCGAGTGCAGTATGATCGTTGATGTATGCTATGATGTGCACCCTTTCCGATTTGGTATGCACAAAAATGCCAATTGCTAAACTAACGACGCGATATGATGACCAGCACCTCAACTCTCAAACACAAGAATTAAAAATAGGAATAAGGCTCCAATTTGAACATCTCAATTATCAAATGCATTCATCAAAACATAACCCTTCCTCTCTACAAACTCTCTATTTATAAGAAAAGCTAACTTAAGCCCTAAGAAATAGATCTTAATCCAAGTAGGAAAGTATCTAAAAGATAATTCAATGAATTAAAAGATTTTTTCAAACTCTCCAAATATGCCCAAAATTAGGTCTAAACCGACTTGGACCGGAATTCCAGCTTGGCCAACTGGAATTCTAGTTCTTCCCAAGCATAATTGATGCAGGAAACCGGAATTCAGGTTGTGTCTGGCCGGAATTCCGATCAGGATCTGGCTTTCTGGACTGGCCCCGGTCTGGACTTCTCGTGGCTTCGAGCTCCCCGATTGCATTTGTGTCATGATGACGAGTAGTTAATGTATATGACAGATTTTCTATCTTTTCCTAAGATAATTTTTTGGATGAGAGTTCTGAATAAATACAATTACACATGGCCATTTTAATGATCCCAAAGTATTTGATTCCTGTTATGTTGTATTTTTATGGCCATCTCCTTAGATTGCCTTTAACTTGTATTGATGAAAAATAATACGAGTTTCTGTCTGATCTCATCTCCGCCGTTGTTGTCTATGTTGTTCTAGATTTCATATATAGAATGATTGCTTTCATTGTACTAGAAAATCTCAGTAGTGGTCTCCACGTGTTAGGACTAGTAACAAGTTCATTTTTTGCTACCAAGTGTAGATTCCCCTCTACTCTAGTATAGGTACAGTGATAAATCTATTCCTGGTTAAAATATGGCTCAAGTTTGTTGCTGCACTGGAAGAACTTGCATTGAGTCATTATTGATTCGTTCAACAAATTTTACTTTCTTAAGGAATCAGATGGACCCAACAACCAGATGTATATGAGTGAATGTTTTCTTCGTTGCATCACCAAAAGTTCTAACAAAAGCAAGAACAACATAATGTTTCCGACCTTAGGTCAGCCGCATAAATCATTCTCAATAGGTGTAGCTGGGATTGGTGCAGTTTGCTTGCAACATAAAACAGCCACCACTTGTACTAAAATTTTCTGCATTCTACTAACAGAGAATAGCCAATCAAATCTCGAGTACCAAAAAAGAAAGGTTGTGCATGAAGGTTTTGAGTGAGAGCACAGATAGAACACCGATCTGTTTCAAACTCTAGCTAATGGGCCAGTCAGTGTTTGGTGAGAACATATCCTGGTTCAATCCGGCCAATTCCTGGTTCAGTTATATTGAATTAAAAGCTGCAGATCTGCTTAATTGTTAACTCTTGTTTGTTCGTCTCCATCCCTTAGATTTGGCAACACACTTAGGCACAACACACACAATTCTCTCAAGCATGAAATCTAAAACACATCAACCAAATAATTAGGTTTGACTACATCCTTATTAATAGCCTTTTAGATGGCCATCAATCAAACAAGTTTTAAAATAAAAAACCTCCTACATAAGTAAAGTTGAGTCTTTATCCTAAATCGTGACTCCATTAAATAAGACTCGAATAAGAGCTAGCAACTAAATAATCAAAACCCAAACTGGATCTCAGTATCCATCACCGATCATTGATAATGTTGCATTTTACCCCTTACAAGCCGTCATGGAAAAATTGGAGCATCATTGGGAGGTGTGAGGTGTCAACATTCTTCCCTCCAGTTCTCAATGAGAGACCTACTGTTTCCATTTAAGAGACTACTCTTCCTCATGTAAGTCTTCTTCTTTCTCATTCTCTTCTCTATCATTGTTAGCGGTCGGCAAGTTAGGTTGAGATGTCCCCACTCGCACACTTACAATAAGTGTGAGGAGCAATCACTTTATTAGTCAACAAGTGAAAGCTGTGTAATGGCTATTGGTCGAACCGTAGTGGTTCAATGAGCATCTATCAAGGGCAACATGAGAAGATACTTCTCAAACCAGCGAGTGACGTGGCCTGCTTAATGCAACTTGTGTTGGAGTTTTTCCTTATATTCATGGAGGTTTTCCTCCTTGAGAGCTAGAAAGATAGTCCCACATTGGAAAACACTCCAAGTGGATATCACAAATAATACCATGTTTGGTGTTGAGGTATACACATGACTGGTGGCCCAAGTGGGTGCCATATGGAATGTTTTTCTAGTAGGATTAAGTTGAAACTCCTAAAGGAAAGCATTAATGCTTTTTGTCACTCTTGGGAAAATTCCCTTTGGAGCTATAAGCCTCAAAGGGGCTTAACGACTCGGACTCGGACTCGGACGCATAGTAGCGCTTTGATGACGCACTTTGCACTTAGTATGTCAGCATCGTCACATTGCGCTTGTGCGCGTTAGTTGTGCTCGTGCGTTCATTTTATGTGCGATTTGTATGCGCGGTAGCAAGCGTAGGCACATGTGCGGCTTATGCGAGGCTGTACGTGGCTATAAGTGGTCTATGCGAGGCTATGTGCGGGCTATGCATGTATGCACGTTTACGCGTATGCGTTGCTGCGCATGCGCGCATGAGTTGCTGCACTGCTGGATTATGCGCACAGGAGCAGCTGCGGCTCCGCTGCATGCGCATATCGACATAGAGCGCTGATAACATATAATTCCACTGATTGCGAGATTTGAATGTTTATGGAAAGATTGAGTCAGTTATTCAGATCCGATTTTTGTGTGATTTGAATTTAATTGATTCCTATCTTTCCGTAATTAGTTAGCGACCAGGATTATGGTTAGGGTTTCCTTCCTACTCTATATATACTCTCTTCATGCCTCCTTTAAAATTTACTTCGAAATTGAGAGACAGAAGAGAGGATACTACAGCGGCTATCATTGGAGTCTAGGAGTTCGTGCGAGTCAGGATAGAGGTGACAACGAACGTTCAAAAAGTTTTTGTGTGAACTTGCTGGTTCCTGGAAGCGGATCGTGTAACGAAAAGTCTTGCTTTGGGCAACGGTGCTTTTCGTCACCCCAGCAAGTTGTTTTGTCTTCTACTTCTCTCTTCTCCAAGTTGTAAACGTTCTGTCTCAATTGCAACACGTTTGCAAGAAAGAACGTACTCTGTTTCTGTCAGTTTGTAAACAAAAGTTTTGATAGCTGTAACAGAAGATTATATTATATTCTTAGTTGGATTCGAGTTCTTCGGAGAGCAAACTCGTTTGCGTGAATGTCTAAGTCTCGACTATAACACAGGATCAAACAGAGGATAGACTGTAAAGTTTGCGTGAACCTCTGTTCTTGGCCTTTGTTCTTTCATCTTTTGATTGTCTCGGGACTAATAATCTCAAAACAAGATACGAGTAAGATGGAGAACAACCGTACAAACCTTCTCGACACAAGTTTTAACAAACTTGAGAAGTTTGACGGAGTACATTACAATATCTGGAAGAGGAAGATTAGTCTTAATCTTCAACTCGTAAACATTGATTACGTGTTGTCAGATGCTGAACCTA
The DNA here is from genome assembly GCA_029216955.1 of Iris pallida. Classification (NCBI taxonomy): domain Eukaryota; kingdom Viridiplantae; phylum Streptophyta; class Magnoliopsida; order Asparagales; family Iridaceae; genus Iris; species Iris pallida. The sequence continues at coordinate 2,285,374 of JANAVB010025600.1, forward strand.
CTATTCCGAAAAATGATAATGCTCGGAGGATTGTTGAGGCCACTATGCTGCAGACGAAGTAGAGGAGGGACAACCACCTCTACAAGTTGCTGATTCTAAAAGCTATGGATGATTCTGGCGGAATCATACAACAAGAAGGTCCATGCTAAGGACATCTAGGAGGCTCTGAAAAAGCACTACAAATCTGACGAGAATATATCGGAGATTGATCTTGTCGAGAAAATATTTAAGATGCAATTTGAAGATGAGAAGACCGTGTTGCCGCAAGTCAAATAGTTGCTCAAGTTACATCAAAAACTTGAGGAGGAAGGCATAAAGCAAGAGGACAAATTCATGGTGGGGGTTATGTTGCTAAACTTCCTCTTGGTTGGAACAAGTTTGCAACAGACATAAAGCGAAAGAAGATGGAGGTCGCTCTTGAAGACCTTCGCTGGATTCATATTGAAGAGAAACCATGGCTCAGATCAAAGTGGACACATTGTACAAACAGTTTGCTAAAGCAAACATGCTGAAGACTCCAAGGGGGAAGCATAAGGCTTCTTACAACAAGAAGGACTTCAACCATCTGAAGGTGAAGTCGGCTACTTTCAAGCCAAAGCCTAAGTCGGATGTGACTTGTGTCAACTGTGGTAAGAAGGGCCACTACAGGAAGGACTGCAGATCCAAGCCCAAACCAAAAGAACAAGATGAGGCTAACTTGGTTGCTATGATTGCGCAAGTTGACTCAGCTGATGCCAACACTGACTGGTGGGTGGACACGGGCGCGTCCTACCATGTATGCTCAAGAAGGGAGCTATTCGCCACATACAAACCTGCTTTCAAAAGGTTTTGATGGCGAACAAGGCACAAGCTGAAGTGTTTGGGATCGGGACGTAGTGTTGAATCTGACTTTGGGGAAGTCGATGACGTTGCATGATGTAAAGCACGTACAGATGATTACAAAGAACCTGGTCTCAGGGAGTCTGCTCTGTAACGCAGGCTTGAACATCAACGCTGGGCAGATGGTGATGTCTTATAAAGGAACATACTTCGAAAAAGCATTCTGTACCGAAGGGATGTTCAAGATTCAGCTTGTAACTTCTATTGAAGAAGTTATTGCAGTCTCTTCTTCTGATTATACTCTTGAGTTGTGGCACAATAGACTAGGACATGTTCATTGTAAAAGAATAAATAAAATGTCTAGTCTAGGACTTATTTTCAAATGTGGGAGTAAGGTAGTGGAAAAATGTGAGGTCTGTGCGCAGACGGAGATGACCAGAAAATCGTTCAAATGAGTGAACTGAAGCACAAATCTTCGGGAGTTGGTGCACTCAGTTATCTGTGACTTCAAACAATTCTTTACAAAGGCTAGAATGAAATACTTCATAACTTTATGACTTCTCGAAGTATAAGCATTCGAAAAGTTCAAGGACTCAACGGGTGAAGTCGAACGTCAGACCGGACAACAACTCAAGTGACTAAGTGATCGAGGCGAGAGTATCGATCTCTTGAATTCGTATCGTTATGCAAAGAACATGGAATTGTCAATGAGACAACTGCTCTGTATTCTCCTCAATCAAATGGCGTTGTAGAAAGGAAGAACATGACATTCACAGAGATGATGAACTCAATGTTGTTAACTGTGGGGCTTCCAAACTGCTTCTGGGGGGAAGCTGCGCTCACGACTACTTTCATTCTGAACAGAGTATCGTTCACAACTTTCGAAGTTACTCATGAACTCTGGTTCAAGGTCAGACCCAACTTAAATGTCATTCGATTGTGGGGGTGTTGGGCGTATGTGAAGCTTCTGGATATGAAGATTCAAAAGCTGGGAACGAGTACAGACTATTCTTGGGATATGCTGAAAAGAGTGATGCTCAGAGATTTTTGATATTGAATCAAATCATATCAATAAATCATGCAACACAGAATACTTTGAAGACAAGTTCGCAATGCACAAGAATATTGTTCTCGCGGACATTTCGTTGAATAGCATTGGTATAGAGGAGGCTATTACTACCAATAAAGATCTAGTCCAAGAAGAGGTTGTCGTTGAAAGACATGTAAACCAGAAATCGCAGAGCCGTTGGCTAAGTGAGTGAGGAGGCAAAAGGACTTCGGAGATGATTTTGTCATCTATCATATGGAAGCAGACCTGCTTACTTATGACGAGGCGATGAAGACCAGAGATGTCTTATGGGAGAAGTTTGTTAATGATGAGTATGACTCAATCACCTCCAACAATACTTGGGTGTTGGTCGATCTACCTGAAATAGCAAAACCAATCGGATGTAAATGGATCTTCAAGAAGAAGATGAAGGCCGATGGAACCATTGACAAGTTCAAGGCAAGACTGGTAGCCAAGGGGTTTTCTCAGAGGCAGAGAATCGATTACTTTGTCACGTATGCTCCAATAGCGCGTATGACAACCATCAGAATGCTGATTGCTCTAGGTGCAATTCACAAGCTGGTAATTCATCAGATGGATGTAAAAATAATGTTCCTGAATGGAGATCTGACCGAAGAGATTTACATGCAACAACCAAAAAGATTTTTTGTCAATGGTCTTGAAGACAAAATATGCAAGTTGGTAAAATTATTATATGGTCTGAAGCAAGCTTCCAAGATGTGGCATAAGAAGTTTGACAAAGTTATAAGATCAAACGACTACAGGGTTAGCTAGACGGATAAGACGGATAAGTGTGTTTACACTAAGTTCGTTGATGGAAAATGAGTCATTGTTTGTCTTTATGTGGACAACATGTTGATCCTGGGTACGGATCTAGAATGTGTCACGACGACAAAAAAGTTTCTTTCATCCAAGTTCAGTATGAAGGACATGAGAGATGCTGATGTTATCCTTGAGATAAAGATCATCCGGACATAAGCTTGGCTAGCGCTGTCAGTCTCATTATTTTGAGAAGATGTTCAATCGCTATGGATATCAGGATCTTCTAGGGATTAATACTATGTACAGTAGTGACCGGAAGTTGAAGGCAAATCCAGGGGAGTGTCAGGCAGTTGGAGTACTCGAGCATCATCGGAAGCTTGATGGGTTTTACGAGTGCCGCAAGACCTGATATAGCTTTTGTTGTGGGGATGCTGAGTCGGTTCACGAGCAATCCAAGTGTTAAACATTGAAAAGATGTGAAGGGAGTCATGCGATATCGCAAGAGGACTCAAAATTTGCACTGTACTACAATGGTTATTCAATAGTAGTGGAGGGTTTCAGTGATGTAAGCCGGTGCTCAGAAGTTGAGAGCGAAAGGTCCACAAGAGGATACGTCTTCTCCATGGTTGGAGTTGCTATATCATGGAAGTCGAAGAAGCAAGCCATGCTTTCTCATTCATATATGGAATCTAAGTTCTTTGCACTAGCAGCTGCAGCGGATGAAACAGAATGGCTTTGGGGGCTCATGTATGATCTTCCTCTGGTTGGTGCGCAAATTCTGACGGTACCGATCTACTGTGGCATCCAGACAACTACAACGGTGACATCAAATGATCTCTTCAATGGTAAGAAGATGACTGTACAGCTCAGGCACAGAGCACTGCATAATCACATCAAGATTGGAGTCATTGCAATAATTGATATTCGGAGCCAGAAGAATCTGGCGAACCGTTAACCAAAGGCCTCAAGTGCTAGTTGTTCGAGGACATAACAAGAAAAGTAGATTTGAAGGCATTCTGTTATTGTCTTTGTAATTCTACCATAAAATTTTATGCTATTAGTTCAAAGAGAAATCTACTAGGCATTTAGCTTTTGGTTTAAAGAAGGATCATTGAATAGGAGAATATCATGAACAATGGGTAGTTCTTTGAGACATTGAGGGATTACGGACCCAAAACCACTATTGTCTATTAATTGTTCTTTGTGTAGAGTAAGTCTTGTAGGAGGATGGCTTCTACGCCTTAATGAGTTTTTGGACATTTTGAATGTACGGCGTGTTATTCAAGAAGCACGAGTAGTACAACACTACAAAGGAGCATAGTACTCCATGCTATAGTAGGATGACACCACATGTGGTACCTCGAAAGAGTAAAGCCTCAACTTCGGCCTATGCCACAGCGTCGTAGTACCGCATATAGGCAGGTAGCCTAATCCTGTAGAATGGAGAGTGGTAGGCAGCACTACAAAGAGGCCGATGAGCTCATGCTACAGTGGTGTGATACCACAAAGAGGTAAAAGATGTAAAGTCTCGGCTTCACGAGCCATGTCACAGCGGCGTAGCACCACAAGAAAGCGCAATGCTTCATGCTGGATAGTACGGTACTACAAAGAGGCTTACGTCTTCATGCTGCAGTGGGATGACACCACGATGAGGTGGAGCCTCGGCTTTATGCCATGTCATAGTGGCGCAACACCGCACGAAAGCGCAAGACTTTATGTTTGGACTCTTTAAAAGAGCTCACCTAGAATGTATGGACAAAGATACATGCAGTCTCTTGAGGGTGAGCTTGTAGATACCCAAAATACATATACTGAAACCAGGCATGCACAGGGTATTTAATGTGCAATCGGAAGCACAGCTGATGTCATTGTGTGGGTGGAAAGAATATCAGCTATGGTGCATAATTTAAGGCTTAGTCCATTCTTGTATCATGCTGTTGTTTAACCCACGCGGAAAGATTCAAGTCGTAAGTGATCTCTATCCTGGTGCATGATGGACAATCACTGTGGGCAGTGTTCTAAATGGCGTCCGCCTAGGCCGCCTAGACGGTAGGCGGTCCCTCTCCGCACCGCTTTTCGGTAGGCGGTGGAGTAGGCGGCCAACGGAGGTTGGCGGTGGAGTAGGCGGCCAACGGAGGTTGGCGGCATAGGTGGAAGTGACGCGGCGTAGGCGGCGCCTAGACGGAGCAATACTTAACAAAATATTTTGGCCAAAAAGGTTTTTTTTTAAGTATTATGGGCCTATGGTTCACTTTTACAAAACTAAAATTTTATAGATCTTCGTTCTACAACTTAGTTATGTATGGAACACCCTTAAAATATTCATACTATGAAAAAAAAAGTGGCAAAATAGTAAAAAGTATTCAAAATGTATCGACCGCCTAGGCGGCCTAGGCGGTAGGCGGACTCTCTCCGCCGCACACCCGTCTACCGCCGTTTATAACCTTGACTGTGGGGAACGCTTATCTCATATATATTGAGATATTTGGGAGATTGTTGGAGTTTTTCCTTATACGCGTAGAAGTTTTCCTCCTTGAGGCCTAGAAAGATAGTCCCACATTGGAAAACACTCCAAGTGGGTATCTCAATATAATACCATGCTTATTGTTGAGGTATGCACATGGGGTGGTGGCCCAAGTGGGTGTCATGTACGATGTTTTTCTAGTAGGATTAAGTTTAAATTCCTCAAGGAAGTATTAATGCTTTTTGTCACTCTTGGGAAAATTTCCTTTGGAGCCGAGCCCCAAAGGGGTTTAGCGACTCGGACTCGGACTCAAGGACGCATAGTGACACTTTGATGACGCATTTTGTACTTAGCACGTCAGCATCGTCGCATGGCGCTTGTGCGCATTAGTTGCGCTCGTGCGCTTGTTTTATGCTCGAGTTGAATGTGCGAGTTGCATGCGCAGTTGCAAGCGCCAGCGCATGCACGGGCGATGTCGGGCTATGCACATTTATGAGCAGTCTATGTGAGGCTATGCACGGGCTATGCGCGTTTAGGCGTATGCGCGTATGAGCTGCTGCACTTCTGGTTTATGCACGCAGAAGCAGCTGTGGCTGTAAAGCGGATCGTGTAACGACAAATCTTGATTTGAGCAACGGTGGTTTTCGTTATCCAAGCAAGATGTTATGTCTTCTTCTTCTCTCCTCTTAGTTGTGAACGTTTTGTCTCAATTGCAGCACGTTTGCAAGGAAGAACGTACTCTGTTTATGTCAGTTTGTAAACAGAAGTTCTGATGGTTGTAACAGAAGATTATATTAAGTTCTTCATTGGATTCAAGTTCTTCGGAGAGCAAACTCGTTTGCGTGAATCTCTAAGTCTCGACTACAACTCGGGATCAAACAGAGGGTAGACTGTAAAGTTTGCGTGAACCTCTGTTCATGGTCTCTATTCCTTCATCTTTTGATCTGTCTTGGGGCTAACATAATGTCTCGGGGCTAACAACTTGTATGTTCTCATTCCTGTTGCGTCCATGTCATGAATATTGCTCTTTGACCTGGGAAAATACTGGGCTGTCAAGGCTTCTTCGGACTAAGGTACATTTATGCTATGTGCAAGGTCATTAAACCATTGATATATACTCATTAATGGATTTCTTCTCGTGCCTGAGTCTATACAGTCATATAAACAGTTGTTGGTTGTCAAATTCTGACTACTGACTTGCCTTAGTAGTGCTTGTCAAGTTCGTCTCCTTCATAGTGGTGCTTGCTTTCTCATCCCCATGGCTACTATTTGGTGGCATCTTAGTCAATCTTATGGACTCGTCTAAGTTGATGACATGCAAAAAAGCGTCAACTTGGATATCCCAATAAGAGTATGCTTCAGTTTGACGTCTCCTTCAAATTAGGCAACATAAAGGCAGATCCCTCAGACTTTGTTGTGGCAGTAGGAAGGATAGTGCAATATGGACAAATATACTCTGATTTAGGGTGAAATGACTATTGATTTGGAGGAAGATCATAAATGTGAGGATCATTCAGTGAAACATTATTTGCAAGTGGGCATGCGTAGGTTTGTTGTCACTCTGCTTCTTTCAAATGAGAGAGCAGAGCACACTCGAGAAATTGGTGACGTGCCCGTGTCAGGTCCTGTTCGTCACTCTCCAAAATACACTAGGAAATATTGCACTTTGTGTCGTGTCTTTGTCATCGTGTCCAAATCGTCCCTTTTTTCTGCCCATCTTCCCCCAGCCTACATCTCACAGGTTCTGCAAAGTAAAATGCTTTGTTAGACTCTTTTCTGATCTAGATAATGTGGAGATTGTCCTTTTCGTAAATAGATCTATGTACCATTGATTTTTTTTTTCTACCTATTTATTTGTGTATGTACATTGCCCCGTTTCTGACAACCAGTGATTTTATCTAATAAAGTCCTATGCAGAATACATCAAGTATGGATCAATTGAAATTACATAAACACTATCTGCCTCTAATCTTTGTTACAGGTTATGGAAGCAGCACAGGCGTCAACAGGGCTTACTGGTATGTTGGGAAGAAGTTCTTCGTTGCAAAGCATTAATCACATTGCACATTTGTCTGGTGCTCTGATTGGTGTCGCATTAGTATTGGCCATCAGTCGGATTCCTTCTCAACCTGCTGAGAAAAATGTCAAGACATTGGGTGATAACAAGGACAATAGAAAATGATGTTCAGAGAGTGGGATTCAAACTCAATTTTGTAGTTAAAGGAACAATATATATACACTTTTTTTAATGAGAAATACAGTTTGTACTAGGAAACCTAATAGATATTTTTCTGTAAGTTATTTTATAAATAAGTGGCGGGTACTCATTTCTTTAAGTTGGGCCTGTGAAAATGCATTTGATGAGAAGTATGTGTATAATATTGTTCAAAACAATTACATTTTTTGTTGGGATAAGTGGTAGAGCTCAAGAAAATAATAGGATCATGATTTTGTAAAATTGTCTTTCTTGACCGCATGAGCTCAAGAAAATAATGGTTTGTGGAGCATGGTGTTCGTTTGTATGATTTTACCGAGTAAGAAGATCGTGTGTCGCATCAAATCGTCTCTTTGAAAAATCGTTTGGTATTTACTCGGTCGAAGTAGAATGGTGTGTGGTTTTGATCACTCTCTTATTTACTTTCATACTTAATATAACTGAACTCTCATGTCTTTGTTTATATTTCCATGATATTATTTATGTCAAGTAAAATAAAATAAATGCGACTAATATTATTGTTGGTTGCAAATGACCTCTAGCCTAGTGGTTAAGAGAGGAGCATGCGGCCCAAGTGGTCGGAGTTCGAGCCCCAGTGGAGGCGCGTTCGCCACAGTTACCCATTGCTTCAAAAAAAATATTATTGGTTAATTTGCTTTATATAAACATGGAACGTTGAACTGTTGTTTTAGAAACATGGAATGTTTTATAGTTGTTGTAGACATGTGGATTATTGTATGTTGTAAATGCTAAGAATTGGATCACTGAACTGTAAACTGTTCGGTACATTTATGAACGAGATTTATGCAGTAAGTGTTAAGTATAGGAAGCGGTATGATGTGTGTTACGTATAGGAAGCAGTATGATGTCGTTTGGTCCCACGGAATGACATGGATGTGACTTGGTGCCAAGGAATGGTATGGACGTAGCTTGGTGCCATGGACTAGTCAGAATGGTTTGGGACCAATGGGTCGCTAATCAGAATAACACTGAGTAGAGATTTAGATTGCTTTATTTTAATTTCTGTACTATGTATATGTTTGATAGTTAAACTGATCACCCATATTATATGGTCATAGATAACTTGTGCGTAAGGTTTGACTTTCCGCAAAAGGTATCCGGGGCACTGTGACCGATTAGGCATAGGAGAAAATATGTGGAACGTGCATCACGCACGAGGTATTACGAGACCTTCAATGGGGATAGTTACTTGGACTAGAAGACGAGTCGCATTTCGAGTAATTTGGGACCTTCAGTGGGGCTCGTTACCTACACGTGAAGGATCGTCGCCTTACCAGAAATAGTCCAAGATGACTTGTGGTGCCAGTAACCTTAATATAGTTAGGTTGCATGCTAATGTCATATATGTGCAGGCTTAACAAGTTTGATGTAAAGACGAATTCATGACACATTTATATTTTAATAAGGCTAGCAATTGATCCAGGAAACAAATATGACACATTTATATATTATGAATGATAACACTATTTGTAGGGAAGGATGATAGTCTTGGGTATGATTCACTGTGTCAAGTGACACATTTATGCTTTATATATCTGCTTATGAATTGTTAACTAATCCTAAGGCAAGAATAGAAAGACTATATAATAATATTGTATGTTCTCACATGATTACCGTATTGGTTTAGGTGAGTTGGGATAAGGTCATTCACTAGTTTGTTCCTCATTGTCCTGACCCCCTCCTCCAAAGGTGCGGGGCGTAGCTTGGACGTGCTGAGACGTTGGAGCTCGTTTGACAACTTGAAGATGTTAGGCTGGAAGACGTTATTTTTTTGTTTATATATAAATGACACAATGTATGTAACATTATTGATTGTATTAGTTTCATGAGTTGTAAGTCTTGTGGCATCGTTCATTGTAATGAGATCTAGTGTATGGAATAGAGTTGTTCTTTTGGCTTAGAGTCGAAGCACAGCACGAAAATTGACGTCAGTATGGAGAATGATTGTCTCTAGTTCGACGCTCCTAAGAGACGCCGCAAGAGTAAAAACAAAATGCACCGTGAAGACGCGAATACGGTTGTGGGCTCATCCACCATGACCCGATCCAGATCAACAGAGAAGATGCACAGTGAGGCCACTTCACCTCTTCCTCCCCCAAATTCCCCCTCCAATGATTAGTATCCTCATGTGGAACGCGAGGGACTTCGCGAATAAGCCCACATGTAGGAGGATCAAAATTTTGTGCAAGCTTCTTAAGGTATCTATTCTCACCATTATCGAGCCTAAGTTTCCAGTTGCTATGCTGAATAACTTCAAAATCTAAATGGGTTTTGTGTATGCGGTGGCCGGACGCAAGGCCATCTGGATTCTTTCGAAGACGGACGCTCCTATCCTTGTTACTGACGACTTCGTACAGGCCCTGATGGTGAACGTGGACATGAGAGGCAAGGCGGCTGCTCCAAGCTTACTGTAGTTCATGGCAGCTGCTCTCAGCATGAGCGAAGACTTTTATGGGCTCACTTGCTTAGTAACATCGACATTACTGCCATTAATCCGTGGATATGCACGAGTGACTTCAACAATGTCACGAACTGCACAGAGAAATCGGGTGTCCGTCCTCCGGCTACGTCGGCTATGTACGAATTCGCCAATTTTATAATGGAAGTAGGGTTATAATTCCTCCCATGCTCGGGTAACTGCTACACCTGGTGCAACATGCAAAATAGCATGCTGCATCAAAGCTCGAGGTTGGACAGACCGCTGGTGAATCAAGGTTGGGAGGCCTTGAACGTGAATCTGTATCTGTCTCACCTGAATGCCACAAAGTCGGACAATGCTCTGCTGCTACCGGTTGTGCGACCAGCGGCCAAGGCCTTCCGCTTCTTAAACCTTTGGACTAAACATCAGGGGTTCTTGGAGGTGGTCCAAATCTGCTTCTTAAACCTTTGGACTAAATATCAGGGGTTCTTGGAGGTGGTCCAAACAGCTTGCGGATCCATCGAGAGCTCCAACTCATTGATTCAGGTAGCTCTCCGACTGAAGGATGTTAGATGTGCACTTGCAGCTTGGAGCAAAGATACATATAGGGACATCTTCCACGAGGTCAGAGCTGCAGAAGACGAGGTGATCAGTGTGGAAGCGAATTCGGATCGTCTCGATTCGACAGAGAATAAAGCAGCCCTGAATCTCTCCAAAGCTTTCCTGAAAACGGCTCAAGACAGAGGAAGATTTCTGGGCGCAAAATGCCAGGATCAAGTGGGACACTGGCGGTGACAAAAACACAAAATTATTCCATTCTTGTGTTAAAGGCAGAAGAAAGCATCTTTTTATCCGCATTATCCGAGATAGCAACGTGACCACCCTTAACAAGTTTGAAGACATTCAGAGAGAGGCAAACAGTTTTTACTCCAACCTTTATAAGAAAGAACCTCTTAGACAAGACGCCGACTTCTTAAAGGCTGTCCCCCTCCTGGTGACGGAGGACGACAACGAGGCCCTGATGCGGCTGAGGAGATCAAAAGGATTGTTTGGTGTAACATCCCAGTCCCAAAATACATAGGACCAAGTACGTAGACATGTCAGCTGCATACATAAGAAACATACTCCAATATACATAAACCTCGTATGTATACATAAGCTGTAAAATGCAGTAACCATGAAACTAATCTCATCCACAAATATATATATATATATATATATATATATATATATATATATCAACTTATAAATGTCATTTGTACAAAACGTTGGGCGAAGACAAATCCACTGCCAACAAAAAGAGAGAAATACATAGCAACAATGGAAGAGTCGAGCGAAGCGGAAGACGATCTGAAAGCTAGCATCACGAAGGTAGATTGTAAACTATGTCCTTGGCTAGAGCACCCGCGAAAATCACCAACACACCTGGGGAGATCACCAGGTCCTCAGAGAACTAGCAAGACACATAATATACATGCCTACTTTAACAGTTTTAACATGCAAAGAAGGATAGAAAATAGTATAAGAAATAAAGACTGCAGAGTAGTACAAGAATAAAATACAAGAAAATGGCATGCCGTCGAGAATCGTGCCGATAAACATGATTAAGAATAAATCGGAGTAAACCGCAGCTCAGTGGGGACTCACGGTCCTATAGATCACAGCTCAGTGGGGACTCACAACCTATAGTAAGTCTCTATCGCAACTCAGTGGGGGCCCACAACAAAGAGTAGTCAAGTATAGTCATCGTCTATCACAATGTCCTCGCCTAGAACTACGAGTAAAGTCAAGTCAAGGTGTCAACAAGTCAAGTCCATCTCAATTATGTCAAAGGAACACGACAGAGGCTAAGCAATACTATCACTAGACATGAACACGATAGAAAAATATGGCTAGTAATAAGAGAAAAGAAAGTAATAATCTACGTGCACATAAAACTAGAAGTAACCATGATATGAAGCGAAAGAGAAATATATACCAAGTGAGACACAAAAGAATAGCAGTATAGAAATGCATGTAAGTACTGTAAAGTTTGGCAAGGTGTACTTGCCTGATGTCCGAGTGAGGTAAGATGATGTCCTGGCGACGAATCAACAACAGCGCACAAACAGGAAGGTGTAGGAACAACTTCGGATACTGAAAATAGTCTATTATCTAATTATAATTAATACTGCACCTATTACATTTATTTAATAAATTTTAAAGTTAGGATATGGTATAGATTTTCGTATCATCTTTCCGAAAAACTAAACGGATCACATTTTCGTTTTCAGAATCTCCCGAAATCGTAAAAATACCGAAACAAGTTTATTTTTTGGATACTAGATACTCAAACAGTTTTGCAGAAATTTACAGAACGAATTTTGTCTATTAAAATATGTTTTTGGAAACCTTACCTCGATACGCTTCTTTTAAGAAAACTGGAGGAGAAACGGAGTTCGGAGCTAGAAGATATCGTCGTTCCAAGTTACTCTTGCTGCTAAAAAGCGGGACTGAATTCTAATGATGAATTTTAGAGTTTCTATTGGACTAAAAATAATTTTGAATTATGGCTTATAGAAGGGGTATGTATTGGGTTTATATGGATATTTATTTCAGATTTATCTCCTAAATTAGATAGGATTTGATTTAAATTGATAGAAGTTACTTTGTTATGATATAATATAGATAGGGATGCTTTTCTATAGACTTGGGATTATGATTAACTTAAAATATAGTTCATATTTATCTAAATTATCTATAACATTATTTAAAATTACTATAGATAATAAATAGAGTTAATATTTATTTAAACAACCTTCATCTAATCTCATTTATACAAGTTGAAATATTTAATACTAATTTGACATTTATTTTATATTATGTAAATAGTGTACAATATAAGTAACATGTAAAAAGTAATAAAAGTTATGAAATAAATCCTAAAATTTTGAGAAAATTTGTATAATATAGTTTAGATCCTTAATGTACTAGAAAAATAGCTTTATATATTTTTATACTAAATTCACTAATGAGGACTATACTAAATATATGTAAAATATTATATTGGAATGACACCCGGAGTCGGACCCGAGGCCGTCACGACTGACACGAGGAAGCGGACACCGACACGATGCACTCTCTTGTGGTGGAAAAAATATTTGTGATGAATAATTGTGGAGGAAAACAATATGGAGGCTTCCCCTATATTAGGGGTGGAAACTCCTAGCTGGATAAGGATTAGGAAAAATTAAAACCCCCTTTAGATAATCTTACTTTTAATTTAAATTATTTTAAAACCGATTCAATCTAAATCCAAATCCAACTCAATTAAATATAGATAATTTCAAATCCAAATTAAATATAGATGATTTCCATCTTTAAATTAAACTTATTTAAATTAAATCAATAAAATCTAATCAAGGTTTAAATTACCACAATAAGTTCAAAATATCTTTTCTAAAAATAATAATAATAAATAATTTCGAAAATCCAAAAATATATGAATAAAAATTTGTACATCCATGCAAATAAGATATTTACATAAAATATAGTTTTCTAAATTAATATCTATATTTGAACAGGAAATAAAATAATCTTTTATAAAAGTAAAAGATAAAGCTTTTGGCAAATAAATGTTCTTTTGATATGAAAATATGTGTTTATACTATGTATTGAAACAACATATTTATTCTATATTCATAAGAAAAACAATAATAAAATATTTTGTATATGAATGAACAAATATCTCGTATTTACGTCTTTACGCATTCGCACTCGAGGTACGATACCAAAATAAAAATCAATACCAAAATAAATTAATAAAAAAATATAGTAAAATTTAGGGGTTTTACATTTGGAGCCTCAGAAAATATAGCTCGTCAGGTCCGGATGGGTTCTCCGGCCTATTCTACACTCATTGTTGGGACATTGTGAGGCAGGACGTATTGGAGGCGTCAGTAGCCTTCTTCCAAGGACTGAGCCTCCCTAAGGCGGTGTCGTCAGCTACACTTATCCGGATCCCGAAGAAATCTACTCCTGCTTTCTTCGCTGACTTTCGTCCCCTCAGTATGTGTACTTTTCTCAACAAAATTATCTCTAAACTGATTGCTAACAGGACAGCGGACCTCTTGCCTAACATTATCTCTCCGGAGCATAGTGGGTTTATGAGAGGTAGGGCCATTCAAGACAACATAATGTTGACTCAAGAGATGGCCCACTACCTCAAACACCCAGACAGAGGCGGCAACATAGCGATCAAATTGGATATGGAGAAAGCCTATGACCGACTCGATTGGTAGTTCATGATGTAGGTGTTCAGAGCTTTCGGCTTCACGGAGGTTTGGATAGACATTGTTTAGAGGGCAGTTTTGGATTGCTGGTTTTCCACGGTGGTGAATGGTCAGCAGTCTGGTTTCTTCAAATCCCAACGAAGGGTTTGGCAGGGTGATCCGCTGTCTCCGACGATCTTTAACATAGTGGCAGAAGCTGTTAACAGGAATCTCAACCTTATGACGCAAACCCCGAGTTTCAAAGACTTCCACACGGCAAGTGGATGCCTTATCATCACTCACATTGCGTACGCGGACGACGTCATTATCTTCTCTGTCGGGGACAATGATACGATCGGCGTAGTGGAAAAAGTTTTGAAGAGATACTCAAAAGCGTCCGGGCAGAGGATCAATAACAACAAAAGCGTGTGTACGTCCATCATTCCACTTCACGGAGAAGATTGAGAGCCTCGAGAGAACCTTCAGATACACAGTGAAGGGCCCTCCCTTTGATTACTTGTGCTACCCCATGTTATATGGTCGGAGCAATGCTGGCATGTTTGAAGACCTGATAAAGAAGATTAGAAGCAAGTTAGACAGATGGCATAATTGCATATTATCGTAGGAAGGAAAATTGGTGCTGCAATCTCACGTATTGAGTTCTATCCCGATATACACGCTCGCTGTTAGCCTCCCTACGAAGAAGGTCATCTCCAACGTCGAATGGATGTTCTCGAGGTTTTTCTAGGGTCACCGAGAAGGACTAGACAAATGGGTGTGGTCGAGCTGGAAGTCAATGGCTCAACCGAAGGAAGAGGGCAGGCTCGAGGTCCGCAGGGTGACAGACATCATCGACTCTTTCTCCATGAAGCTTTGGTAGAAGATCAGGACTCACAACTCTCTTTGGAGCAGATTCATGAAGGAAAGGTACTTTCGTCACTCCCATCTAACTATGGTGCTAGCCAACAACAGAGCCTCACCTGCTTGGAGGAGGATCCTTTAGGGAAGATTTCTTGGGGAGCAGTATATCCAACTCACTGTGGTGAATGGCGAGTCCAGTATCCTCCATGAGATCTAAACGGGAAGCGGTCGATTAACTCCGGTGACGTACATCCATCCGTCCATATCTATAGCAAGTTTGTGGATGGCGGACCGTGCTTGGGATTTGTCCAAGGTGGCTTCTTTATTCGGCGCGGATGGTCCCGCGATGAGGGCGTCCGCCGCTCAGTTGTTTGACTCTGCCGACCAGCTCACTTGGTCGTTGCATCCGACGGGTATGTTTTCCTTATCCTCGGCGTGTCACGGTGTCACAACCCGCTCTCGAATAATCGAATACGAGTCGGACATGCCCAGCCTACGTTGTAGATACAACGTAGTAAGCTATATATAAACCTCATAAATCATCAAGTGAATAACATCAATCCTACACATCACAGCCTCTAGAACTCGTGCCCAAAACACAATCACCCCGATCATCCCAGGTATCACTATGCTTTGTAGTACATCTTTACAATAGATGTCCGAAAATAAATTCGGTAAAAGTAAAGCAATCATTAATACAGTCATCTAGCTACATCAATAGTACATCTTCCTCAAGACAAAAATGTAAATATATACAAAAGGTTCCTATATCCAAGCCAAGTCCCTACTCCTGGGCAACATCTGCTCCAGTATCTATTATCCCTTACACTGATCCATAGCTATAGTAGAAGTCCTCAATAATCTCATATGCAACATATCCAGTCAGGAAAGCAGCAAAGTACAACCCCGACAAGAAACACTATACAAAGTAAATTTGAAATGCACAAGTAATGATATGAACTAACCTGCAATATGAAACAATAGTACCAAACCTAAAACAATGAACAAGACAATCAATGCAATAGTGAATTTGAAATATTTCTCTAATGTGAGACCAACTGGAAACAACAATATCATAATAAGGTGCGACTTAATCGTACGTGAGGTGTACGATTAGGCTATTCACAATAACCTAGCTAAGGGGTTGTGGTCACACACTAGATAATAATTTTCCAATCCCGACAAGATAATTAATAGAACAGGAAACAATCGTGTCAATCTCGTGTCCAATACGAGAACAGGGAACATGAGGGGGCATGAGCGGTTGTCAGTGCTTTTGCTCTTACAGATGCCAGTCCTTTTTCTGTTGATGCGAAATAAGTGGTCTTAGCCTTTATGCCGCGTTGTCGGAAGGGGTTCAGTGAGGCTCGGACTTAGCTCCGCAGATGTTGAAGGAAGAAGGGCAGGTTGAATTCACCAGGTCCAGGAATCGGTATTAGCCCTGAGAAAAGCATTTTTCCCATCGACAAAGAAGCTTGTGGACCTAGACTTTGTATTAGGCATTTGATTGACTCACCTCACATGGATTCGGCTCGAGAGAGATGGAAACCATCTCCCTTCCTTGAACCGTAAGAGCTTAACGAGAGTGAGTTGTTATCAATTATGTCTTTTTACGCCCATGCTGCAACAAGACCCGCATTCCTATGAGGAATGCTCACTGATTGAAGAGCTCGCGCTTTCTTGAAGAGCTCAAGTTGGTGTACTTGCCTGGATTGTCGTAGGTGTCAAGTCCAATGTCCAGAGAAGAGTATGTGTCAAGAAGACACAAATATTTCTAAAAAAATATTCCAGAAAGATTTATTTAAACCTATCTATTACTAAATTTCTATTTCTAATAATTAACCAGATCAACTTTATTTCTTCTAAAACTCTCCTAATAAACAAAACCAAATTCTCTTAACTCCTAGCCAATACTATCTTACTTCTACTACAGGCCTGGCCCATTAAATCAGCCTAAATTTAAAGTCTGAATTTATTACACTTATTCCTCATTCCTCTACTGGTCCCTAATCCATACCTGATCCCAGCCCATCCTTGATTGTAAAGCTTATCCTAATTAAAAATCTATTGTCGTCCCAACATTTGCTTGAAAAAATAATTACTACATGAATCCATTGCCTCAACTGCCAGACTCGAAATAAGTGCAATAAGCCCAAATACTAAAACCTAGCTAAGTCAGCCCAAACCGGACCTTCACCCAGTCAAATAAGACTAAACTATCGGCCCTCTTTTGGTACAAATAATTTGAACTCTAATTTCCCCTAGACATAGCTCAACTTCTGAGTTAACGGTCACCTAAAATTTCTAAAGTCCCAAACCAATTGATACTGGCCCAAATCCTCATTGATTATCCACTGGCCCGGTAACCGCCCATTGCTCAACTTCAACCAATCTACTGTTACTTCCTGTTCTTTTTTGTTTTGAATTCAAACTTCCCGTGCCTACTCTGATACATGATGCCAACGATAATACTCGTATCGAGTCCCAAGTTCGGACACAATGCTAGTTTGACACAATAGGATAGCTTACAGACACAGAAACTATTGCCAACACAGAACAATGTTTTGTTGGAGTGGGAGGGGTTCCCAACCTATGTGGAGAAGACCCCGGAGTGCGACGAGCGCCGTCCGATGTCGGAGAAGCTCGGGAAGTAGGCGACGGAGTTGCTGCTGCTGCTGCTGGAGCTGCTGGAAGCAGGGGATCCGAGTTCGGGCCGAACTCGGTCCCAGGCCGAGTTCTGGCCGAACTCGGTCTGGCCGTTCCAGGGTTTGGCCAGTAGGTGCTGGTTGCCCCACACAGAGTTCTGACCGAACTCTGTGTCGTCGGGGGCTGAAGCGAATTTCAGGATGAGTTTTCATCATTGGATCTAATCCAACGGTCCAGGTTGGTTGCGGGATTAGGGAGTTATATTGAGATTTCTCAACCCTAATTCAGAGGTGCAACATATCGCATTGGACAACACAAGTTTGAGAGAGAAGGGGGCAAGAGTGCCATTACAACTTCGGAGAAGAAGACGGAGGATTGAAGGTCGCTGTTCGAAGGAGATCGTGTTCGGGTAATCTCTACTCGTCGTTCTCGCTCTTCGTAGCCTTGTAATCATTGTTCTTATCTCTGAGTGTTGTGGGGATCCGATTTGGATCGGGAGGAGTTTGTAGAGGGTGTAATTCTTCTATTCCATTAGTGGAGGCTTCTCAGGGTTGGACTCCGATCGTCCCGTGGTTTTTTCCCGCAAGGGTTTCCACGTCAAAAATTCTCTGTGTCTGCGTGGATTGTTTTGGTGTGGTTGTTTTTGGGTTCGTGCGTTGTATTGCTCGGTCCTCTCGCAGGTACTCTCCGGTTTGGGGAAAGGTTTCCGCGTTTCTTTCCCAACAGAGTGGTATCAGAGCTTTGGGTTCAAAGGGTGTCAGGAGTTGACAGAGGAACCAGAGAGGAGAGATGGACGCGAAGCCGGTGCGCATGGTGAACCTTAATGGCACAAACTATCATTATTGGCGGAGCAAGATGAAAGATTTGCTATTCGTCAAGAAGCTGCATCTGCCCGTATTTGCATCCGAGAGGCCCAGTGATAAATCCGAGAAGGACTGGAAATTCGAGCATATACAGGTGTGCGGATACATCAGGCAGTTTGTTGATGAGAACGTGTACAACCACGTTGCCAATATTGAGCACGCGAAGACGTTGTGGGATAAGCTGGAATCCTTATATGCGAAGAAGACCGGGGTAAACAAGTTGTTCCTGATCCGAACGATGATGGGTCTGCGGTACAAGGATGGGGCGTCTATTACGGATCACTTGAGTGATTTCCAGGGCGTGGTTGACCAGCTATCTTCTATGGGAGTCAAGTTCGACGACGAAGTTCAGGGACTGTGGCTGCTGTGTACATTGCCAGACTCGTGGGAGACCGTACGAGTATCTATGATCGCTTCTGCTCCAGAGGGCGTGGTCAGTCTGGAGTTTGCCAAGAGCGGGGTGTTGAATGAAGAGATGCGGAGACGTTCTCAGGGCACTTCATCCACATCCCACCACTCAGAGGCACTTGTTTCAGAGAGCCGCGGAAGGGGCAAAAGCAGGGGTCCAGGTGGTGGCAGAGACAAGAGCAGGGGGAAGTCTAAGGGTCGTTACGAGGACTCGGAGTGTTACCATTGCGGTAAGAAGGGCCATATCAAGCGAAATTGTTTCGCTTGGAAGAGAGAGAAGAAGGGCGACAAGGGGAAGCAAGAAGAGAACACTACAGCGGCGGCCTCGGTGCATGGAGGCGATGTGATCGTCGTAGGTGATGAGGTCATTACTAACCTCGCCTGCGATGACAATTCTTGGCTGGTGGACTCAGGGGCTTCAGCACATGTATCTCACAATAGGGCACTGTTTGCCACTTACACTACAGGCGACTGTGGAGTGTTGAAGATGGGCAACGGAGATGTGTCGAAGGCGGTTGCCGTTGGAGATGTGCATTTGAGAACGAAGACGGGTGCGGTTCTTGTTCTCAAGGATGTTCGTCATGTCCCTGATATCCGTTTCAACCTGGTGTCGGTTGGAAGGTTGGATGACGAGGGATTCTTCAGTCTCTTCGGGAACAGTCAGTGGAAGCTTTCCAGAGGTTCGATGGTGATTGCCAGAGGAAGCAAGAAGTCCGGTCTCTACTATATGGAGGGGAGCGCAGAGGGGGCACAGGAGGTGAACGCAGTCAGTGATGCGTCTACAGAGTTGTGGCACAGGCGGCTCGGCCATATCAGCGAGAAGGGGATGAGCTACTTGGTGAACAGGAAAGTGATTCCGGGGCTCAAGTCAACAAAGTTGGAGAAATGCACGCACTGTTTAGCTGGGAAGCAAAATAGGGTGTCTTTCCAAAGTCACCCAAGTTCGAGGAAGCCGGCGTTGCTCGAGTTGATTCACTCGGATGTCTGCGGTCCTATGAAGGTAAAATCTCTTGGTGGTGCTTCTTACTTTGTGAGTTTTATTGATGATTGTTCCAGAAAGGTTTGGGTCTATGCCTTAAAGAACAAGGATCAGGTACTGCCTACTTTCAAGGAGTTTCAGGCCTCTGTTGAAAGGGAGACGGGCAAGAAGTTGTTGTGTGTTCGGTCCGACAATGGCGGCGAATACATCGGTCCCTTTGATGCGTATTGCAGAGAGCAAGGGACACGACACCAGAAGACTCCGCCAAAGACACCTAAGCTCAATGGTGTAGCGGAGCGCATGAACAGGACACTGATGGAGAGGGTGCGGTGTTTGTTGTCAGAAGCAAACTTGCCGGGCAGTTATTGGGGTGAGGCTCTTCTCACAGCTGCTTATATTATTAATTTGTCTCCTAGTGCTCCTTTGCAGGGTGATGTGCCTGATAAAGTATGGTACGGCAAAGAGTCGTCATACAGTCACCTGCGGGCGTTTGGTTGTAAAGCCTTCGTGCATGTACCGAAGGACGAGAGGACCAAACTTGAGCCGAAGACGAGACGATGCGTCTTTGTCGGCTATGGTCGGGATGAGTTTGGCTATAGACTCTACGACCCAGTGGAAGGAAAGCTCTACAGAAGCAGGGACGTGGTGTTCGTCGAGGATCAGACCATGACCAACACTCAGGATTCCGAGACGCCTTCTGAGGCTGAGGAATTGCCTGAGTTAGAGTCATTTCGCTTCGAGCAGTTTCCAGAGGACATCGCAGAGGATCCAGTTATGGGGGAGCCGGTACATGGAGTTGCTCCCAACCTTGATCATCAGCCTGCTGATGGTGGTCAGGGTGTCCCTCAGGAGGATGAGCATGCCGGAGAGGTAGTTCCTGAAGGGGCGGAGGCTGTCGGTATACAGCCAGCACCAGTGGCTCCACTGAGAAGGAGTGACAGGGATCGTCGACCATCTACGAGATACTCACCGGATGAGTATGTGCTATTGACTGACGGGGGGGAGCCCGAAAGTTTCGCAGAGGCTATGGAAGACGAACACAGGCAGGAGTGGATGGTGGCTATGCAGGAGGAGATGAGTTCCTTGCACACCAATTCCACTTATGATCTGGTGCGGTTGCCAAAGGGCAAGAAGGCTTTGAAGAATCGATGGGTGTTCAGAGTGAAGCAGACGGAAGATGCTACTCGCCCTCGATACAAAGCGAGGCTGGTAGTCAAAGGCTACGGTCAGCGGAAAGGCGTGGATTATGATGAAATCTTTTCGCCTGTCGTCAAGCATTCGTCTATCCGGGTGGTGCTAGCATTAGCAGCCAGTTTCGACTTGGAGGTCGAGCAGATGGACGTGAAGACGGCATTCCTCCACGGTGATCTTGAGGAGGAGTTGTACATGGAGCAGCCGGAGGGATTCTGTGAGAAGGGCAAGTCACATTTGGTCTGCCGGTTGAGGAAGAGCTTGTATGGTCTGAAGCAGGCTCCGAGGCAGTGGTACAGGAAGTTCGAGTCGTTTATGGGGGAGCATGGTTATGCACGGACGACGTCGGATCATTGTGCATTTGTGAGGTATTTTGCCGATGATGATTTTATCATCTTATTGCTCTATGTTGATGATATGCTATTAGTGGGTCGAAATGCCACTAGGATAGCGGAGTTGAAGCGCCAACTGGGCGCGGCCTTCTCTATGAAGGATTTTGGCGCAGCGAAGACTATTCTTGGGATGGAGATCAGCCGAGAGAGAGAGTCCAAGCTGCTACACTTGTCCCAAACGAAGTACATTCACCGGGTACTTCAGCGTTTCGGGATGGACGGGTCGAAGAAAGTGAGTTCCCCCCTCGCGGCTCACTTTAAGCTCACTGAGGAACAGTGTCCATCTACCGAGGACGAAAAGGAAGATATGGAGCGGGTTCCATTTGCCTCAGCTGTGGAAAACCTTATGTATGCTATGGTGTGTACGAGGCCAGATATTGCTCATGCAGTTGGTACGGTTAGCAGGTATCTTTCAAATCCTGGAAGGGTACATTGGAGTGCGGTCAAGTGGATTCTACGATATCTTCAGGGCACTGCTGGTTGGAGACTTTCCTTTGGTGGTGACGAGCCGAAGCTGGTTGGGTATACCGACGCTGATATGGCTGGAGATGTAGACACGAGGCGATCGACTTCGGGCTACGTGATGATGTTTGCGGGAGGAGCAGTATCGTGGCAGTCGCGGTTGCAGAAGTGTGTTGCCTTGTCGACGACGGAGGCGGAATACATTGCGGCGACGGAGGCTTGCAAGGAGCTGTTGTGGATGAAGAAGCTGTTGCAGGAAATGGGACTGAAGCAAGAGCAGTATACTTTGCTTTGCGACAGTCAGAGTGCTATTCACCTGGTGAAGAATCAGACGTTTCATAGCCGGTCCAAGCACATCGAGACCCGGTATCATTGGATACGGGATGTGGTTGAGAAGAAGGACGCGGAGCTTGAGAAGGTGCATACAGATGACAACGGAGCTGATATGTTCACGAAGATTCTACCAAGGGGGAAGTTTGAGTACTGCAGGCAGGTCGTCGGGATGACGACGTCCTCCCCATAGTTGTGAAGGGGGAGATTTGTTGGAGTGGGAGGGGTTCCCAACCTATGTGGAGAAGACCCCGGAGTGCGACGAGCGCCGTCCGATGTCGGAGAAGCTCGGGAAGTAGGCGACGGAGTTGCTGCTGCTGCTGCTGGAGCTGCTGGAAGCAGGGGATCCGAGTTCGGGCCGAACTCGGTCCCAGGCCGAGTTCTGGCCGAACTCGATCTGGCCGTTCCAGGGTTTGGCCAGTAGGTGCTGGTTGCCCCACACAGAGTTCTGGCCGAACTCTGTGTCGTCGGGGGCTGAAGTGAATTTCAGGATGAGTTTTCATCATTGGATCTAATCCAACGGTCCAGGTTGGTTGCGGGATTAGGGAGTTATATTGAGATTTCTCAACCCTAATTCAGAGGTGCAACATATCGCATTGGACAACACAAGTTTGAGAGAGAAGGAGGCAAGAGTGCCATTACAACTTCGGAGAAGAAGACGGAGGATTGAAGGTCGCTGTTCGAAGGAGATCGTGTTCGGGTAATCTCTACTCGTCGTTCTCGCTCTTCGTAGCCTTGTAATCATTGTTCTTATCTCTGAGTGTTGTGGAGATCCGATTTGGATCGGGAGGAGTTTGTAGAGGGTGTAATTCTTCTATTCCATTAGTGGAGGCTTCTCAGGGTTGGACTCCGATCGTCCCGTGGTTTTTTTCCGCAAGGGTTTCCACGTCAAAAATTCTCTGTGTCTGCGTGGATTGTTTTTGTGTGGTTGTTTTTGGGTTCGTGCGTTGTATTGCTCGGTCCTCTCGCAGGTACTCTCCGGTTTGGGGAAAGGTTTCCGCGTTTCTTTCCCAACATGTTTACTATGAACTATCATTCCACAACTACGGTACGAATTGAATAGGAGATATACCTGTGTCCCCATGAGTCGACACTGATATTCCCGTAACGCATATAGCTGACTGTACCTCCAAGCAGATTCGAACTCTGTTTCGATCAATTCCATAAACAGTTGGTGTGCATGAACGAAATAAGAACCATTATGATTCTTCTTGATGATCGAACTTTAGAAAAACCAGAAAATGGAGATCAAAGACAATTAACTCAGAAAAACTCACCTAATTCAAATTCGAGTTCGTCGTCGATCGATCTGGACCGATCAGAATGCAATCAAATCCTCAAGTTAGTTCTTCTCGAGTATAAGGTCACCAAGGAATCAACGATCACCTGGACCAATCGATCACAAATTACTGAGAGTCTTAATTGAAAAAGAGGATAAAGAAGGACTCGAAGAAGAGATTGGGCATCACCGAGCCTTACTATTGCTTCGTTGACAAAGGATCACTGACCGCCGAGAGTGTGCTTAGGGAAATTGATCAATCAATCGTCGTCGATCGTCGATCGTCAGAGAGGGAGTCGCCGCCGGTCACTACTGGAGGATCTTCGTCTAACGCGGAGGAAGATGCTGCAGCGCCGCCATAGCCAAGCTTCGATGGAAAGAAAAAAATGTAGAAGAGGAGATCGGTCGAGATTCGAGCAGGGCTTCGCCAGAGATAACAGAATGAAGAACGGAAGGAAATCAGCCTTATTTATAGGCCGGAGGGGAAGGGGTGGCCGCTACGATCATACGGCGGAAAGATTACCGGAGTTGGTCGGTGGGTATGGACAGTGAGGATCGGTCGGATAGGTCGGTGGAGAATAAACCTCCAGGGCCGTGGCTGTGCGGTCGAGGTCCAGTGGCAGGCTAGCAACCGCTCGATAAGTAGAAAGGGAAGAAGAAAGTAATGGCTTAATTTGATTCATTGGGCTTAGCCTAACCATGGGCCGGACTATAGGTTTGTTAGGAAATTGAAGAGAAACAAGAAAATAACTGTGGCTGATGGGCTAGCTATGGTATTTGGGTTTGATGAAAGATTTTAAGGAATTGCATGGCTGGTTTGAAGGCAGTAGGCCATTCGGCTTTTAAAGAGAAAAGAAAATTAAGGAAATAATGTTGGCTAGGTTCTGGGCTTAGACATGAATAAGTATAGGCTTCATATGGGTTTGGCTATGTTGATTGGGTTGAGGAAAGAACTAAAAGATGGTTGCATGGCCTGTTTGAAATGGTAGGCTTCTTGGGCCTAGGAAGATGAATGAAGAAAATGTTGATTAAATGGTGTTGGTCCAATTTACAGAGAAGAATAAATTAGGCAAGGCTTGGCCTAATAAATCCTAATCATAATAGCCCAAAGCTTAATTTCAATATAATAGCTAACTATTAATCCATAAAAATAGTTATCAATATATAATGAAGAGAATAAATAAAGTAGGTCAAAGGAATTTTATTAAAATTAAAAAATGAAGGTCACAAATCTACCCTCTTAGAAAAATTTTGTCTTCGAAATTTCAAATGGCACGATTCAGGATAATTAAGTACAATAATGGCACGATTGACTATAATCAATTAGGCATGATCGAAATGATACGACCAACTCAAAATCTAAAATGGTATATGATAGAAAACACTTAGGCACGATAAAATTATAGGCATGGTAGAAATTCTAGGTAGGTAGGATAAATATAGGTATGATCAAAATAGAATTGGGATATTGTTTTGATCAAATCATTTTAGATATGAGTAAACATAAGCATGATTAAACATGATCATAAAATAGGGAAAAATCATATGATGTCCCGTGAAACAGAAAAGTCAAGAAAGAAACGAATGTCAACATTTTATTGAGAATGTATAAAATAGCGGAATCCTACAGAAATGAGGGACTAAGAAACAATCCTAAATCAAAATAAGAGTACAAGGATTGGTGATTCAAGGGAAACCAACAATCATATGGTAATAGGATACAGTCTCTGTAGTATCCAAAAACATATATATATCTGAAGTTACTTTACCTAGAATCCATGTCCTGCCAGTGTACTTTTAGTTCCATGAACTCTTAGTTCCGTGAACTCTTAGTTCCGTGACTCAAATAACGATATGTTATCGAATATTCTATCAACTTTATCCATTTCAAACAATGTTGATGGAACACCTCGAGGGACCAAAACATGATGCATTTATGACATAGTCTCAATAATATCCGAAAGCCTATGAACATCTGAAATCACTTCAACTTAAAGTTCGTGCCTCGCCAGTGCGCAACTGGTTGTAGTGAATCCGCAGTCTCCATAATCCAGATAAATTGCTGCAGCGTGTAACTGCCTCGTCGTAGTAGGTCATCAGATAGTCTTTCAACTTATCCATGAGGATCTCAAAGGAGTTTATGAAAATTCAAAATGAGTTCTAACTAGTCATAGTCATGATAGAAAGTGATGTTATCTGTTCTTTAGAAAACAAGGAGTTTTATTAGGTACTAAGAGGCAAAAGGACAACAGAAACAAATCTTAAACAGGAAACAAACAAGTTTTAGGAAAAATCTATATGCTAAGATAAAATCTAAATGAAGGATTGGATTACGAACTGCGGTCTTCTCCAACCATGCGAGAAATGCCTTTGGTCTTCAGTATTCATCCGGAACTGGAATCATCTCAACTTCTTCAGTTGTCATGAGGTAAGCCCGTCCCTGCGGCTGCTGAGTCTGATGAGGCGGGTTTCTCTGCTGAGGTCCTGGTGCTGGTCCCTGGCGAGTAACGGCTGTGGAGTAGTCCCTCACCTGGTGGGTGGCAGATCCATAAGCTAAGCATTGTCCCAATTTCTTACGGCACTTGTCAACTTGGTGTCCCGTCCTCTTGCAAAACACACAAGGAAGGTGGGTCTGAATATGCCTCTGTGGCTGAAGTACAGGAGCTCTGGCAGGAAGATAAGGCTGTTGGGGTGCTGAATGTTGAGGTAGCCTCGCCTGAATGTTGGTCCTCTTCGGAGGTGCCTGAAAAGAAATAGCATGAGATGAGAAGGAAACAAGATTTCAAGATAGAAAAGTATAGTGTCCTAAAAATAGATTGATAAAAAAAAATCTAGAGTTGAGTGGTACATATTGGATGATAAATTTCTGAGATGAAATTGTTTCATAGATGGAGGAAAACTTAAGAATTTAAATTATGTGTTGAAATTCAAGAATCCAAGACATTTAAAGATCTTGGCAGATTACATTATGAGTATTTAGATATTGTATTAGTGAAATTTGCAATTGAGAAGACTAGGCCAAGGGGTGTGTGCTAATGAAAAAGAGATAAGGCAGAAGACCTTCAAATACTATTAATTAGGTTCTCAATTAAGATTAGGTTAGTCGTGTTTAAGGAATCACCTGTTATCCTAGAAATCTGAAAGATAGGCTAAACCATATTATGAACTGGTGTGCAATTTCTTCAGCTTTTTTGATTATCAGATTATTCTAAGTAAGCAGAAGTTGTAGCTTCAGACCGTATCACTATCTTTTCATCCCTTAAACCTCCTATCTTATGATTAGCAACCACAACTTCGTGATCATTCCAACTATGAGATCGAGAATGATCTTATCCCTTCCCTAATCATGTCATAATATCAAATCAAATCCTTGAATTCTATACCTCTTTGTGCCTAATATTCATATTACCATAGGCGCCACTTCTTCCAAAATTTGTGACTAAGTGCCTACCTAGTCGTGCCTTATCCCGTGGAAAATTATTCCACGAACTTATCAAAATTGTCCTTACTGCAACTTGTCTGTTCACGATTCCTTCGAACTTGTCCCCTTATTATGCAATTATAAACCCTTCCATGCCACCTCGCTCTAGTTATGTCCAACCGATCCAATTTCTTCTAACTTTTTGAAACCTTGACCCATGTAGGCGTATCATTGAATTGATAATAATTCTCTTATAAAGTTATCGACCAATAGTACCGTGATAGTACCTAGGTTTTCTTAGATTATTGCAGTTTTTAATACCTAAATTCTCGTATTTTTCTTTTGGAAATATGCTAACCCAAAAATCTTACTAGTAGAAACACGATCGAAGTTGGTTGTTGCATTTGTAAGTTGAGAGTTTAGTATACCCTAGCACTCAGATACTAGTGGCATCAACGTCCCACATGAACCATGTACGACTAGTCGTACTTGACTCCTCTAAATATAAATCTTCTAACCTTTTTACTCTATGCCTAAGTATAATTTCGAGGATGAAATTTTCTAAGGTGGGTAGGATGTAAGCCTCCTGAATTTTAGGGTGCTTTTAAAAGTTTAAATGAATTACTTTCCATAAATAATTTTGTAATAATTAGTTTCGATTTTTAAATGTACCTTTTCGTGACTTTGATTTTTGGAGCACCATGGATGTCAATATCTCAAAACTTCCTTCATAAGTTTTGTAGTAGACAAGATTATCTTTATTTTGATATATCATGTCTCACTCAAACTTGTTCTCTTGTATTCTATTTACATTGTACAACTTTCTGGTCAATTTAGACCATTGGACCATCTACCATAAAACTTGACCTGACTTTCAATTTAATTTCGGAGTTCGACATCGATCCAACCTAATCGGCCCAAAATATGGTTTTGATCTATTTTGAGTCTACTACACACATGCGACTTATGTGCCATCCAATTGAGCTCCCGCATGCTATTATTTCATCAACGATCATAAATGACTTAATTTGTAGTCATGATCGCACCAAGTCCAAACCTAGCCAGTCGAACCCAAACATTAAACCCAATTCCTTGTGGTCACTCACGTAGCACCCTTCGCGGCACTGTATGGGAGGAAATGTCATTCTTTTGTAAACCCCCTCTTCTATTTAATTACTTTGTAGCATTCCTATTTTAAAATATCGGTAATCAATATCCAAAGTTATGCCCTAGCCTAATTAGGTTACTATTAGTATTGTAAACATAAATTTCCCCCAATATATTATTTATTTATATACCTTTATGTAATGCATATGCCATTATACTTATAAGTTATATGAATATTTATAGGTTTGTAGCTACGTGTATATGCATACTTGTATGTAGTTAATAATAAATTGTTTTATATATTTATACGGTTATTATATATAATACCTCATTATATGTATAAAATTACATTTGTTTAAAATAAAAAAAAGGACTGGCATCCTAAACCCATTTCCCATTATTATTACTTATTATGTTATAAGCCCAATATATTCTCCCTTAATGTGCACCATACATTATTCCTATCAACCTAGTGTCCAACTTCCATTCTCCATTATTTCCAATGTTTTCCCTTTCGGCCTAGCAGTAGTAACAACAAAATAAACTTGACCCAGACCCGCAGCAACCCGCTACCCGTCCCCTTTTCTTTATTTTCAAACCTCACATTTTCGTTCCCTCTGGCACCCTAGCAGAACCATAGCTGCAGGGGTTGCAGTGAAGGACATGAGCCAGAGCATGCCACTGGAAAGCTTGTTGGCACCGTCCTTTAAGATCAGAAGACTCTCTTCACCTCTATGGCCTCGTTTGGTTCGCGGAATGGAAAGGAAAGGAAACTGATTCCTTGGTATTTCCTTTCCTTTAGGAAATTATAATTCCTGTAAACTTTCCTTTCCGGTGTTTGGAAAGATCGGGATTATAGCCGGAATATATCTTTACTTTCCATTATAGTGTTTGGTGTTTATAAGGAAAGGAAACAAAATCAAGTCAATTTTCCAAAAATACCCTCGTGCTAATAAAAATAATTATTATTTAGAAATATTTTTGTCTAAAAGATATTATGGATAAAAATGGTAAATAATATTATGAACATGGATATTTTGGTCAAAACTTGTAATAAATGCGGGAAAGTTGGAGGGAAAGTGATTCCTTAGATAAATGGGAGGAACCACTTTCCCCCCTAGTTTCCTACCTCTTGGGAATCATTTTCCCTTTCCAACAACTTTCCTTTGGCTCCCAAACATAGGAAAGGAATCACTTTCCTTTCCCAAGCTCAAATTCCGGTAACCAAACGAGGCCTATATGCTAACCCTTCTCTTATTTCAATCTATCCTCTCCCCAGCCTTTTACTCTTCCCATAACATGGTCCAAGTCGACGAACCATCTACGACACGGCCCGACCTCTCCAGAAGCTCAACCACCGCCCATATCACCCGCTGCCCCCACCATCACGACAACCCTCACTTCCATGCCAGGCTGCCAGGGCCACCACCGTTCCACCACGTACAGCCGGGCAGCACAGCACCGCCCCGTGCTCGCCGCAGCACAGCAGCGCATGCAAACAACAGCAGCGCGCGCAACCGCGACCGCCAACAACCGTCGTGACCATCCTCGCACGGCCGTGCATCCCCGACGAACCCCCTTGATGGCCAACGTCCACCACGACGAGTGACAGGGTCGATTTCTGCATTTGGAAGTCGATCCCGTCGTAACGCGCGAGATTTGAAGTCCAAAATCATGTTTTATCGCAGCAACTTTGGACGTATTTTTTGGACCATCCGACCTTTGGATCGTCAAAATATTTTCTCCATTGCAATATCGGTATATAGTTCTACCTCTACCTAAATGTTCAGCCGTTAATTCGATCGTTTGCTATGTCAAAACTGACCACCAAGTTGCTCGAATAAATTGTATTATTTTTGGACAATTTCGAGGAGTCAACTTTATAGATTTGTTTATCCACCATCGCAGCTTTGTTTCATGTGCCACCAGTTCCTGTGCACATCGGGTATAACCACCTTCGTGCCATAAAATTTTTATCTTCGTAGGATATCGTTTGGTTGGTCGAAATCGACGCCAAAGTTGGCCTCTCGAAACTATAATTTCTAACTTGTAAAATTCTAATTTTGGACTCGGGACTCTGAATTCCAATTTTGACGCCACCAGTGGACTCGTGGCATCGTTCTGGCTGAAATTCATATATAATTTGCTGAGTTTGGAGCAACGTGGCCCCAACACGCATTTTCGTGTAAATCTGGTCCTTTTGTCCGAGTCAACGGGTTATTTTGAGATCGGCTCATCGGAATCCAATTCTGGATATACCATTGGGTTCATATCATCATTCCAGACTTGTTGATATTTTTTTTCTAGATTTAGAGGACTTTAGCACTGGCATGCATTTTCGTGCAAACCGGATCCCAAAGTTCAGATCAACGGGTAATTTTGAGAGCGGCTCATCGGAATTCAATTTCAGATATACCGTTGGGTTCTTTTTGTCATTCTGGACTCGTGGATATATAATTTTCTAGGTTTAGAGAACTTTTATCCTGACACATTTTTTGACGCAAAATGGGTCCAACGACGGACATTACTTTAACCCAAAATTACTATTTTGCCCCTATGTCCAAATTGGACTAATAGATAGGCTATTCTAGCTAATTTGACCGTTCTGGACACGTTGGTGATGTTTGTTTCATCGTATGATGACGTCTATAGATTTTTCTTTATGTATTACTATTAATTATAATTAATTCCTATTCATGTTAGTATTTCAGAATCTGTAAGTCGAAACTGAGATCAATCGATTCCAGTAATCTCACATCACTGAATTTGACTAGGTGACCATGTGGATCGCCAAAATAAGATTATTTATCTTACAGTTGATCATCTTATCTCGATTTGCATGTCGTAGGTTTTGCTGTACGAATAACGAGGTACAAGCTTGATATTTTAATAACCTACAACATGCAATTCATATTATTAGCAATAATGATTATAGCGACTAGTGTGACCTATCTCTATACGATATAGTTAACAAGTGTCATAGATAACAAAAGGTAATAGGTGACTAGAAACGACCCAAGCTCCCTAGCTGGGAGTTATTAGTCATACGTGTACTATAGAGTGTGATATATATTTGTTTGTGATTTGGGTTGATAGATATTTGCATGGAGTATGGGTCTCATGGATAGTATGATAGACTTTGGTACTGCAGTCTAAGGACAGTTCGGACAACTCCAGGTAAGTGTACCTTGCCATTATTGTACTTCAGTTTTCATATCTTTAATTTAAATATTTATTCTGTTATGTTGACATATCACCTAGGGTCGTGTTCGGTAATTTGCGTCTGAATCACATTCGGGTCAATGGACGTTAGCGCCATCTGGTATTGATATTAGATATTCACATTTGCGTTACCACAACAATTCATTGCGGGGTACATCAGACCCTAGGACATGTTCATGTGACACTATATTACTGATGGATTTTCGTACTTGATTACATCTTGATATACGGAAATCCGAGTTTGATTCTAGGACGATGACATATGCGTGCACTGTTACTATTCTATTATGACTCGTTGTCCTAGTTAGAGGTTCTGGCCAAGCGTCTCCTGGATACGAATCGTGAAGTCACATGGGCGGAAAGAACATACACCATACGCTTGGGCTACTTTTCCACATTGTTACCGTTGCCTCTTTCCAAAAGCTTCGAAGATTCATGTTAAGGAACTGTGGAGCCATCATTAGTTACCGAAGTTCCATACCAGATCTCTGGAGTACACCGTGATAGTCCGCGTGTTCGAGTGATGTTCTCAAATTACATTTTCATATTAGTTGGTTATGTTATATTCACCCGCTTTATCAGTCTTACTATACTTTATTTATTCATTCATTACTGTCGTACACTTGGCCTGTATATTATGTACCTTGTTGCATCCCTCTGAGGACCTAGTTTCCTTCCAGGTTGGCTGAGTAGGTTTTGTTGAGCGCCTTGCTGGATTGTTGATGGTATTCATCTCATTACATGTAATCAATCTTTCAGAGTTATATGTTTCATTTACTGTTATTTGTATCTGCTTAGTAGCCTAGTATTTATAGACTCATATTATCTTTCCAAGTCTAATCGGACAAGTATGATTATTGGGCTGTAGACTAGTATTCATATTTTCCTTTCTTATGTTTTTGTTACTTGGATTAAGATATAGAGTTGATGTAGTGATGATTACACCATTTCAAATAACTTATACATTTCTAGTCGCACTAGAGTCTGGTTGAATACGTAGCTGGCCAATGTCACATGGCTCGGTCCTGCGTATTTTGGGACTTGGGAGTGATACAGACTCTTGAAGTCTGCCTAGAGAAGTTGGGGAGCGGCTAGCTGGGGCTCCTCTCTGAACCATGCTTTGGTGACGTCATACAGCTGTATGGTAGTTGTCTTAACCTATAGATCCTCGGGAACTCGGACGATCTGAAGCAGCCTCTCTGCGTTCTCTAGCCACTCGTCGGCGTAGATAATCCCCTCTGCACCGTAGAAGTCCATGGGATAGAGATTCTTGAAATCTCTAGCAGTCTCTAGCCTCGCTAGTGGTGCTGGTAGAGCTGGCGGAGCTGGTGGTACCTCCCTGGTCCTGAGTGCCTCTGCAACTATGGCTCTAAACTGAGTGACATGATCACTCTGAGCCTCGATGAACCTCTAAAAAATCTCCATCAGATGGGTGCTGTCAATGGTAATCGTCTGAGGAAGTGGAGGAGGCGATAGGAGCTCTAGTACCTCGGGTGAAGTGGGCTCAGTGGTCCCGGTGTTCCGTGTATGAACCATCCTGAATGGAAAAATAGAGTAAATTATCCAAATTTTATGTTGCCTAGGATTATTACTAAGTGAGTAACACTAGTTATAACAATAACACCATCGACCTATGCTGTGATCAGATTTCCTTAGTCTAACAGGTTCCCCAATAGTACTCTAAGGCCTAATTACTATTAGGATGAGACCTGCATGGGCTATCACTAAAAACATGTCATGACCCGCTCCCGAATAATCGGATACGAGTTGGACACGCCCAACCTACATTGTAGACACAACGTAGTAAGCTGTGTATAAACCCCATAAATCATCAAGTGAATAACATCAATCCTACTTATCATAGCCTCTAGAACTCGTGCCCAGAACACATTCACCACGATCATCCCATATATCACTATGCTTTTTAGTACATCTTTACAATAGATGTCCAGAAACAAATCCGGTAAAAGCAAAGAAATCATTAATACCGTCATCCAGCTACATAAATGGGTACTACATTATCCTCAAGACAGAAATGTAAATCTACACAAAGGGTTCCTATATCTAAGCCAAGTCTCTACTCTTGGGCAACATCTACTCCAGCATCTGCTATCCCCTATACTGATCTATAGCTATAGTAGTAGTCCTCAATAGTCTCACCTACAACATATCAAGTCAGGAAAGAAGCAAAGTACAATCCCGAAAAGAAACACTATACAAAATAAATCTGAAATGTACAAGTAATAATATGAATTAACCTACAATATGAAACAATAGTACCAGAACTGAGACAATGGACAAGACGATCAATGCAAATAGTGAATTTGAAATATTGCTCTAATGTGTGACCGGCTGGAAACCACAATATCACAATAAGGTGAGGCTTAATCGTACGTGAGGTGTACGATTAGGCTATTCACAATAACCTAGCTAAGGGGGTGTAGTCACACACTAGACAATATTTTCCCAATCCCCGCAAGACAATCAATAGAACACGAAATAATCGTATCAATCTCGTGTCCAACATGAGAACATGGAAAGTGACAGAAATACAAAGTAAAGAGCTCAAGTCGGTGTACTTGCCTAGATTGTCGTTGGTGCCAAGTCCAATGTCCAGAGAAGAGTCTGTGTCAAGAAAACACAAATATATCTTAGAAAATATTCCAGAAAGATTTATTTAAACCTATATATTACTAAATTTCTATTTCTAATAATTAACCCGATCAACTTTATTTCTTCTAAAACTCTCCTAATAAACAAAACCAAATTCTTTTAACTCCTAGCCAATACTATTTTACTTTTACTATAGGTCTGGCCCATTAAATCAGCCTAAACTTAAAGTCTAAATTTATTACACTTATTCCTCATTCCTCTACTGATCCCTAATCCATACCTGATCCCAGCCCATCCTTGATTGTAAAGCTCAGCCTAATTGAAAATCTACTGTCATCCTAACATTTGCTTGAAAAACTAATTACTACATGAATCCATTGCTCAACTGCCAGACTCGAAACAAGTGCAATAAGCCCAAATACTAAAACCTAGCTAAGTCAGCCCAAACCGGACCTTCACACAGTCAAATAAATAAGACTAAACTATCCGCCCTCTTTTTGCCAAAATAATTTAAACTCCAATCCCCCTAGCCATAGCTCAACTTCTGAGCTAACCGGTCACCTAAAAATTCAAAAGTCCCAAACCAATTGATACTGGCCCAAATCCCTATTGATTATCCATTGGCCAAGTAACCGCCCATTGCTCAACTTCAACCAATCTACTGTTACTTCCCGTTCTCTTTTGTTTTGAATTTAAACTTCTCGCGCCTACTCTGATACATGATGCCAACAATAATACTCGTATCTAGTCCCAAGTTCAGACATGATGCTAGTTTGACACAATAGCACAGCTTAAAGACACAGAAACTATTGCCAACACAGACCAATGTTTACTATGAACTATCGTTCCATAACTAGGGCAGTAACTGAATAGAAGATATACTTGTGTCCCCACGAGTCGACACTGATATTCCCGTGTTGGATACAGATGACTGTACCTCCAAGCAGATCCGAAATCTGTTTTGATCAATTCCACAAAAAGTTGGTGTTCATGAACGTAAGAAGAACGATTATGATTCTTCTTGATGATCGAACTTTAGAAACACCAGAAAATGGAGATCAAAGACAATTAACTTAGAAGAACTCACCTGATTCAAATTCGAGTTCGTCGTCGATCGATCTGGTACGATCAGAATGCAATAAAATCCTGAAGTTAGTTCTTCCCGAGTACAAAGTCACCGAGGAATCGACGAACGCCTGGACCAATCGATCACAAATTACTGAGAGTCTTAATTGAAAAGGAGGATAAATAAGGACTCGAAGAAGAGATTGGGCATCACCGAGTCTTACTGTTGCTTCTTTGACAAAGGATCACCGACCGCCGAGAGTGTGCTTAGGGAAATTGATCAATCAACCGTCGTTGATCGTCAGAGAGGGACTCACCGCCTGTCACTACTGGAGGATCTCCGTCTAACGCAGAGGAAGATGCTGCAGCGCCGCCATGGCCAAGCTTCAATAGAAAGAAAAAAAGTGGAGAGGAGGAGATCGGTCGAGATTCGAGCAGGGCTTCACCAGAGATAAGAGAATGAAGAACGGGGAGGAAATCGGCCTTATTTATAGGCAGAGGGGAAGGGGTGGCCGTTATGATCGTACGGCGGAAAGCTTATCGGAGTAGGTCGGTGGGTACGGATGGTGGGCATCGGTCGGATAGGTCGATGGAGAAGAAACCGCCAGGGCCTTCGAGAACAGTCGAGGCTGCTCTTCTCCCTCACCGTGGCTGTGCGGTCGAGGTCCAGTGACCGGCTACCAACCGCTCGATAAGGAGAAAGGGAAGAAGAAAGTAATGGTTTAATTTGATTCATTGGGCTTAGCCTAATCATGGGCCGGACTATAGGTTTGTTAGGAAATTGCAGAGAAACAAGGAATAAGTGTGGCTTATGGGCTAGCCATGGTATTTGGGTTTGATGAAAGATTTTAAGGAATTGCATGGCTGGTTTGAAGGCAGTAGGCCATTCAGCTTTTAAAGAGAAAAGGAAAAATAAGAAAATAATGTTGGCTAGGTTCTGGGCTTACACATGAATAAGTATAGGCTTCATATGGGTTTGGCTAAGATGGTTGCATGGCCTATTTGAAATGGTAGGCTTCTTGGACCTAGAAATATGAATGAAGAAAATATTGATTAAATGGTGTTGGTCCAATTTAAAGAGAAGAATAAATTAGGCAAGGCTTGGCCTAATAAGTCCTAAACATAACAGCCCAAAACTTAATTTCAATATAATCGCTAACCATTAGTCCATAAAAATAGTTATCATTATATAATTTAGAGAATAAATAAAGTAGGTAAAAGTAATTTTATTAAAATTGAAAAATGGAGGTCACACACGGTATCCACCAGCACGACAGCGACTGCAGAGGGGAGGCCTGGCAGCACTACATCCCTCTCAAGTTGTTGATCACCGTGTGGAGGGCTTCTAGAAGCAAACTGCCTACGAACGACGTTCTTGCCAACATGGGATTTAGCATGGCATCAAAATGCCATTGCTACAACGTTCCTAACGTCGAGATTGTTTCCCACACCCTAGTCGAGTGAGAGCATGTGATGGAGGTTTGGAGCCACTTCAGCAGGGCATGCGGGGTGGCCTGTTGCGACATCAGGTTAACGGACCGCCTGAGGAGGTGGGGTGAGGGGGCTAACAATCACGGTCGTAAGGTAGTGGCTATGGCTATTGTTTGGGTTCTTTGAAAAAATCGTAATAAATTTACATATGAGGGAATACAAATACAGCATCGACTAATTGATTACTGAAATTCGACGTTAGATATTTAAGGCCAACATGAATTGCTTTCACGAGGCGGCGGAGATCCCGGGAGTTTTTAGGAGCAGGAAAGAAGAGTAGTCATGTCTTTGTTCTATGACTTTGGGGAACTTTTTGGTGTTTACAGTATACTTCCTTTTGTTCTTGGTTAGATTTAGCTTAGTGGTCAGCTAGTATTGACCGTCTCACTGTAAGGGTTACATAATTTGGCATATATGATATATGAACAACTGTTTTAAAAAATAATATATATATATATATATATATATATATATATATATATATATATATATATATATATATATATATATATATAGGGAGCGGATCAAAAGCCCCCCTTAGAAAACCCCCAAAAACCCCCCCATCACTCTAATTCGTAATATTAATGTTAATATTAATGTTAATGTTAATATTAATGCTAATGTTAATATTTTTTTTATATTTTTTTTATATTAATGTTAATGTTAATGTTAATATTAATGTTAATGTTATATTAATTTTAATATTAAGTTTAATGTTAATTTTAGTATTTAATGTTAATATTAACATTAATATTAACATTAAATTACGGATTAGAGTGGGGGAGGTTTTTAGGGGGTTTTCTAAGGGGGGCTTTTGATCCACTTCCATATATATATATATGGAAAACCCCCCTCACTCTCAGCAGTCCATTTAATGTTAATGTTAATGTTAATATTAATGTTAATATTAACATTAAATACTAAAATTAACATTAAACTTAACATTAAAATTAATATTAACATTAACATTAACATTAACATTAACATTAACATTAACATTATATTAACATTAATATTAACATTAATATTAACATTAAATGGGCGGCTGAGAGTGAGGGAGTTTTTAGGAGGTTTTCTAAGGAGGGCTTTTGATCTGCACCCACATATATATATATATATATATATATATATATATATATATATATATATATATATATAATATACAAATGCACAAAATGTGCGAATGGCTTCTAGTCTAGTAACAGGAGCATATGTCTCGTCATAATCAATTCCTTATCCTTGATTATAACCTTGTGCCACTAGACGTGCTTTATTACGTAGAACTTATCCATCTTTACTCAATTTATTTAAGAATACCCATTTCGTACCAATTATTGATTGACTAATAGGTTCAGGAACAAGTTTTCAACTTGGTTTCTCTCAAATTAATTAAGTTTCTCTTGCATGGCGTCAATCCAAAACTCATCATTAAAAGCATCTGCTACTGTCGTAGGTTTTACTTGAGAAATAAAAGCTACGTTTGCTGCTACATTAATATCTCTAGTAGAAGAATGCGTACCTACTCTTTTAGATACATGACCTATTATGAGTGTCCCTGGACGGTCTGACATGAATTTCGTTCTCTTAGGTAGACTTTTCAGGTACCCTTCATTGGTAGCAGCGTCTTCAGTTGCCTTAGTTTTGTTTTGTACATCTTCATCGTCACTATCGCTAGATCTATGACTATTGAGCTCACCAAAAATAACGTTAATTGATTCTTCAACAATCATAGTCCTTTTATTAAAAATCCTATATCTAATAAAGATGTATCACCAGTCATGTACAGCAAACATCTGCTATCGTAGATCCACTTGCTTCTAGCATGAGAGGGTTGAGGGTCCACCTACAAAGCGAGTAGATCAATCCTTTGGTACCCATTTCTTCATGGGTCCTTTATCACTACTAAAATATCATCAAATAGCGACGTACTGTAGCGACGGCAATAAATGGCGTCGCCAGTAGCGACGTCGTTTTAAACACGTCGCAAAACGTCGCTGTCTAGCGACGTTCTGCGACAGGAGGGTACTACGTCGCCGAAAAGCGACGTTCAGCGACATATTTTATGTACATGTTGCCAAGTTGGCGACGTTTAGCGACGTCAAAACGTGACGTCGCTAAGTTATTTTACTTAGGGCACGCAGCTGCCTTCTTTCCCCCTCATTCTCACTCGAAAATCCGAAAATTTCATTTCCCCCCCCCCACCCCCCACCCCGGCGACTCCCTTCCCCTCTGTTAGTGCCCCCCCCGGCGACCCCCTCCCCCCGGCGACTCCCTCCCCCTCTGGCGAGCTCCTCCTTCTCGAGATCCTCCTCCTCGAGCTCCTCCTCCCCCAATCCGACCTCCTCCTCCTCTTCCTCAGGTAAACCCTAACCTAACTCCTCTCCTTCCTCCTCCTCCTCTCCCACGGACACACACACACGCACACGGACACACACGGACACGGACACACACGCACACACACACACAGACACGGACACACACACACACACGCACACACACACACAGACACGGACACACACGCGTGGACACGTGCACGAGACTGCACTGTGTCATTTGTGTTCGTGTGTGTTAAAAAATAATTTGGACACGATTGTGTCCTATTTTGGTGGACACTTGACACGTGTGACTCTATGACACATACACATATCATTACCAACCATTAGATTTTGCTATTAATTGAATTTGGATTTCGAATTTGGTTTATCCCCAATTTTCTGATACGTAGTTCACTATATATTAATTTTCTGAGATTAACATTGGTTTAAACTGATTTTGAATGATTAAACCATTATGATTAATCCCATATCTTCTCTGAGAATTAATGTGCATGTTAGGGTTCACATTGATTGGGGATTCTTGGATTTTCGTATGCCATTGACTGTCAAAACTGAGAACAGTTTTAATATACTGTTTTTACATATTGGCACACATACATTATACTGAATTTTCTCGAGAAATTATGCACTGTTTACACCTATCTACACACACACATAAGTGTAACCTGAGAATATAAACACACACTACTGCTATCTACTGATTTTCCTGAGATTGATACACTGTTTGTGTATACTGTTTCTCTTATAGCTCACTCACATTACACTCAAAACCGAGAATAGCTAATTCACTCACACTATTGATTCCTATGTACACACACACATTGAGACACCTAGCCCATGTTATGTACACACACATGGCACACTTTACCCTATATACACACACCCTATTGTACACACACACTGTTAGCACACCACACACATGACACACACACATATATATACGTGTCAATCTGAGAACAGTTTGTGCATTGTTTCCTCATATTTTATATATATATATACATATATATATATATATATATATATATATATAAAAATATATATATATATATATATATATATATATATATATATATATATATATATATATATATATATATATATTGCAGTCCATATTATCTCTTCATATCAGTCCAGGCATTTATTTAGTTCCAGTACTATTATTTGTCTTGTATTCAGTTGTTCAGTCCCATGACTGACATATAGATTAGGTATTGTTTGGTTGAAGGATTACCTTTTTAGTTCATTCCACCCTTGCACATCGACATTATGTTGGACACGTACACATAGCCTAGATGGTATTGTATACATATATACATAACTATATCATGTAACTCATATGTGATATAGGCATATAGCCTATGTTAGAGTGTCTAAATATATGAAGGCATGAAAGTTGCCTTGTCTTGTAATATAGGCATATAGTATATACATGCCTATATATATATATATTATATGTATATATCTATATAGATATTACTTGTGTGTATGAGATAGCTTGAGTTGACTTTGGTCATTATTGGTACTTGAATTGATCGGAACAAAGACCCCCAATGTCGGTATCGGTCAATATTTGGTATCGGTCGGTATCGGATCGGAACATGCCAAACCGTATCGGTATCGACCGTATCGGATCGGTATCGGCCGATACTTTAAAATTATATGAAATAGTAGTCACCCCCAAGGTTGACTATTTTAACTGAAAGTCAAAGTAGAGTAAACATCTGACCTAGATTGGACTAAGAGTTGACAAAGTCAACTATATGTCAACCCTTGACCTAGTTTGACCTTGTTTGACTTTGTTTGACTTAGCTTGACCTTGTTTGACTTTGTTGTCTTCATGTTTGTTAAATGACACCCAAATACTAGTTTTAGTTGTTTAAATGATACCCAGATACTAGTTTTAGTTTTAGTTTGCTTTGTTAACTCACTATTGCTCATTACTTGGTAGGTCATGACTAGAAATAGGATATTTGACTTAGATTTGACCTTGTTTGACCAAGGTTGACTATTTGACCTTAGTACAACCTAGTTTGACCTAGTTTGACCTTGTTTGACTTTGTTTGACTTTGTTTGACTTTGTTTGACTTAGCTTGACCTTGTTTGACTTAGTACAACATAGTTTGACCTAGATTGCATATCATTGTTATTAGTAACTGTCCGCTACTAATGTGTGTCCCATAATAAGACATAATATACGAATTTGTGCCTGTTGGATAATGTGTGTCCATCTTTGCAGAATTATTTCCAAATGGATATGAATTACTACTTGCGGAATCGTTCATGGATGTACAATCGTCGTGCTGATGATATGTGTGGTGTACGGGATGAATACATAGCGGGAGTAGAGCAGTTCCTGCAGTTTGCTAAGGCGTTCCCTCAGTATATGGACGGCACCAAAATTAAGTGTCCGTATGTGAAATGTCATAACGTGAAATATTATCTAGAAGTGGAAGTGACATATCATTTGTACTCGAGGGGTTTCACGCCTAATTACTATCAGTGGACCGCACATGGAGAACTTGTGTTTTTAGCATCAGAGCCGGAGCCTTATGTTGAGCCGTATATGCATGCGGGACCTAATTTTGTTTCAGATAATCATGCATACGACGACGGGTGCGTAAACATGGTTTTCGATGCTGCGGGGCCTAGTTTCGTTCATGATGCACCTGAGGAGGCACCGAACGCCAATGCTGCACAGTTCATGGAGTTGTTGGAGAATGTAAGGACTCCATTGTATCCTGGTTGTGAGGATCATTTACCGTTGGAGGTGGTTACAAGACTGTTGAGCATTAAGTCAGATTTTAATATGTCACAAGAATGCTACAACCGAGTGTTGGAATTGATTATAGAGATCTTGCCGGCGGGTGCTAAGTTGCCTAAAGACTTCTACCGGTCTAAGAGGATGGTGAGATCGCTCTGGATGGGATACGAGAAAATCGATTCCTGTCGCAATGGGTGCATGCTGTACTACAAAGACGACAAGGACGCAGATGTGTGCAGATTTTGTGGTGCTGATCGCTATAAGACAACTAGTACAGGAAGGTCTACCGGTGCAAGAAGACCGACCGATTCAATGCACTACTTGCCTTTAACGCCGCGGTTGCAAAAATTATTTATGGTGAAAGAGACGGCCAAAAATATGAGTTGGCACATGCGAGAACAGATTGAAGGAGTGTTGGATCACCCATCCGATGGAGAAGCGTGAAAGCACTTTGATCGAGTGTATCCAGATTTTGCTTCAGATCCGCGAAATGTCAGGTTGGGACTATCTTCTGACGGTTTTACTCCTTTTGGTCTTTCGGGATCCCAGTATTCGTGCTGGCCTGTGATTGTTACTCCGTATAACCTACCGCCTTGGATGTGCATGAAGACTCAGTACATATTTCTAACCGTTATAATTCCTGGTCCGAACAATCCCAAGAGGAACATTGACGTGTGCTTACAGCCTTTGATAGATGAGTTGAATCAGTTATGGGAAGTAGGCGCTAACACGTACGATGTTTTCAGGAAGCAGAATTTTCAGATGAAGGCAACCCTTATGTGGACCATCAACGACTTTTCGGCCTATGGAATGTTATCTGGATGGAGCACTCATGGCCGTCTCTCATGTCCGTATTGCATGGACCGTAGTAAGGCTTTCCGCTTGAAACACGGCGGAAAGCCGTGCTTCTTTGATTGTCATCGGCAATTTCTGCCAAAAGATCATCCGTTCAGAAGGAACATGAATGCTTTCCGTGCCGACGTTGTAGAGAAGGGTGATCCACCGCCAAGGTAGTGCGGAGACACGATATGGGAGGAGGTTAAAGATTTTCCAAGTGCTATCGAAGATCCTACAACTGGGTACAAGTGCGATGGATTTGGTAGAGTTCATAACTGGACAAAAAGGAGCATATTCTGGGATCTGCCATACTGGAGTACCAATCTGATCAGACATAATTTTGATGTCATGCATATTGAGAAGAATATGTTTGATAACATAATTAATACTGTGATGGACGTAAAGGAAAAAATGAAAGACAATCCCAAGGCCAGGTTGGACTTAAAAGAAATATGCAAACGCCCTGCGTTGTATTTGATACAGCAGAATGGAAAACAGTTCCTTCCGAAGTCAATTTTCTCGCTGGACAAGGAGGATAAAGTGAGACTTTGTCGGTGGATCCAGGGCCTAAAATTTCCAGACGGATATGTGTCAAATCTGAGAAGATGTGTCGATCCGAAGGAAAACAAATTGACGGGTATGAAGAGCCACGATTGTCACGTATTCATGGAGAGGTTAATTCCGATTGCATTTCGGGAATTCTTACCGCAGGCAGTTTGGGATCCATTGACGGAGCTTAGCATATTCTTCAGGGATCTTTGTTCTAAGAAATTGCTCGTTGATCGTCTAGAAAAGCAAGAGAAGGACATTGCGATAATACTATGCAAGCTAGAGAGAGTGTTTCCTCCTGGATTCTTCGACTCTATGGAGCATTTGCCGATTCATCTATCCTATGAGGCACGTGTTGGTAGACCCGTCGAATATCGATGGATGTACCCGTTCG
This sequence comes from Iris pallida, assembly GCA_029216955.1. Lineage (NCBI taxonomy): Eukaryota > Viridiplantae > Streptophyta > Magnoliopsida > Asparagales > Iridaceae > Iris > Iris pallida. The sequence goes on from JANAVB010025600.1 coordinate 2,328,600, forward strand.
AGCGATATTTGAATCACCTAAAAAGAAAGGTGAAAAATAAGGCACGGGTCGAGGGTTCTATTTGTGAAGCCTATGTTCTCGAGGACATTACAAACTTTTGTTCGATGTATTTCAAGCCTCATGTTGCAACTAATAGAACGAGAGCTTCCAGAAACGACGAGGGAGATCATGAAAGTAATGATACAATACTGAAGGTATTCAATGCTCTAGGAAAGCCATCGGGTAAGATGAAAAAGAGATATCTGAACGATGATGAGCTAAGGGCTGCTCAGGTGTATGTATTACTCAACTGCGACGAGGAGGAAGTAGAGAAACTGGAGGGGTAAGTAATTAGTACGTCTATATTATTTTAATAGTGTTAATTATTATACTATTACATTAATTGAACGATGTTGTTTTCAGCATATTTAATGATGATGTGAGGTCAGGTAGGCCACACATAACAGAAGAAGAACTAGAACAAGAAATGAGGCATTATTTTCCATCATGGTTGAGTGCATATGTAAGACTTGAGAACTCTGTAATTATCTTTTTGTATATGCACTTGATTGAGAATGAGCTTAATTGCTTCTTTCGTGGTATTTAGGTCGATCGTCCATACGCAAGACTTGAGAATGAGTCTATTAGAATGCTAGCCAAGGGACCAATTTATGCTGCAAAAATATGGCCAAGCTACTGTGTTAATGGGTTTAGGTTCAAGTCAACAACTTGCCCGATCAGAGACAACTTTGTGGATCTCGATTCCACCAAAAACAGCTGTTTGTGTATCAGATCTTCGAACTACAAAGATGTTGATACAGGCAACGATTTCTATGGCGTGTTACGGGAGATCGTGGAGCTGACATATAGTTATGGAATAGAGCCTGCTGAGATTGTGTTATTCAGGTATGATTGGTTCGATCCGATTGAAGGTCAAGGTTGGAAAGTAGACAAGCACGGTCTTGTTGATATAAACTATCGGCGTCGATATCAAGCCTATGAACCATTTGTCCTATCAAGTCAGGCTCAGCTCGTGTACTTCACAAGTTACACTACCAAAATATATCGTTTTAGCGACGCCTAAAAACGTCGCTAAAACAACAAAATACGTCGCTAAATATAATTACCGACGTATTTACCGACGTTTAGGCCTTGTCGCTTTTTTCTTAGTCGCTGATCTTTTAAACGTCGCCGAACGTCGCAAGTACCGACAATCAGCGACGTATTGATACGTCGGTATTTTACCGACGTCTTCTGTCGTTTCGTCGGTACAGTAGCGACGTGGCTAAAGTCGCTACACGTCGGTCTCCGTCCTGGGATTATTACCGACGTTTTACCGACGGTTTTCGACGTATAAGTATCTCCGACGTATCATGACGTCGGTAAACGTCGGTACTCTTGATCATTTTCTTTGCAGCTTTTCTGTCGGTAAACGTCGCAAAGTACGTCGCAAGACGTCAATAATCGTCGGTAAACGTCGGTAGCCTGGATATTTTTTGCAGCTTTACCGTCGATAAACGTCACAAAGTTGCGTCGGTAGACGCCGGTAATCGTCGGTAAACGTCGATAAATTTGCAAAAAAAATAAAAAAAATAAAACACAGAATGTCCTTTTCTCCCTGCAGTTTAAAAAAATAACCATAAACACAGAATGTCCTTCAGGCAGAGTATCATATACATTAGCAGCTATTCAAAAAGCTGCAGTGAATCCATAAATGGAAGAACTCCATTCTGCTCTAATCATAAACTGTAATGTATCATATCTAGCATGCTTCAACATCCCAAAATATGCAAGAACATACCCACAGAGAACCGACAAATATCTAAGTCACAAACGTATGATGATACAACCAAATAACCAAAGTCTACACACAACCAACAAATAGAATAGGATCCAACAAATAGGATCCAAACATCCAAGTCTAAACAACCAACAAATATCCAAGTCACAAACATACGATGATACAAACACAAACAAACAGTCACAAATGATCAAACAAACACAAACAAATAGTCCTAACTAGGACTACTACTGATCTGGTGCAGGAGGGGCACCGCCCTGACGAAGGCGTAAAAACTCCTCATACTCCGCAAGTGAAATCGATACAGATGGAGCGCCAGTCGGTGGAGTCGGTGTCGAAGAAGAAGGCGGTAGAGGCGGCGGAGTCGACGACGATGAAGGCGCACCCAGAGTACCAGCATGCTCCAACGCTGTAAGTCGCTGGTTGTATGAATCCATGATAGATAACATTCTACCACTGCTCTGGACCATCGAATCCTGCGCCAATCTCACCCTCTCGGCCATGGTCACCTGTCCTGTCTGCAACTCCGTCACCGTGCGCTCTAACCCTCCAACGGCGCGCTCTGTCCTCTCAGTCGTCTCCCTGAGGTCCATAATGCCGCGGTCGAGCGCATCCAATCGTGCTAGCAGCGCAGGATCGTCCGTAGGATGCTGAGACTGCTGCTCGATCTGTCGTAGCAGGTCGTCACGAAGAGACTCCATCATCTGGTGGACTCGGGCAGACTCCTGGGACGGCTGTGGACCATGCACACTAGCAGAAGATGTCCTAGAGGACTGGGTCGCAACTAGGGCGCCATAGGATCCCGTACCGTAGTACGTACCCCTACGGAGGCCACCAGCGGCGGTCATCCACAGCTCGTCCTCCGACGGAGCTTGAGTGGGCTGCGAGGAAGTACCGGCCTCTCCTGCATCAGGTGCACTAGCAGCCGCCCGTTCCCGCAGCCTCTTATACTCGGCCTAGAAAGTATGGATAGTACTCTATGATTTCTAATTTCTAATTAATGTACTTATTTTTACTAACTTCATGAATATTTATTTGCATCATATTTACTAAGTTATATTAAAATGGACACGAAGTATTAAATTAAGATAACGTATTGTAATACTTACATAGGTCTGCTCGGCCCTCTCGTCAATAAGGACTCCGCCCTTCCGATGGGTGGCCAGAAAGACGGTCACCATGTCGGCGTTACCGACCTTCCTTACCTGTAATTAAATATATTATCTTAGTAATAATTTATCGGATTTGCATTAAAATAATATTTCTAAAAGAGAAAGACATACCAGACGACGGAAATGTTTCGTCATCGGAATCGACCCACCGCACCACTTCGAGGCATGTTGCCTAGCCGCCTTAGCCTTCTCCGACTTCTCCTTGTACCTTGGCTCGTTGAATCGAGCCTTCATCGCATTCCACTGATCGGGGGTGATCCAACCTTGGATCGGCTTTCCGGCACGATCACGATCCTTCTGATCGTTGATAGAGTCGCGGATCAGCTTGGCAGCGACGGAAGGAAACATCCCCTCGATCTGCTCGGCCCGGTGCGGCGGATAGTAAAACATATCCTAGAACAGTACGAAACCAAATATTTATCAGTTATATATAATATGCATAAATTAAATGATTCATGTTAAAAACAAATCTATTTTAACCTTGAAGCGCGTAAACCAGAAGTTCTTCCTTTCGTCTGGAGCATCAGAGTAGTTAATCCAGGGACCACCATAATTATGCCTCAGCATATCGCCTAGGCGTCTCTGTACCCCTGAAGGACGATATCTATACATACATATTATATTCATGAAAAAGTTAATTTATGATAAAAACAGAAAGAAAGAAAAAATAATAAACCAAAATACCTACTTTGTACCGTCGGCCCAGATCTCCGTCCTCCCCTCCTCCGGAGGTGCGCACGCATCATCTTCATGATGCTGGTCGGCCGTCGGCGCATCCTCCTCGGCCATCTGCTCATCCGTCTCCATCGTCGTATCAACATCAGGAACGCTAGACGGGGGAGCCCTCTCAACAGGTCTGGAACTACTCGTCCCAGGAGATATGCCACGTGACGTCGTCCCAACCGGCCCAGCTACTGTCCGATATGGAGGAGTAATCGGCGACGAGGATCCAGAGCCGGTACCAATAGGAGGTACCGAAGGCAAACTCCGTCCCCTAGCAGTACCTGTAGGAAGTACCGGATGATCCCGACCTCCTCGTGGCCCTCGCAAATGTCCGCGACGACCTGCCATACCTGATAACAGCATATGATAGTACAAGATATAATAGAGACTAGAAATATGACAGTACAACAAATAATAGAGACTAGAAATATGACAGTACAACAAATAATAGAGACTAGAAATATGACAGTACAACAAAGATAATAACCAAGGTAACATATGATGATACATTCTACAATAAACATCTAAGTCCAGATAATATCTCTCTCAATCATCTTCAGAATAATCATCTTGTTCGTCTTCCTCGACCTCATCTTCCTCTTCCTCCTCATCTTCACTTTCGTCTTCACCTTCGTCGGCTTCGCCTTCCTCTTCGGATAATTCTACATCTTCTACATTATGTGTCGTGTAATGCGTAACTTCCGTGGAGTCCACATCGACAATATTGGTTACAGGAGGTAGCTCGTCCTCCTGGTAAGCTTTTTCATCAACATCAAAAGTATCTCTAGCTTTAGTCTTGCATACTGCCCACCAGTCAGACTTCGTTGCTCCCCGTCTCGGATAAGCTGTAAAATACACGAGCTGAGCCTGAGTTGCTAGGACAAACGGTTCGTAGCCTTGATATCTACGCTTGTAGTTTATATCCACAAGACCATGCTTGTCAATTTTCCAGCCTTGATTTTCAATCGGATCGAACCATTCACACTTGAACAACACGATATTTGCAGGTTCTCTGCCATAATTATATGACAACTCCACAATCTCTCGCAAGATGCCAAAAAAATCATTTCCTGGATCGACGTCTTTGTAGTTCGAAGACTTGATACACAAACAACTGTTCTTCGTGGAATCAAGATCCAGGAAGCTGTCTCTGATCGGAGCATTTGTCGACTTGAACCGAAAGCCATTGACACAATAACTTGGCCATGTTTTAACAAAAGTAATTGGTCCCTTGGCAAGAGTTCTAATTAATTCAATCTCGGGTGAAATTAGACGATCGACCTGAATATCAAAGAAGAGATAATAAGTTATTTATTGCGCAGTTGCATTAGAAGAGGCCAGTAAATATTACCGAACTGCTTACATATTCGCTCAACCAAGAAGGAAAATGACGTCTCATTTCTTGTTCTAATGCTTCGTCTGTTAGGTAGGGTCTAACCAGCCTCAACTCATCATTATATGTGCTGGAAAACAACGAAGCATTAGAACGATTAGTACAATAATATTAGCTTATACTATTACATTGAGATGACGTAAACTCATCATTCCTTACTTACCCTTCTAGCTTCTCCACTTCATCCTCGTCGCAATTGAGTAATACATACAACTGAGCAGCCCTTAGCTCTTCGTCATTCAAATATCTCTTCTTCATTTTTCCCGAAGGCTTTCCGGACGCATTGAATACTTTCAGTATTCCATCATTAAATTCTTGATATCCGTCGTCGTTTCTCGGAGCCCTCGTTCTATTCGTAGCAACATGAGGTTTGAAATAGGAGGAGCAGAAATTTGTAATCTCCTCGAGAATATAGGCTTCACAAATAGAACCCTCGACCCGAGCCTTATTTTTTACCTTTCTTTTTAGGTGATTCAAATATCGCTCGAACGGGTACATCCATCGATATTCGACGGGTCCACCAACACGTGCCTCGTAGGAAAGATGAATCGGCAAATGCTCCATAGAGTCGAAGAATCCAGGAGGAAACACCCTCTCTAGCTTGCACAGTGTTACCGCAATGTCCTTCTCTTGCTTTTCTAGACGATCAACGAGCAATTTCTTAGAACAAAGGTCCCTGAAGAATATGCTAAGCTCCGTCAATGGATCCCAAACTGCCTGCGGTAAGAATTCCCGAAATGCAATCGGAATTAACCGCTCCATGAATACGTGACAATCATGGCTCTTCATACCTGTCAGTTTGTTCTCCTTGAGGTCGACGCATCTTCTCAAGTTTGAAACATACCCATCTGGAAATTTCAGACCTTGAATCCACCTACAAAGCCTCACTTTATCCTCCTTCTCCAGTGAGAAAATTGCCTTAGGCTGCTTCAACTTTCCATTCCCGTCCTCTATCAAATGCAATGCAGGACGTCTACATATTTCTTTCAAGTCCAATCTAGCCTTAGGATTGTCTTTCGTCTTCCCCTTTACGTCCATTACAGTATTAATTATGTTGTCAAACACATTCTTCTCAATATGCATGACATCAAGGTTATGTCTAATCAGATTGGTGCTCCAGTATGGCAGATCCCAGAATATACTCCTCTTCGTCCAGTTATGAGTGCGACCAAATCCGTCACACTTGTAGCCCGTAGCAGGCTGCTCAATAGCACTTGGTAAATCTCTAACCTCCTCCCATATCGTGGCTCCGCACCACCTTGTCGGTGGATCACCCTTCTCCACAACGCCAGCACGAAAAGCATTCTTGTTCCTCCGGTACGGATGATCCTTCGGCAGGAATCGTCGATGACAATCGAAGAAGCACGGTTTGCCTCCGTGTTTCAAACGGAAAGCCTTAGTGTCGTCCATGCAACACGGACATGAAAGACGACCATGCGTGCTCCATCCAGATAACATTCCATAGGCCGGAAAGTCGTTGATGGTCCACATAAGTGCTGCCCGCATCTGGAAATTTTGTTTTCTAGATACATCGTACGTGTTGGAACCTACTTCCCACAGCTGATTCAACTCATCAATCAATGGTTGTAAATAAACATCAATGTTCCTTTTCGGATTGTTCGGACCTGGGATAATAACGGTGAGGAACATATATGGAGTCTTCATGCACATCCAAGGCGGTAGATTATACGGGGTGACGATCACAGGCCAACACGAATACTGGGATCCTGAAAGTCCGAATGGGGTAAAACCGTCAGAGCAGAGACCCAATCTAACATTACGCGGATCAGAAGCAAAATCTGGATACTCTCGATCAAAGTGCTTCCATGCTTCTCCATCAGATGGGTGATCCAACACTCCTTCGGTATGTTCCCGCTTATGCCAACTCATGTTTTCTGCAGTTTCCTTCACCATAAACAACCGCTGCAAACGCGGCGTCAACGGCAAGTAGTGCATCGAAGAGGTAGGCTTCCTGGTACCGACAGACTTTCCTCTACCACAGGCCTTGTAGCGATCGACACCACAAAATCTGCAGGCGTCTTCATCCTTGTCGTCTTTGTAGTACAACATGCACCCGTTGCGACAGGCATCGATTTTTTCATATCCCATCCAGAGCGATCTAACCATCCTCTTAGACCGGTAAAAGTCTTTAGGCAACTTCGCACCCTCAGGCAATATTTCTATAAGCAACTCCATAATACGGTTGTAGCAATCTTGCGACATGTTAAAATCGGACTTGATGCTCAACAATCTTGTAACCACCTCCAACGGTGAATGATCCTCACAACCAGGATATAATGGAGTCCTTGCATTCTCCAGCAACTCCATGAACTGTGCAGCATCGGGGTTCGGTGCCTCCTCAGGTGCATCATGATCATCCGGATCGAAACTAGGCCCGGCCGCATCAAAAACCATGTTCACCAACCCATCGTCGTAAGGAGCGTTGTTGTGGACATCAACATAAGGCTCGTACTCCGATGCTAAAGACACAAGTTCTCCGTGCTCGCTCCACTGATAGTAATTCGGCGTGAAACCCTTCGAGTACAAATGATACGTGACATCCACTTCTGGATGATATTTCAAGTTACGACATCTCACACACGGACACTTAATTTTGGTACCGTCCATGTACTGAGGGAACGCCTTGGCAAACTGCAGGAACTGGTGTACACCCTCTATGAATTCATCCCGCACACCGCACATGTCATCAGGATGACGGTTGTACATCCAAGTACGATTCCGCAGATAGTAATTCAGCTCCATAATTCTGTAAGATAGATACATCAAGGTAGTGAATGATATGCAAGTGTCAAAGCTTTTCCGATGGATTGCATTTATCTTTTCATCCATTCATTCATGCATTGTATTTATCTTTTCAGTTTTGCATATCATTACCTACTATTATACATGCATACTTTATATATACATCAAGGTAGTAATACTAGTTGATGTTCTGAAAAGGAGAGTGCGATGTCTAGTAGAGGATTCTTTTTTTTGAGGAGCTGTCATATCATGGAAGTCAATATAAAATAAAAGAAGTATACATGCAATTCTATATGATTCCTAGGCCAATCAAGGTCAAAGTCAACTATTGGTCAACTCGATCAACAATCTAGTAAAATGAATGAATATTAAGGCAGTTTATTTCGTAAGTAGTAATTCATATCCATATCCAATTGAGGATAATTCTGTAAGATAGATAGATGCACATTGCAGTCAGTGAATGAATATTAAGGCAGTTTAGATATGGGTGCGCAATTTAGATAGAGGTCAGTAGAGAGCGACAGTTTAGAGAAAACTGAGATTATTGGTGAGGTATAATTGTACTTGTAGGAGTACACGACACCAACTGTCCAATATCGACCCTTTGGGTCTACAAGAGTTACTTCACTCAGTTTGTCAAGACAAGTAAAACTTTTTAAATTAATACCCAATATCGACCCTTTGGCCTGTGCTTGAGCAGTATCCTAACTCAAACTATCTATCCTAACTAATAAATTAATATCCTACTTTAACATCTACTAACTCTCATATTCCTTCTAACATAAACTAATATCCTAATCTTAACTAACCCTTTAACTGAAACTAATATCTAAATAATGCTAATCATGAACTAACACCCTAACCTGGAAGTCCACACTGCTTAAGCACAGGCCGTAGGCCAAGTTATAAGGCAAAATGCAGGCAACTGCCTGTAGCTACAAGGCAAAACCAAATGTTGACGGTATATATACCGTCAACATTTAAAAAGTTTACTTGTCTTGACAAACTGAGTGAAGTAACTCTTATAGGCCCAAAAGGTACTCTATACACTCTTACTTATACAAGCCTTTTGAGGCAATCAGCGTTATACTAGATTTCCGAAAAAAATCTATAACTCTGATAGGCCCAAAAGGCTTGGCATAAGTAAATTTAATTTCTAAAGAATGGCTCAAAACACTGTACCAATCATACCTATATTTCTAAGATACTCTATATACTCTAGGTACTAGGACTGAACTAACTCTCTAACACTCTAATGATACTCACTCACATATACCCACTCTTACTTAGGAATACTAAGATCTGACACATACTGATAATCACACACACACTAACACTCTCATTAAGGCAGAGTCATGGGAGAGGTCAAAATTATGGAAGAAAAGAAAGAAGAAGGATTCAGAAAAGAGAATAGCAGGGAGTTTCTCTCCTCTAGACCCTCAATTTATAGGTACAGGCTAGAGCACTGTCAGCCATAGATGATGTTCTGATTTTCAAAAAATCATACGTCGGTGACACTTCAATTGAAAGCGATGAATCATGCTAGGTATCGTGAAGTATACCAATTCTTAACGTCGGTGACACTTCAATTGAAGTCGATGAATCATACGTCGGTGACACTTCAATTGAAACCAGAACTTACAAGTCTTAGTCTTGGGTTCTTAGTGACCATCTTTCTAGAGTTGTTACTTGGTCAAGAGGATCTTATTTTAATTATCCTATTTTTTGATGGGCTCATCTTTGGACTAATAGGATATGTTCCCAAATGTTGATCCTCAAAATCATGCTAGGTATCGTGAAGTATACCAATTCTTAACGTTGTTGTTATTATTATTATTATTATTATTATTATTATTATTATTATTATTATTATTATTCACATACGCACCGACACTCTAAACAGTTACTAACACTCCGACCTGAAAACTACCCTAGTGGTGATCACCAAGTATGTTTTATTTTCTTGTAGTGGTGTTTGTGCGTGTCGTGTGTTTCATGTCTGTGTGTGTGCATGTCGTGTATGTCGTATCGTGTCTGTGTCAGCACGTCAGGAGGAGGGAGTTAGGGTTAGGGTTTACCTGCGTTGGTCGGGGTCGGGTCGGGGTCGCCGGGGCTGGAGCAGCGGTGGATACGGGTTGGCGTCGGAGTCGGGTCGGTGTCGACGAGGATAATCAACGGTGGAGGGGGGACGCCGGAGAAACGGGGGTCGCCGCAGGGAAGGGGGTAGCCGGAGGGAGGGGTCGCCGGAGGGAGGGGGTCCCTGGAGAGGAGAGAAAAAGGGGGAGAGAAATTTGGGAAGCGGGAGATTGAAAATTTTAGGTGAAAGAAAATAAATGATCGATCGGGTGGAACCCTATATGAAACATTTTAGCGACGTCCACAAAGGACGTCACTAAACGTCGCTATTCAATAAAAAACTGGCGACGTCCCTAATGTGGAGTCGCAAAATGTCGCTGAGTTAAACAAAACAGCGACGTTTTGTGACTAGACCGCGACATCAGCTTTCCAAAGCATAATGTGTGGCGCTAACGGTCGCTAAACGTCGCTGATAGTGACGTTCAGCGACGTTTTTATAAAACGTCGCTAAATTCACAAATATTACCGACGTATATGACTTGCGTCGCTAAATTCGTCGCCAATACGACTTATTTTGGTAGTGTTATCCTAAACGGAGAACAACAAGGTCAGACTGGTGGGCAGTATGCAAGACCAAAGCTAGAAATACCTTTGAGGTTGACGATATAGCTTATCAACAGGATGAACTACCTCTTGTAACAAATATTATAGAAGTGGACACGACGGAAGTTCCCTATTACACATCTAATTGTGTAGAAGAAGTAGAATTACCTGAAGAGGAAGATGCAGATGAAAGTGAAGATGTAGAGGAGGAAGAAGAAGAAGAAGAAGAAGAAGAAGAAGAAGAAGAAGTAGATGAGCTAAACGAACTAGATGAATTTTCAGAAGAGGATTAAATCTGTACGTTTGTTTTATCATCATATTTGACACTTTAGTGACACTTCTATCATATAAATCTGTGACACTTCAGTGACACTCTATTGACACTTTTATTGACACTTCAGTGACACTTTTTGACTATGATATTTTTCAAAAATCTGTGATGTCTATCATATAAATATTTTTTTTTGTTTTATTGTCATATGTTTTATTGTCAGGTATGACTAGACCATCTGGACGACGCGGAGGATTATATATTAGGCAGTCCCGTCAGCCTCGGGCTGGGGATGGAGAGGGCAGTTCCGTACCCTCATCCTTATCTCCGAGTACGCCAGTGTACCATTCTGTTCCCGGTCCATTATCGGGACAGGCTAGTTCTAGCAGGTTGGCGACTCCTCCCTCGTCGTCCAGCCTTCCTGTTCCCGATCCATTATCGGGATAGGGCAGTTCTAGCAGGTTGGCGACTCCTTCCTCGTCGTCCAGTCTTCCTGATCCCGTGTCCAGCATCCCTGATCCCCCGTCCAGCATTCCTACTGTCGACGGCTCTATGGAGGGAGCCCACGCCGATCATATGGAGGACGGCGATCAGACTGATCCTGCCCAGGCAGGAGGTGAGAGCGACCCTCCATGCGCTCCCCCGGGCGAGACGCGTATGGAGATTTGGACGGACGGGCCTATGAAGTAAGTTAATTAATTATTATATATTTCTCAAATGATTATATGTACATATATATTCATAAAAAATTATTATTGTATAGATATCGGCCTTCTGCAGTACAGAGACAGCTGGGGACATTTGTGAGGCAGAACTATGGTGGGCCTTGGCTCAATTACTCAGATGCTCCCGCAGATAGAAAGGCCTTTTGGTTCGCCCACTTCAAGGTAAAAATTTTGTTTATTTTTAAATTTTAATAATCATTTGTGTATATTATACAACTTTTGTATTTTACTTCTTATAGAGGACCTATTTCTATCCACCACACCGGGCGGCGAGGATCGAGGGCCAATTTCCTGCCGTCATAGCCAAGCTCATCCGTGATGCGATCGACGACCAGAAGCGTCGTGATCGTGCCGGACGTCCGATCCAGGGTTGGATTACGCCAGAGCAGTGGACTGCGATGAAGGCTAGATTCAGCGAGCGGCAGTACCAGGAGCGGTCTGAGAAGGCCAAGGTGGCACGGTCGAGCGCCGGTAAGTGGTGTGGTGGCTCCATTCCGATGACGGAGCATTTTTGTCGTCTTGTACGTTTCCTATGACGGACATTAATTTATATATAGTTCGATATAATGTTTAATACTAATAATAGATAATATATTTTAACAGGTAAAGAAGGGTGAGGACCCGAACATGGTGACCGTCTTCCTGGTCACCCATCGGAGGGCTGGGGACTTCATTGACGAGAGGGCGACGCAGGCATATGTACGTTCTATTCAACTAATATTAACTGACTATAATTTAGAAAACAGGAAAATAGATATCAATATAGACTTTAGTAAACACGTACACGTTAGCAAACATGTTCTAGGCCGAGTTTGTTCGGCTACAGAAGGAGGCGGTTGATGCTGCTGCTGCTGCTAGTGTGCAAGCAGATAGAGGGGCTGGTACTTCCTCCCAGCCGCCTGCAGAGCCATCGCCGGACGAGCTCTGGATGACCGCCGTTGGCGGTCTTCAGAAGGGTACGTACTATGGTACGGGATCCTACGGCGCGTATTTGGCTTCGGAGTCATCCCGGGCCCCCTCTGTCAGTGCGCAGTCTCCGACTACGCAGGCGTCGTCATGAGCTGAGGATGTTCGTCGTCAGATCGAGGAGCTGCGTCGCGAGTTGCAACAGCAGATTTCTGATACGGTCGAGCGACGATCCGACCCTCCGATCGTCACCGGACGATTTGATGCGGTCGAGCGCAGTATACAGGAGCTGATGAGTCTGCATCAGGCTGCAGCTGCCAACTTGCAGACGCTCACCGAGTCTACGCAGCACACGGAGCGTAGACAGGTCGAGCTGGACGGATCGCAGAGGAGCCTTTCTCTCTCACTCGCTCAGTATACTGAGAAGGTGGTGAGTACCTTTGCTGCGCATGGTGAGCGACTGCGAGAGCTGGAGTAGGTACGTCCTCCGGGTCCATCGACGGCGCCGACTCCAGATACTGCACTGCCTCCGGCGCCGACTCCAGACATTGTACTGCCTCCTACTGCCCCTACGGTACAGCTCATCCAGGAGCAGTATGACTACATTCTATCCCAGTTGCGCGGCAGGGGTCCGCAGTGATTTTATTGGTTTTTTTATGACTTGTATGTATTGGCCCTATGGGCAAATTATTTATTCATACACTGTTGTTGATACACTTGGTGGGAGACTTTTTATCATCTTCCATTTTTATTTGACTCTATTGGATGTTTGTGAGGATGTGTGTCTGTGATATTTACTTTGCACTGCCTCCTATTTTTATTGTGATATTTACTTTGTGATATCTGCGACGGGATGACAAATATACCTACGCTGGGTTATAAGCGATGATCTGATATACAAAGAAGATGCTGCCAAAATTTTAAAAAAATATATTGTGTATTTTTGTTATGATGTGTGTCTGTGTTTACAGTGAATGTGAAATACAGTGTTCAGAACCATCGACAGTTTCGATTACTGTTGTATGTTTTATCTTGGATAGAAATAGCAACAGTTCAGGGTGCACTTCTGAGAGCTTCATTTTCACGTCCTTCACTTTCTCGGACGTCGTAAAGGTTCCCGAGAAGGTGAAGGACGTGAAGAGGAAGCTCTGAGAAGTGCACCCTGAACTGTTGCTCTTTCTATCAAAGATAAAACATACAACAGTAAGCGAAACTGTCGATGGTTCGAACACTGCACTTCACACACACTGTAAACACAGACACACAGCATAACAAAAATATCAATTATATTTTTAAAATTTTTTTTATATTAGCGACGGATAGCGACGTTCTGCGACGTACTACGACGTCACACAGACGTCGCTATCTAGCGACGTTACGTCGCTCGACGTCGCTAATATACGTCGCTACGTTGCCCATGTGGCCACGTGGATGCCATGCCTCGTCATCATTTATAAACTTTTGAAGCGTCGCTAGTGGTCGCTTTACGTCGCAATGTTGGCGACGTACTTATACGTCGCTATCTGTCGCTCATTTTGCGACGTCTAGCGACAATTAACTACGCGTCGCAAATAGCGACGTTTGGCGACTAAATTGCCATCTGCGACTTGCCTATAAGCGACGTAGGTTTTTCGTCGCTAAATACGTCGCAAATCATTGTTAGCGACGTATTTCCTGTATTTAGCGACGTCTCCTGACGTCGCTAATCTAGGTTATTTTAGTAGTGTATGATTAGTCTTAGAAATCCAAGCAAGTATGTTAGTGTCAACAAGCTTTCTAACTCTACAATATTGTGATATATGTCCATGTGTAAGTTTTAAAAAAGTGCTCTTTGTTTCTGTGTTGACATTATTTCGTGTCTTTCTTTAAAACCTGTAAATGAAAGCATGATTATGAGTGGCGTGTTTGTCACGACCCGTACCCAGTGTAAGGGCACGAGAAGTGGGTACGTCCAGCCTACGCCGCAGTGTCGACGGTAAAACGCTGTCCTAGGTCACAATATCTAACAATATATAACTGTACTTGTACAATAATATACTCTCCAAAAAGGAAGACAATACAGAAGATACAACTCAATCACAAAATTCTAAGATAAAAATAAAAATATAAGATAAAAAGATAATCTCAACAGAGAATTACAACTGAAAGAAATAAGTCTGGGTGTTTAAATAACACCAAAAATCCAATATCTAGAAATAAATCAAGACAAGACAACTAAATAAAGATAACTAGTCTAGCAGTCTAATCTAGACAATGGGCAAGTCTTCAACAACTGCTGGATCCTCCTAAGGGTACAAGTCACCGGTGTCATCTAAGCCAGCTCTATCATATATGGGATAGAACTCCTCCTCATCCTCTGTAATATTTTTACCAAGTCCAATCAGGACATGAACGAATACATATCTCTCATACAGTTCATATCATGACAGGAAATGTAAAGCATGCTATAGAATAAAGTACATGAAAACTATAAGAATAAACATGAAGAAGAAGAGAGAGTTTGATAATAGGAAATATTTAGGTATGGAAATAGAGAACTGTAAGTGACTAGTGATTTAGAGTACAAGATAGAATGTGAACGACTTGATTTGTACATGATTATACTACAGAGTTTGCACATGATTACACTACTTTAGAATTGTTCACATGACTACTTCTACTCCACTGTACCCCAATTAATACACAAGGATCTAGACAGGTTATGTTATTGTACATAAAAGTTTATATATGAAACTCATGAGATCATGAGAGTACGTGAGAGCACATGAGTGTACATGAATAATAAGAGTCCATAAAATATATGATGTTCATGAAAAGTACATGACATGATGTATCTGACGCACCCGAGGGGGATAACATCTCATGTAAAGATCCATATAGTACTAATCTGAGATAACATCGTGTTAGCATCAAGTAAATTAGTCTATAACAAGAATATAATTCCTAACAAGTATGAAACGGTCAGAGAACGTACTCGCTTGATATCCCGAATGTCTGATGAGAATATAGTCCGAACCGGAGTATCTGAGTCATATTTAGAGCAACCACAGGTTACAAAGTGTCCAACATGAATTTAGAGAAATTTATAATGCATTCTAAATGATTCTAGGTCATTCTGGGTCAAAGTCAACCCTTGGTCAATGCTGGTCAACCATGGTCAACCATTTTGGTCAACTAGGTCAACCCTAAGTCAACTAGTCCATTTTTTCAATTTTAGGTCAAACTTGAGTTATCTAGTCATTTTAAGCCCATTTGGGTCAAGTTTAGATCAAGTTTGACCCAAAGTTGACTTTTGTCAACTTGGTCAACTTGCTAGTCAACTATGCCAAGTTAGGCCTATTGGGTCAATTCTAAACTAACTCACCAACCATAGGCTAATATCCTATATCAAAATCAAATATATTCATTCAATTCAATATGTAATATATATATATATATATATATATATATATATATATATATATATATATATATATATAAAATATACATACACACAGATATACTAATATACGTATATGTATATATATCAAAGGAGTGAAAGCAAGTGTGTGTGTGTGTGTATGCTGTGTTGTGTAAGGGGGAAGACTAAATCTCAGAAACTGATTGAACTTAAGTTCAATCTCAAAACAAAACGAAAAACCAAGTCTTAACTTATCAACCTACACTAACATTCAATAGTACATACATATATACATATACCAACCAATAGCCTACAACACTCAATACATGTCATATCCATATATATAGTTATTCCAACTCTCATACATATATATACAAATACAACTGAAATCTCCTAATGTATCTCAGAAAATTGAGAACACAACCCATATTGCTAACCTATATACTATACCTTATAATTTCCAACCCTCACATGTATGTATATCAACCCACATACCCTCAAAAGAAAATGAACTCAATAGGTATCTCAGAAATCTAATTCAAAACTAAATATCAATGTCAAACCCAGAAATTTGAGTTGAACACAAAATCAATTCTCAAATATCAAAACCAATTCAATATCAAAAACCCATATACTACACAAACCCAACTCAAAACCTAAAATCCGAAATACACAATTAAAACTCATGACGCTTGACAAACACAAAGGTGTACACATGTGTGTCATGCTCGTGTCCTCACAGAGTCAAACTTGTGTCCATATCGTGTCCAAACAGTGCATATCGCACAGGCACGTACACGTGTATAGTAAAATCCTCGTGGGCACGTGCCATGCTCGATAGAACACCACATGCAACACGAGAAGCCTCGTGCTCGTGCACGTAGGTAGGTGGGGTCTAGATCTAGGTGTACACCATCCTGACATGCGTCCACGCGATGTCCACGCGTCACAAGAACAACGTGTCAGGAAGGGCTGTGTGCGCATGCACGGTGTCAGCCGAATTAGTACAGGCACGATAAGTTCGTGCACACTCAACGAAATCTCATAAAATTTCACGAGCATGTAGGCAGAGGTTGTCCCCACATGTCCATAAAATTTCATGCCAAACCGTATCGTATCCATTGAGTTATGACACTCAGAATGCAGGACAGTGCACGGGCTGTGCACGGGATCTCGTGCTACCTCCCCGTGTCCGATTTGGACACCAAAAATGTGTGAAATTGAAATCCATCTTCACAGAACTTGTTTCAAATATAAACAGCAACAAATTCGTGAAAACAAAATCAAAAAATAAGAACTTTTGATTCTAAGAGGCATTTCATCGAACACGTGTTCTAATACACCGACACACATCCGATACACCAACCAAACGGACACAAAATCCTACCAAACTATATATACAGGTCCGGGACACCTAGATGGATGCATCTATGAAGAAAAATTAGAATTTACAGGGGTTTACCTATTGAGAGTCAATATCTCAATGAAACGAGCCTCCAAACGTTCCGACGCCAATTTCCTCCGGTCCAAACCCTCTGATTCCTTGCTAGCAAGTCTCCAGCAAGTTTCTCTCCTCCCATGGATTGCAACATACTTCATTTCATCTGATTTGGATGAGAATTGAGGAAAAGAGACTATTAGAAGGGAGTGGGAATTTCTAGGGTTTTGAGAAAGCTTGACGGCTATTATACTATAACACATATAGGGGGGCTGCTGTTGTGGCCGGCCAGGGGTGCTGCTAGGGTTATGTTAGGCTTTAGGATGTGCCACAATACAAGTAAAGTCCAAAAGGACCCCATTAGCAAAAAGGCAAAAAAGCTATATATTAAATAGCCTATAAATAACTTAAATTGTTTCCTAATTAGGACTAAGCTCTAACTTAAATTCTAATTAGCTAGTTAAGTCTCTAATCACATGGTTAGTCTTCTAATCAAGGTTAAATAAGGTTAAACTATCTGCTAATACCAAGAGCACCAATCAAAAACTACAACATCAATCAAATTAAAAATAAAATAATCAAAAATTCAAAATATCACACAATTACTAAAATACCGCAAATCTAGAAAAATGGTAGTGACAATGTTGCTTACGTGCTTTCTTTGGTTTAGTCCTCTGAGATGTATGCTTTGCATTAGGACTAACCTTAGGCTGTATAATAGGGATGATCTGTTTACCTAACTTGATCTCTAAATTTTTAGAGATCGCACAAGACTCCTCATATTTGGTAGTCATGTCTATGAGTCTTTGCTCAGTGACTAAGTGTCTCTCCTTCTCTATGTCATAAAGTTTCTTGTACTTTGACATAGTCTTTCTTTTTTTTAATAGTGAGGATAGCCTCATAATAGTCTATATTAAGCTTGGTTATCTCTTCCGTGTTACCGGTAGTAGACGTCTCTTTAATATCTTCAATGAGATTAGATAGTCTAGCTATTTCGGTTGTGTGTACCTTAATCTCTTTACGAGATTGATTGTACTTGTTGAACACATTTTTGTGTTCTTTAAGTAGTTCGCTAAAGGCAGTTTCAAGCTTATCAAAAGTAAAGTCATTGTACAGAGGGTTTGAAGATACCTTATCGAAAGCCATCAGACAGATATTTGCAGTGCTGCTGGGTCTTTCCTTCTCATCTAACTCACTGGCCTCACTTTCGTACCAGATGCTTGTATTAGCGTACTTCTAACCTGTTATAGCTTTTCTGCTCGATCTTGATCGGTCATATGGACTGCTTTCTTTGAGAGTGGATAGTCCTTCTTTATGTGCCATGTCTTCTTACATCCGAAGCAGATTGTCTCTTCTTCGTTGCTCTCTTGGATGTCTTTTTTCCTTCTGTTTGATCTCTCAAACTTCAGGAATTTTCTAAAGTTCTTGACCATTATGGCCTGTTCTTCACCATCAAATGATTCTTCGTTAGAGTCATTGCATGATATTTTTTGGGCTTGTGCTTTGAAGGCTATAGATTTATTCTTAGGAGTAGCTTCTTCAAATTCGTGTAAGTCCAGCTCATGGGTCATGAGCTTACCCATCAGTGTCTTCAAAGTCATCGTGGTGAGGTCGTTTCCTTCTATGATCGCAGTGGCCATCGGGTTCTAATTCTTGGTTAGAGCCTACAGAACCTTTCTGATCTTCTCGTGATTGCTGTAATCCTTACCAAGAGACTGTAAAGAATTAGTAATATCGAGGAAACGAGTAAACATATGTGTAATTGACTCACCGACGTTTATCTTAAAGGATTCGTACTCCTGTGTCAGTCTACTAATTTTGGATTCCTTTACTTGGGAAGTTCCTTCATGAGTTACCTCAAGAAGTCTCTAAATTTCATTTGACGTGGTATAAGTGATACATAATTAAACTCGGTTTTGTCAATTGCACAGAATTGTGCATTGATGGCTCGAGCATCTAGACTAGCCTGTGTCTTCTCATGCTCCGTGTATTTGTTATGTGGTTTGACTAGTAACTCACCATCAACCAGTATTATAGATGGTTTTTTATAACCATCTATGGCTATCGACAAAAGATCGAAATCGAGTGACTTAAGAAAAAACTCATTCATGTTTTCTAATATGTGTAGTTCTTTCCATCAAATAATGGGGGGTCTATTTATGGATTGCCCTTCACCGTTGAATATAAATTTAACGACTGCCGTATATATATACTCTTTAGAGTGGTTATGTATATGTATAATCCGCTCCGATACCAACTGTAGGACCGTTGAGCAGCTGTAGAGGGGGTGAATAGAGTGTATGCGTGTGCAGTAAAAATAATTACCACTTAAAAATAAACATCTATAAACTATGACAAATAAGAGACAGTAAATAAATACAGTAAAATAGGAGATCGGATAATCAAACTCAGTGTACACAATGATGTATATTGGTCTCCCTCTGAGAGGACTATTCCAATCTCGAGTACTCTTGTTCAATATTAATCTACTATTCACAAGCTAAATGAGAGCTTGTAGTCTCTTTACAATACCGTGCTTGGTGACGAGCGTACGACCGACTCCACAAACTTGATTTAGAAAAGTGGAACATTTTCTGAATTGTAACCACTGATACAACTCTTCTGAACCAAAACTCTAGATTGAAACAGAACTGTACTAGCTTTTGCTAAGAGTGGTATTAGGCTAGATTTGAAAAGGTTTTGCTCATTTGAAAACAATTTAGAAAAATAGAGAAGAGAAAGTGAATGATGATTAGAAATGTGAAAATCCTTCTCTATTAATAGTATTTTTCCTGATCGAACTCGGGCAGAGTTCACGCAGAGTTCGGATGCATGAATCTTGCAAACGAACGTTGGATGCAGATTTGGTGGGAACTAACTTTCAAAATTGTTCGACCGTACTCGGTCAGAGTTTGCCCAGAGTTCTGTTAGGTCAGAACTCAAAAAGATGGGCCAAATTTGCATAGGTTTTGGAATTTTAGGAATTATGGACTTTTGGATTTAGATAGGTAGGCTTATTTGGATATGTGGACTGAGAATAACCTAAGCTAGTTTTGGTGGCCCATGCAGATCAGAGCATATCCTCTTGATTACGTAATTGTATCGATACGAGCCTGCGATAAGATTAAATAGAATCTCAATCCACAACTGCTTGACAATTTCTTTGAACTCTATTATCGTCATTGGACTCGTATATGTAGTCAGTCTTTTCCTTTCATTGACACCTCATATTATTGTTTCTCCTTTCTCCTTATTTCTGAGAAACGAATGCTCGTACTTGATGTAAGATATAAAATGGCTAGGTATTTACTACATGGGTTAATTACATTGTTAGGATGATTGCCTTTGCGATTAAGGTTGTATTATAGGGAATATAGCTTATGTTATGAATAAAATTTTCAAGGATTGATGAACAATATTGAATTATTTGAGGAAACGGCTGCTAGGATGTCGTTATACCCTAGATATAGGAATGTGATAGTAGTTGTTTTGCTAATGGTAATTGAAGAATTTAAATCTTGTACTATATTTGAGGGATAAACACTGATAAGGGTCACTAAACAGAGATAGTTGCATACATCTTTACAAGGGTTAGTACATTGTTGTAGACAACATGATGAGGGTTACTTTGATAAAAATTAGTAAGTAAATGACATGAACAAAATTAGGCCTTGATTGCTTCGTCAACCCTAAGCTATAGCTTACTGATGACGAGGTCGCTGAGAAATTCAGATTGTGTAACTCAATAAAGATTAGAATGATGGACTAGAGATAACCCTCCTTGACTTTAGAATCGTATAATGAGGTAGAAATTCTAGTAGTAAAATGAGAATTTGAGCGTGGGAAAGTCTTTCGTAACTGAGAGGTTGATAATCTATGAAACTATAGAAGTTCGGAGGATAAAAATTTCAGGATGATAAATTTGGTGTAGATTTTCTTGGGAGGTTATATATGATTAGCTTATGGGTCGAGCAAGGTTGATTGGCTATACTTGGTATTAGAATTTGTCGAGGACATATACAAATAGTCAGACTCTCGAGGAGTTCACACTTGAAGACAAAATTTGCAGGAAGATGAGATGTAGTGGTTATAATTACAGACTAAGGGACTTGGGTTGGACCTTGAGAGTTATGGACATTGAGATTATAGTATTCCAAGAATAGTACTCAGCGAGGAAGGGAAAGTCAAAGTAGAACTAGTAGATATCGAGGCAAAGTATAAGATTGGTTTAGATAGATGAAGTTGATTGAGGGTATGAATCAAATGGTAATAACCAACGAAATGGAGGTTGATCCTAAATTTCGAGGAAGAAATTATTCTAAGGTGGGTAGGATGTAAACCCCCTGACTTTAGTTTACTTTCATCTATATATATTATTTTTTAGTATAAATACTAGGTTGAGAATATTTTAGAATTTATGGTCATCCTTTTACATTGTATTAATTAATTTTCATATTATTATTATTTTATCTATAATTATTGAAAATGTAGATGCTAAATAATTACTATATTTTAGCTATCTATACTTATATTTTAGCTATCTATATATATATATATATATATATATATATATATATATATATATATATATATATATATATATATATATATATAAAATAAAAAATGTCGATGTTGTAGTTGTATTTATATAATAATTATGCATATATACATATATAGAATCTAATTATTTATAAATCTATCTGTGAGGAACTTCAGACATTTATGTATAATAATGACTTGTTGGGACTTTTAAGTCCATATGTATTATGTTATTTGTTTTGGGCCTTAAATTTGATTTATTTTCCCCATCAATTAACTTCCTACTTGTTAGCATATTACTTGGGCCTCATCCCTAACCCAGCCCAAACCTTTCTTCTCTTCCCTATATATATGCCAACATGTTACATGGTGCTGGAGCACACGACCTAAAACCTAGCCACAAATTCCATCTCTAAATCAAACAAATTCTTTTGCAACCTTTTCTTCTCCATCTTCTTCTCCCAGCCTACACCATCGGGTTCATTCTCCAAACCCTAACTCAACCCATCCCAGTCCATACCCCATGATTTCAGACCTATCGTCGCCCTCATGGCCGTTATCGGCAAGTCGACATAAACCTCCCTCGCTGGTGACATCCCCCACGACTACCTCCAGCGTGTGCAGCCGAACCTCGGCCACCACCTGCCCATGGTGCCACACCGTCCGGGCAATACACCCGTGCCAACACTGGCGATAGTTCCTGGGGCCATCCATGGCATGGACAACGCTTCCACCGGCTCGCGCTACCCCTCTTCTCGTGGAGGCACTGTCGAGGTCCTTGAGCCTTTGTGCGTGAACCGTCTGTTGGGTTTGTAGCCTTTTGTTTTGGTTTTTAGTCCCACATCGGCTAGAAAGGAATGTGTATCTCTACATATATGAGTCTATTCTCTTTACGGAGATGCACATGTAGTGCACATGGGTGTGTGCCATGTGGGATTAATTATTAATGGCATAAAGGCTTAATCAACAATTAAGAAGCTGTAAGGCTTTTGCTCTTGGAAATTTATTTCCATGGAGCTAAGCTTCGTAGGAGCTTAGCGACTCGGACTCGAACTCGGACTCGGGCTCAAGGGCTCATGAGGCGTAATATGGCGTTTTGTTGGCGCACTTTGCACTTAGCACGTCAGCATCGTCGCTAGGCGCATAGTGCGCTTAAGTTGCGCGACCACGTTGTGCGGCCCGTTTCGCGAGCCCAGTTATGCTGGCCCAGTTACGCAGCCCAGTACGCCCAGTACGCGCAGTGTGCGCAGCATACGCAGCGTGCGTAGAGTACACAGTGTGCGCAGCTTACGCAGTGTACGTAGAGTGCATAGTGTGCGTAGGGTGCGTAAAAGGGGCTGTGTGCGTATGGCTGGCTGCATATTAGAGTGGGAACGGTTGCAGCAGTTGCTGCACGTTCAGGAGTGGTTCTGCCACTACCCTGAAGTTCAGGCAACTGTTTGGCAACCGCCCTGTGGGCTATATATGCAGGTTCTCTTCTCTCTCTGAGTGAGGGAGTAATCAGAATTCCGGGAAGAAAAACTCTAAGTGTTCTTTAACACAACAGAGTAGTGAGCGTGTTCTTTAACACAAACACTAGTACTTTTTAGTACGCGTGGGTTTTGTTACTTCAAACAAAGAGAGAGGAGTAGAGCCATTGCTAGAGGAGTTCGCCGTCTTCCGAGGAGTCAGAAGAGCAGGAGTGTTCCAAGGTTTTCCGTCAACCTTGCTGGTTCCTGGAAGCTGTTCGCAGAGGACGAATAAAGCTTTGAGCAACGGTGATAATTCACCCCAGCATTTCCATCTCTCGCCTGTCATCTTTCTGTTGCCTTTAGCAGTTCTGTCAGTATCTTCTTTTTAGAAGGCACTACTGCCAGTTTGCTACGATCACGAAAATCTCTTTAGATTATTCGTGTATTACGATATCTTTTTAGATCTCATAATTTATAGAATCCTTCTGGATCTCTGTAGCAAAATCTTCTTTAAGGAATTGCATTTGAAACGTTGTCTTTACAACCGTTTCAGTTTCTGTATTTTCTATCGAATAGCGTGCCCCGGTGTTCCCGGCAATAACAATCTCAAAGCTTTATTGCTATGATGGAAAACATTAATGCTTCACTCCTAAACACTGACTTCTGTAAGTTAGAGAAGTTTGATGGAGAGCATTATCAAGTCTGGAAGAAAAAGGTTTATCTCACTCTTCAACTTAGAGACGTGGATCACGTGCTTCTTGAAGAGGAACCTACTGTTCCAGATACTGGGTCTGCCACCGCAATCTCTGCGGCTACTAAACTTCAGGCCAAGTGGAGAAGGGAGAATAGCATTTGTAGGTTGCTTATCCTGAATGCTATGGAGGATTCCCTAGCAGAATCCTATTCTAAGAAGAATATCGCTAGAGACATATGGGAGTCTCTAGAAAAACTCTACGAAGAAGACAAGAACCGCAGTAAAATATTTGTGGTTAAAAAATATCACAAGTGGTTCTTTGAGGACGAAAAGTCTATGCTGCCGCAGGTAAAGGAGTTCCTGAAACTGCGACAGAAGCTGGAAGACGAGGCGATGCCCCTCCCCGACAAGTTTGTTGTTGGAGGGATTGTCTCAAAGCTCCCCGCTAGGTGGAGCAAGTTCTATGCAAACATGCATAGGAAGAAGTTGGAGATCACCCTTGAAGATCTCCTACAGGAAATCTATGTTGAGGACCAGATGCGGGCTCAACTGAAGGTGGACACACTGTCCAAGCAATTGGCTAACGCCAATCTGGTTCAGACCAAAGAACCAAAGGAAAAGCAGGTAGCTTTCCACAGTAAGAAGAAGAACCCTGACAATCTAAAAGTCAAGGAAACTTCTATCAAGAAAAAGAAGCCAAAGTCAGAAATGCCTTGCTTCAAGTGTGGCAAGAAGGGCCACTTTAAGAATGAGTGTAAAGCAAAGACCAAGCAATCAGAGCAAGGAGAGCCTAGTAAGGTATCTTTGATCACTGACATTGTTGCTATGATTGCACAGGTTGATGCGGTAAGGACTGATTCTGACTGGTGGGTAGACACTGGAGCCTCCTGCCATGTCTGCTCCAGTAAGGAGTGGTTCACCACCTACACCCCTACTTCTGAAGTGGTTATGATGGCGAACCAGGCATAAGTTGAAGTGCTCGGGATCGGGACGGTGGTGTTGAAGCTGACTTCGGGGAAGTCTTTGACGCTTCAAGGCGTAAAGCACGTACCTGCTATCGCCAAGAACCTGGTCTCGGGAGGCCTACTCTGCAATGTAGGCCTCAGAATGGACATCAATGCTGGCCAGATGGTGATGTCTATCAAGGGAACATATTTCGGGAAAGCTTTTTATACCGAAGGAATGTTCAAGATTCAGCTTGTAAATCAGTCCAATGTAATTAATATAATTAATGAAGTCACTCATTCTGCTTATACTCTTGAGTTGTGGCATAATAGGCTAGGACATGTTCATTGTAAACGAATAAACAGAATGTCTAGTCTAGGACTTATCTCCAAATGTGGGGGTAAGGTAGAGAAATGTGAAGTTTGTGCTCAAACGAAGATCACAAGGAAACCCTTTCCTCGGGTTAATCGAAGTACAGATCTTCTGGAGTTGGTACACTCCGATATCTGTGACTTCAAACAGTTCTCTACAAAGGTCGGGATAAAGTATTTTATAACCTTCATCGATGACTTCTCAAAGTATGCGTTCGTCTACTTGCTGAAAGCTAAAGACGAAGCATTCGAGATGTTCAAGGAGTTCAGAGCCGAAGCTGCGCGGCAGACTGGACAACAACTCAAAAGGATAAGAAGTGATCGAGGTGGGGAGTACAGGTCTCATGAATATGCATCGTTCTGTAAGGAACATGGAATTGTCAATGAGACTACGGCTCCGTACTCTCCTCAATCAAACGGAGTAGCTGAGAGGAAGAACAGGACGTTGACAGAAATAATAAATTCAATGTTGTTGACTGCTGGTCTTCCTAAGTGCTACTGGGGAGAAGCTACATTGACGACAACTTTTATTCTAAATAGGGTACCTCATGCAACTTCTGACATTACTCCTCACGAACTCTGGTTCAAGGTCAGACCAAACTTGAATGTCATTCGAGTGTGGGGGTGTCTGGCATATGTCAAGCTTCCAGATCTAAAGATTCAGAAGCTTGGGACAAGGACTACAAAGACGATCTTCTTGGGGTATGCCGAGAAGAGTGATGTTCGGAGATTTCTTGATATTGAGTCAAATTATATTATTGAATCTCGTGACGCAGAATATTTTGAAGACAAATTTGCAAGGCACAAGAATATTGTTCTTGCGGATGTTCCGGAGAATAATGAGGGTGCGTAAGAAACTGAAGTCTTCAATGAAGATGTGGTCTAAGAAGATGTTGTTGTTGAAACAACGGTTAAACCAGAACAAGCTGAGCCGTCAGCTAAGCGTGTGCGGAGGTCGAAGGACTTCGGAAGTGACTTTGTCACCTATTATGTGGAAGCAGATCCGCTTACCTATGATGAGGCAATGAAGACCAGAGACGCAGTTTTCTGGAATGAGGCGATTAACAATGAGATTGATTCCATTACCTCAAATAACACTTGGGTGTTGGTTGATCTTCCTGAAGGAGCGAAATCCATCGGATGCAAATGTATCTTCAAGAAGAAGATGAAAGCAGACGGAACTATTGACAAGTTCAAGGCTAGATTGGTAGCCAAGGGGTTTTCTCAGAAGTATGGGATTGACTATTTTGACACGTATCCTCCAGTAGCCCGGATGACCACCATTAGAATGTTGATTGCTCTCGCAGTAATACATAAGATGGTGATACATCAGATGGATGTGAATACGGCTTTCCTAAATGGCGAGCTGACCGAAGAGATTTACATGCAACAGCCAGAGGAATTTGTCATCAGGGATCTTGAAGACAAAGTCTGCAAGTTGGTGAAATCCTTGTACGGTCTTAAACAGGCTCCCAAGATGTGGCATGAGAAATTTGACAAAGTTATAAGGTCAAATGGCTACATGGTCAGCGATACGGACAAGTGTGTTTACACGAAGTTTGCTGATGGAAGAGGTGTGATCGTTTGTCTGTACGTGGACGACATGCTTATCCTAGGTACGGATATTAGCTGTGTCACTGAGACAAAGAAATTCATCTCTAGCAAGTTCAGTATGAAGGACTTGGAGAAAGCTGATGTGATCTTAGGGATCAAGATCATCCGGACAGACACTGGACTAGCGCTGTCACAGTCTCATTATATTGAGAAAATGATCACTCATTATGGGTATCGGGATCTTCCAGGGATCGATACGCCATACAGGTGTGATCTGAAGCTGAAGCCTAATTCAGGGGAAAGCGTCAGACAGCTGGAGTATACAAGCGTAATGGGAAGTTTGATGTATGCTACTACTGCCACAAGGCCTGACATAGCTTTCGCCGTGGGAATGCTGAGTCGTTTCACGAGCAACCCAGGTGCTGAACACTGGAAAGCTGTGAAACGGGTTATGAGATATCTCAAGAAGACTCAGACATATGCACTGTACTACAGCGGAGATCCGCAGGTAGTGGAAGGCTTCAGTGATGCCAGTTGGTGCTCAGAGGTGGAGAGCGAGAGGTCCACAGGTGGATTCATTTTCACAATGGATAGAGCTGCTATATCGTGGAAGTCGAAGAAGCAGACTATGCTCTCGCGGTCATCTATGGAATCTGAGTTATTTGCACTTGATACCGCAGCCGAGGAAGCAGAATGGCTTTGGGAGCTCATGTATGATCTTTCAGTGGTTGGGGCGCAAATACCGACGATTTCGATATACTGCGACAACCAGGCGACTGCGGCAGTGGCATCAAATGACCTCTTCAACGGGAAGAAGAGGACTGTGCGGTTGAAGCACAGGGCAGTACACGATCTTATCAAGAGAGGTGTTATTGCAGTGATTGATGTTCGGAGTCAGGAGAACCTGGCGGATCCGTTCACCAAGGGCCTCAAGCGCCAGCTGGTCAATGACACAGCTTGTAAAATGGGCTTGAAGGCATTCTGATATTGGATTTTTGTATTCCTACCTTAAAGTTTTATGCTAATAGTTCAAAGATTTATCTACTAGGCATCTAGCTTTTGGTTCAAGGGAGGACCACTAATCGGAAGAATATCAGGAACGGTGGGTACATGTTCTATTGGGCATGGAGAGGTTACGGACCTATAACCACTGTTGTCTACTATTGTTTTCTGCGAAAAACGGTTCCTGTGGGAAGGTTGGCTTAATTGCCTTAATGAGTTCTCAGGCAG
Source organism: Iris pallida (assembly GCA_029216955.1). Taxonomy (NCBI): domain Eukaryota; kingdom Viridiplantae; phylum Streptophyta; class Magnoliopsida; order Asparagales; family Iridaceae; genus Iris; species Iris pallida. The sequence continues at coordinate 2,356,634 of JANAVB010025600.1, forward strand.
AGTGAATGCCTGGAGTGCTTTACAGGAAGCATGGTAGAGCAGCACTACAAGGAGTGAAACTCCATGCTACAGTGGGGTGACTCCACAATGAGGTTCCTATATGTGGGGTGCTGCCCAGGAATAGGATAAAGCCTCGGCTTTGTAGGCCAAGTCACAGCGGCGTAGCACCGCAAATAGGCGGTTAGCCTAATGCTGTATGTTAAATATAAAGAGGGGTGTAGTCAGCACTACAAAGAGGAGGAGTTCCTCATGTTACAGTGGCACGACACCACCATGAGGTACCCGGTTAGGGATAAAGCCTCGGCCTTGCAAGCCATGTCGTTGCGGCGTAACACCGCAAGGGAGCCTAAGGTTTCATGCTGGGTAGTTTGGCACTACAAAGAGGCGGTTGCCTCATGCTACTGTAGTATGACACTACGATGAGGTTCCCGGTATGGGATAAGGCCTCGGCTTTAAGCCATGTCATAGCGGCGTAGCACCGCAAGGGAAGCACAAAGCGCTTCATGCCATGTCTCTTTATAATGAACTCACCTATAGTGTATGACAGAGATATCAGGCCGTCTCTTGAGGGTAAACTTGTAGACACCCAAAATTATACACTGAAACCAGGCTGGCACAGGGCCTTTAATGTGTAGCCAGAAGCACATGTAACTATATTATGTGAGTGGAAAGAATTTCAGCTATGATGCAGAATTCAAGGCTTAGTCCATTCTTGTATTATAGTTTGATTTTTGACCCATGCGGGAAGATTCAAGTCGTAAGCGACATCTCTCCTAATGCATGATGGACAGTTACTGTGGGGAACACTCGTACTCATATATATAGAGATATGTGGGGGATTGTTGGGTTTGTAGCCTTTTGTTTTGGTTTTTAGTCCCACATCGGCTAGAAAGGAATGTGTATCTCTACATATATGAGTCTATTCTCTTTATGGAGATGCACATGTAGTGCACATGGGTGTGTGCCATATGGGATTAATTATTAATGGTATAAAGGCTTAATCAACAATTAAGAAGCTGTAAGCTTTTTGCTCTTGGAAATTTATTTCTATGGAGCTAAGCTCCGTAGGAGCTTAGCGACTCGGACTCGGACTCGGACTCGGACCCGGACTCGGGCTCAAGGGCTCATGAGGCATAATATGGCATTTTGTTGGCGTACTATGCACTTAGCACGTCAGCATCGTCGCTAGGCGCATAGTGCGCTTAAGTTGCGCTCGTTGCGCGAGCCATTTGCACGACCACATTGTGCGGCCCGTTTCGCGAGCCCAGTTACGCTGGCCCAGTTACGCAGCCCAGTACGCCCAGTACGCGCAGTGTACGCAGCGTACGTAGCGTGCGTAGAGTGCACAGTGTGCGCAGCTTACGCAGTGTACGTAGAGTACGTAGTGTGCGTAGGGTGCGTAAAAGGGGCTGTGTGCGTATGGCTGGCTGCATATTAGAGCGGGAACGGTTGCAGCAGTTGCTGCACGTTCAGGAGTGGTTCTGCCACTACCCTGAAGTTCAGGCAACTGCTTGGCAACCGCCCCGTGGGCTATATTTGTAGGTTCTCTCCTCTCTCTGAGTGAGGGAGTAATCAGAATTCCAGGGAGAAAAACTCTAAGTGTTCTTTAACACAACAGAGTAGTGAGCGTGTTCTTTAACACAAATACTAGTACTTTTTAGTACGCGTGGGTTCTGTTACTTCAAACACAGAGAGAGGAGTAGAGCCATTGCCAGAGGAGTTCGCCGTCTTTCAAGGAGTCAGAAGAACAGGAGTGTTTCAAGGTTTTCCGTCAACCTTGCTGGTTCCTGGAAGCTGTTCACAGAGGACGAATAAAGCTTTGAGCAACGGTGATAATTCACCCCAGCATTTCCATCTCTCGTCTGTCATCTTTCTGTTGCCTTTAGCAGTTCTGTCAGTATCTTCTTTTTAGAAGGCACTACTGCCAGTTTGCTACGATCACAAAAATCTATTTAGATTATTCGTGTATTACAATATCTTTTTAGATCTCGTAATTTGCAGAATCCTTCTGGATCTCTGTAGCAAAACCTTCTTTAAGGAATTGCATTTGAAACGTTGTCTTTACAACCGTTTCAGTTTATGTATTTTCTATCGAATAGCGTGCCCCGGTGTTCCCGGTAGTAACACCGTCGACCAGTCGACGAACTCATCTTCCAGGAACGGTCGACCACTCCTCCAGTATGGCTGATGTACGAAGAGGATCTGCCAGTCCCGTCCTAGTCTGTGGTGTCTGACCCACCCCTTCTCAGCGTTGACGCACGACCACCCCGATGAGATGAGCCCGAAATGACCGGAATGTCGTGCCTGTCGACTGCAACCCATGCCATTCCATGTGCAAGCCCAGCCGGACATGGCCGGTGCTGCTCTGCCGAACAAGCACGCCTGTGGCAAGTCCCCACCTCCGTTCGTTCTTGCCGAGCCCATTTCCTGGAAGCCGAGCACCTGCTGCTGCAGTATAGTAACAAACACATAGAATGTAAGCAAACAGAGAAGATGATGGGAATTTACGTGAAAATTATATAAAGCTTGGTAAGTTTTACACAAACCCCCTCCCAGGCCTAAATAATTACATATGAGATTATATGGTTATGTTAAAGATCCTTACCAAATATATGTATTGTATATATATGGTCTATATAAATAAATATATGTATACGTTAAATATTAGTATCAAATACATATATGGTATGATATGTGTATATAAAGATATAAGTTATACTACATATTTACTAGGTAAAATATATGGGATATACAATGTAATTGCATATGCATATGCATAAGTATTTCATAAATATTTCGTATATGCATATGTATCTTTCTAATAATGACGTACGTTATAATATATACATATAGTTGTAAAAAAGGATTATGTATATATATATATATATATATATATATATATATATATATATATATATATATATAAATATAAAAAATATATATATATATATATATAAAATATATATAATATATATATATATATATATATATATAAAATATATATATATATATATATATATATATATATATATATATATATATATATATTATAAATGCATTTGTTATACATAACTATGTTAAATACTTTTAAAGGATATCTATGTTACCCATGGTTGTTTTATGTTTAAACTCAAATATGTTTATAAATCAATATTACTTAAAAATACATAAATGTTCGGTAGAATTGTATTAGTTTTCTTAAAAATATATATATAAGTCATTATTTTCATATATAAACCTTATTAATGATTTTGCCCATTATGTAAATATTTAAAGTTAAACTATTTATGGTAAACAAAACTTGATAAGGATTTCATATAAAAACTTAATTTCTTAAATAAAACCTCAATAAGGATTCCTCCTCTCTAGATAGATAATACGGTTGTAACTCTTGATTGGTTATTTTGGGGTTATAATAGGTTTCTTGAGGAGATTCGTAGTTATAGTTCATGCCTAGGCTATGATATGACATTTGGTACCGTAGTCTCAGCATAAAATGGACAAAACTCCAGGCAAGTATACCTTGCCTTCCTCTACAGTTTATTTACATGCTTATATTATTCTTCTTTGTTACATATCATACTAGTTTCTTTCATTGATTGGTTATATGTGTTCCTTCATATTATGTATATTAGTTTAGTTGTCTCGTTCATATACTATCATTGTTCATGGGTTGACATTATAGATCATATTGGATTGGTCCTCATATGTACCTTGACTAAGTCGTATCGTGTCGTAGGACGAGTAAGTCATAACTGAACTGCTATACCTTGTTTTCGATTTCTCAACCTACGAGTCCACACTAGGGATGAGGGTTGATTTCTTGAAGCTAACCTGCGAGTCCACACTAGGGGCGAGGGTTGTAGTTGTCCACACCTGCGAGTCCAGACCAGGGGCGAGGGTGATTCTTGAAGCTAACCTGCGAGTCCACACTAGGGGTGAGGGTTAGTAGTTGTTCAAACCTGCGAGTCCACACTAGGGGTGCGGGTTTCAATATTCGATTGGTTTCTTGTCATGAATTTATGTTTCCTTCCAGCAGTTCATTTATGCGTAGTATTTCTTGTATCCGTGTTCATAGTCACCTGTCGTGTTATGTCTTCCCTGCTTATTTATTACGCATGATAAACTGCTAGATAGGCATATTTTTATGTATCTTGCTAGTCCCCTGAGGACCTGATGATCTCTTCAGGTAGTTGATTGTACGGAGGTAATTAGCTGAGCATGATGGTAGTTGATTTCATCTGCAGGATAGATATTTGTTAGTGATTTTACTTTGTTATCCTCTCGTGCTTTGCATTCCTTATCATGATATATTCTGCTTGTTAGCCTACTTTTATAGACTTATACTATTTCATTAGAGTCTAATCGGACATATATTCTAGTGTGCTGCAGACCACGACCCATAGTGTTCATTCATGTTTTATATTCTTATTGTGGATTGAGATATAGATTAACCTTTCCATGAATAGGCGTGATACTATAGTCTAGACAATGTTTACGTATTCGAGATGGGCTGGAGTCCGCTCGATACGTAGCTGGCTTGCTCACGAGCTCGCGTCCGAAAAACGGGTGCGGGTCGTGACACTAGTATTAATCCCGTACGACCTCATAATATATTTCTTAGACTCAATAAAATTAAAAATACAAAAGAAAATATAAGATGACTCAATCTTGATTCCAATGCTATTGCTTCTGGATGACGATGCGATGTACTATGTAGCAGTGGGATGTAGACGTAGTACGACATAGATGTTTTTTTTTATCTGATACTTACAACCTGTAGTAGTTTGTATGTTTTGCGTATCGACCAAAGTTGTCGTTAATTATCAAAATCTGGTATGACAATTTAGCAATTGGGCCAACACCTTAATCATGTTTATGAATGCATGTGTCAATGTGATCTCGAAGAGAATCATAGCAAGTTCTAGAGAAACAAATCTATGGAAGCATATTTCTCATCAAAGAAAATAGTGAGACTGATCTGTCGGTCTAAAGGCTCAAAATCTTACCGACTTTTGTCTACCAAATTTAGTCAGTACCATCCTCAAGGAAAATAACTAGACTAATTAATTCTAAGTTGAAAGATTACTTATTCAATCATGTTATGCAGTTTTTAGTTTAATCTTCCTCATAACATACACAACAAAAAATTATTGAAAACCATAAATAACAAAACTCTTTTTTTTAAGTTTATATATATATTTATTTATTTTGAAAAACAATGCATTTAAAAAAAATAAACAAAACATAAATCTCCTTCCCTATACTTAAAACTTACATTGTCCCCAACGTAAGGGTAAATGCAAAGAGAAGACAAAAGTAAACACAAATAAAAATGCAAGAATAAAAACAAACTCCCCTTGGGTTGCCTCCCAAGCAGCACATTTGTTTAATATGTCGTTGGCTCGACTCTATGCACACTTGACGAAATTATGCAAGGGTTTCAAGTCTAGAATAGAGGCTTGTAAAATAGAGGGTGAAGGCCTCCTGTCAGAAATTGGTAGTAAAATATAATGGACATTACCTGATTGTTGTCTTTTTGTAAAATCATTCAACCGTGCAACAGTTTTCTGCAAATTAGTACTCATGACTAACTCCTCATTCTTTTTCTCGAGAAGCTCACTAACGGCAACATCGAATCCTTCTTTGCAATTAAGTTCAAAAACTTCTTGTGCATTTGGTACTATGTCGTCATTAGGAATGTTCATGTCTGCAACGTTGTTTTTCTCTTCTTCTTGTTTTGACGATATAGGTGCTTTCTTTACTAGGATGTCAACCGCTTTATCATTTCTTAAAATGATTGTACTTGCATTTCTTTTAGATTTATTATCGTTTGAGATGATAATTTTTTCAAACTTTGTGCCTCCAGTTTATTAATTGTTGTAGCCATTTGGCTCATTTGATTGTTCAGACTTTGGATTCTAGCCCTCATCTCCTGTTCAAATTGTAAGGTATTAGTGGCAAAAGACTTAACAATATCTTCTAAAGACATACCAGAATTAGAAGTTTGGCTGGATTGTTGTTCATGGGAATATGGTTTCTTGTGCTGTTGGTAACTTAGGTGATTTTGAATGACGGGATGATTTGATTGTTGATTCTCGTAGGTGAAATTGGGATGATCTCTCCATCCTAGGTTGTACATTTTTTAATAGGGATCAAACTTCATTTGTGATTGTCCAAGAAATCCACATGTCGCATTCACTTGTTCACTAGGTTCCTCTTGAAGTATTGAACACATATCAGTTGGATGCCCAGCTACTAAATAAATCTCACAAGCCATTGTTGACTACACGTTACCTACAACCATTTGATGAACAAGAGAAGTTAAACTAGCTTTTTTTGTTAAATAGAAGAAAATTTTACCTCATTAGCATTCCTAGATGGAAGATCTAGCCAAGTGCCAAATTGTTGAGAATTGACCGCCATGTCCTATTAAAGTTTTTTTGCTAATAAACAAAAAATTATAAGATCACAAAAAACACAAAAATTAACTAATATTACTCTCCGGCAATGACGCCAAAATTTGGTGTGATATCATGGGCATCCAAAAGTAAAACCTTTACTCTTAAAATTATATGTAGTAGTGAGAGTAAGGATCGATTTAACGGAGAGCAATTAGTGTACTTTTATGCTATGTGAACAAGGATGCGGGGGAGAGAGTTTTGATATAATAAAAGAAATTTTAAAAAGAGCTAAAAACAATTAAAGTATTGAAATCAATTAAATGGACAACTATTCGTCTTGTCAACATTCACCATTGGGATCTTAAAATTGATCATTGATGCAAGCATAAATTAACTCATACTTTAAATATTCACTGTTGGAAGTATCTTTCTATCTCTCTTAGGCTTAATTAATTAGATACAAGCGACCGAATTAACTTTAATTACTAAATAATCTAAGACAAGCGCAGAAGATTTAATCTAGCAATTTCTTAAATGAGCAAGAGATCGATAAAACAAAACAACATAGGCACAAGCGGTTGCATTTAATTTTGTCAAAAGTTTTTCTCCTAAGATCTAATAAAACAAAGCAGTTCATTAAATCTTGGTTGCTTCACAAATTAGAAAAATCAAACAATTACATATTTGATATCTATTTTAGTGGTAGATCTAAATGAATAATAAACTAGTAGGCCTCCTAGTAACTAAACAAAACAACTGTGAAAGTGGGCATAGAAAAACATTCAATATTCAAAGTATAAACCAAACATATGAAAATAATTTAGATCTCACAAGTTTATTGATTCCAAGGCTTCTATTTCCTTCGAACAACAAGATTTTTAACCGCACATGTTCATCAAAACTTCAAAAAAAAGTTGGAGAAGAAGAATAAGAGTTGTGTGTTGTTCCCCTTTTCTTCATAATTTCTACCCTTTTTATACACTCTAAATTTGTTGTTTGAAGCCCACAATATCTTCCCACAAATCCTCTAATACTTACAACTTATCAAACAATAAAACAAAGTCATATAACAAGTAGCAAAATAGTTATTTTAGCTCCTATTTTCATTCACAACATCTTTGACTCAACTTCAAGCCAGATTTAGAAAATGATGCAGCCCGAATATCAAAAAACACAAAATATAAAGTTTTAGGTCATTGTCTTAGATTTCCAAAACTTTTTGAATCAGCTCAATTGCCTTTCGGATGAGAGAGTTATGCCCATTTTACTAAAAGGTGTCATAATTGTCCAAAATTGTCATTTAGGTCCATTTTGCATCTAATGTCCCAAATTGTATCCTAAATCAAAATAGAAGAATAATGAGTGTCTTTAGACTTCAAATGAGCATAAAATAGTAACTATATTAGGAATAGAAATATGATATTTTATGTTCTCATCATTGGAGGTTCTAGTTTAGAGCTAGCTTAATTATATGTGATTTCATAAGTACCTTATTGAATTATTTTGGATGATTAAGAATACTTTTTGGCAGATAAAGATATTATTGAATAAGAGTTAAATTTATGAAATGGATGGCTTGGTTGAGAAATTTATGTAGAAAGTGTATGAATTTGTGGCTTGCATTGATTGGACTTAAAACTTTAAATTAAATGCAAAGACTTGGTAGTGCGATTAGAAGTTTATTTGGAGCATATGCGATTGACCCTAAGGATTTAGGAATTGTATTTATCATGCTCCAGTTCCAAAATACGTAGGACTAGGACATGTGACAATGGCCAGCTATGTATCAAGCGGACCCCAGCCCAACTCGAATACGTATATGCTAGCTAGAATATGGTCAATCTATATATATCAATATATATCTAAATCCACACGACGAAATAAATATCATGAATGAACAATATGTTATATGGTCTGTAACCAACTAGCATATACGTTCTAATAGACTCGAAAGAAAATATGAGTCTATACAACTAGGTTATAACATCAATGAAAGTCAGTTAATAAATATAAAACATGAAAGAATGATAAAGGGGTACTAATAGCGAAACTGGAATTCTGCAGAAGTACACACCAACACATTCCTATGGGTGAAGCACAACAAATACCTGGAAGAAAATCAGGTCCTCAGTGGGACGTAGTAAGATACATAATATACATCTTACTAAGTATAGTAATCACATGCAAGAAAAGATAGAAAATAAATAAGGATATGCTACTGCTAATCGTTCTACGAGATCATGCAATCGAGGACAACGTTCAGTGCTAGGGCATACTAACTACATGTACACAGATAGCGCTCAAGCGAGTCACTAATAAAACATACATGAGTAGTGCTCATGTGAGTCACTACCAACATACCTGATAGTGCAACGAGGCACTAGCAAAAACCGACATGACACAACATTGCCCAATCGCCTAGTAACTGTCCTTCCACACAATAAAACTACGTATCAAGTACGTGTTAATAGATATAATATATAATCATGATTGAATTAGAATAAATATACCAAAATATAATGAGAATACAAAATACTGTATGGTATATTTTCCTGAATATGCCCAATTTTGTGCTAAGCTTGCGGGGATACGAAGGTTTGGTCCAACGCCGAGATGTTTCGAGAGAGACTACCAATTTAAATGCAATTAAGCAGCATTTATATAATAGAATTTATATTTTTAGAATTAATTACCAAATTGTCTATTAAACTAAGCTTTTGATGAAGGCTCGACAGGTCTGCATGGTTTGGCTTGGCCGAGGATGGGCGCGACGAAGAGGATGATAAATTTTGATCGATAGAGGTCGACTGGTTAGTGTGGTTAGGTTCCTTGGTCAAGTGCATCTTTACAATGACTTTGTCGTCAAGGGAGGACAAAGAATCAAGGAGTCAATTTTTGAACTTACGAGGTCTATGGTAAAATAAAAGGATTACAGATTGCGGATTGATGGAAAAGGCAGGCGGTGCCGTCTTGCGTGGCTTATGTTGGACCGTTGAGCACCTCTAGGGGGGTGGATAGAATGTAGGGAAATATAATCACCAATTTAAAAAAATATTAGTAACCAACTAAGATAATATAATTGAATAAAATTGCGTAAAGTATAAGAGTCAAGAAGAGCAGACGCAAACATCGAGGTTTATACAGTTTTTCCTCTGAGAGGACAAGTACAGTCTCGAGAACTCTAGCTCGATGTTGAATCCACTATAAATTAAAACACAAGCTTTGATCCTAAGTGATTGCGACTTCCTACAGACTCGTGCTTTTGATCTGAAGCACAAGACTACTTCACAACTACAAGCTTTTAAGGCGAAGAGCTTGTCGACTTCAAACTTGGATGAAAGCAAAATTGTTTTCAAGCCTTCTTACAAACTCGAGCCAACTTCTAGATTGATACCGCACTGGCACATAGCTGGCTTTAGGAGTTGTAAAGATTGGAATAGGAAAGTTTAAGCTCAAAGAAACTTTTGAATAGATAAAAGAAAGAAGGAATGTGTTGATGTGAAAATGGAAAAAAAGTCACTTCTATTTATAAGGTTTCTAGGGACCGGTCTCAGACAGAGTTCGGTTCTCTAATGTTCAAAAATTAGAACATTGGGAGCATGGTCGCAAGGATGACCTAATCTTTATGGTTTGCTGGGTTCAGGGAAACCGAGTTCGGGTTGAGTTCGGTCCGAGTTTAGTTTCCCGAAATCCAGCATATTCCTGGTTTGATTTGGGTTTGTTTGGACGAGGTTTGGATATGTGGTCTGAATATGGTTTGAAAAACATGTTTGGACTATTTGAGAAAAGGGTTAGGAAGCTGTCTAAGTGCCAATTACTTCTCAATGTACATAGTTTCCTAGACTCAAATGAAAAGCAAAATACATACAAAAATATAAAATCCTATTTAGCCAGTAGCAGTCATAGTTTCCTAAATTATTTGATGATAATCATGTCGCAGCCATCGTATTTCAGTAAGTAGTAGTCTTCAATAGTACTTTTCTAAGTTATGGCAACTCAGAGTTTAGTCGATAATCGAAATCAGGTTTGACCATGACCTATGTGCCAATAATCTCTTCCATTTTGATAATTGACAAACTTTGACTAATGCACCAAATAATTTACAATGATTTCGTTCTTGTTCAATAAATTTACTACTTCTCTCCATGTTGTCATTTGATCAAAATATAATGCTCCCCCGTAATTAAGGAATCATGAGACAAACAACAAGAAGAGTGAAGTAATATAGATAATAAGAAACAAGACATTGCATATAAATTAAGACAAGTACAAGTAGATCATAAAAGTATATATGAAATAAAACCAACTAAAATAGATGTATAGTACATAAAGTATAATCTGAGATAGCCAACTGAAATAGTAAACTGAATCTAGAAAAGTGCATCAACAACTAATACTCAAAATGAAACTAAATATGAAGTGTCTCATCATCAGCATCCATCTAGCACAAACACCATAACAAACAAAATGAATTCAACTATGCATAGTCACCATATCAGCATACCGATTCAGATCATAGTATGTAACAATTGGGTCCAAGTATCTCTGAGCATTCAAGTCATCAACTCTCGTTCCGAGATGGTGAGGGTGCCTGACAAGAGAAATCGGACCTTCAGGTGCATGGGCCATACTCAACTGAATATCGGAGAGAGTATTCCTAATAGTCTGGGCATGGAATGTAGAACAAAAATTCAATGATCTGTAACGATCGTCCTCAAGTCTGGAATAATCACAGAGCATGTATGAAGATAATCCAGAGTCATAGTAGTAAGGATGCAGCAGCAGTCACAGGAGGAGGTGTAACATCATCAGGTATAATATCTTCAGTAGGAGTCTCATCAGAAGATGAATCATCATCAATATGAGGAAACTTGGGACAAGTCCTATGGGCTTTAAGCAGAACAGATGGAACATATTCAAAAGGACAGGTATCTAATGAAAAAGGAAAAGCTCCTAAAGATGATTGGCAAGTACATGCCATAAAGTAGGTTACGCCCTTTCTTGCACACCTACCATATCCTGAATCATAGTCTTAGAGAGACTAAAAGAAATAGAAACATGAAGATGATACAAAGCTGACATTTTTAAGTACGTGATATCGTCAGCAGATCCCGTCTTAGGAATAATAGCAGAAAAGATCATACGGTGTAACATAAAAATGCTGATTCAAATATCTAGCAAGAAGTCTACAAGATGGTCTAGGATAAGGATCACACAATTCATCTTAGAAAGATTCAAGTGTCATTACGTTATCAAAGTTGAATTTTTGTGGTGTCAAACATAGCATCTCCCTCATTTGGGATATGAAGGATCTTGCTTAGGTCGATATCATCGAACAATATCGATGCCACAAATACTAAAATACATAAATTCTTGTGGATAAGTCAGATTGCAATAGAACATACGAATAACATTTGAATAAATTAGATTGATAGTTTGGACAAGTTCCACAAGTGATAAATCTCTAAAAAGAGATAAAAAATCAAAAAATATTATGAAGCTAATAGGGTTTTCTGGACAGACCTTCTACTTTTGGAAATCCTCAAACCAGTCAATCGAAGCTCCTAAGTTCCTAAAGAGAGAACCATCGAATGTCCCTTCTTCTGGAAGGGTGGACTAAACGGGGAATGATGGATTTCCCCTTGAGGAGGATGGGATGAGGATGCCTCATCTACTTTTTTCCCCAAATTTTGGAGCCATGAAAATAGAACTTAGAGATAGGTAAAGAATTATACCATAAAAGAAGTTGGAGAATCGAAAGAGAAACCCAAAAAAGCACTAGATCTACAATGAGGAGGGATGAAACTCCTTGAATAAAAAGGATTTTATAACATTCATTTTCCAATGAATCAAATCATTTTAACTAGTTAGTAGTTAGTGTAGTTATAACATAAATTTATATATATATATATATATATATATATATATATATATATATATATATATATATATATATAAAATATATATATATATATATATATATAATATATATATATATATATATATATATATATATATATATATATATATATATATATATATATATATATATATATATATGTTATATATATATGTTATGTGACCTATGTTAGGCTTGAAATAGGTGATGACATGTTGAGTTAAGTTCAATCTGGTGTAATGAGCTAGTGGGTTAGTTTAGGTTAGCAATTAAACATATTCAAATAAATTCCAATTGGACCCAAACTTGAACCTTATATACTTAGGTGTATGTGGACTCAAACTAGGTGAGATAGGGCTTGTATTTCTTACCTAAACAAGTGGATATAGTAGCTAAATACAGCCCATGGGCTGGCCTAGAAAGGAGAAAGAAAGTGCAAACATGGGTAGTTAATAAAACCACCCACTCACCCTTTCTTTAGGCATTCAAACGCACTATCTTTTCTCTCATTTTCTCAACCAAACTTCTGCCACAACCTTTTTTTTCCATCATTCTTTCACTCCTTTACTCAATCTCTCTTGGCCAAAAATCTCAAGGAGCTTGGGGTTGTACAATTGAGGTTTGGGTAATTTTTTAACTTTCAAAGGCAAATTGTTTTCCACGAACTTTGAACTAGTATAATTTTTGGTATATGTAATATTTTCAATTCTAGAAGTTTGTATGCAATCTTGGTTATGTTCTCTACAAATTTGATATTGAAGTCATGTTCAAATTATTTCGTTTGATTGGTGTATATTAGGCTAAAATTTGACCTCGTGAACTTTGAATTCAAAAACTGTATTTTTTCTCCAACTTTGATGTAGCATAACTTTTCATATAGGTCATATTTTTCAACTCCAAAAGCTTATATAAAATCTTGGTTATTTGTTCTACAAATCTTGTGTTGGGGCTATGTCCCAAATACTTTATTTATTTGGTGTCAATAAGACTCAAAGTTGACCTTATGAACACAGAATTCTAAAACTGTGGTTTTCTTTCAATTTTGAGCATGCATAACTTTCTGTGGTTATTATTTTCTAGAACCATATGTGGGATTAAAATCTATAATATTTTATCTATCAACTTTGTATTTAAGTCATGTCTAGAATAATTTATTTTACTAGTGTAAAATGAGACCAAATTTGGTATCATGAGAAGTGTTTCCATTACACTGAAAATTTTCTAAGTCTGGAATTATTTTTACCAACTTGGATGTGCATTGTTTTCTTTGTATACCATATTCATATAATCCAGTGCCATGTATATATTCTTGGTTAAATTGTGAATCATTTCATATATGTTTTATAACATAACTACTTGTTTTGGATTATGTAAACTGAGGGCAAAGTGAGCTCCTTGAATAACATTTCAGTATTTAAGTCTAAACTATTTTTGGAGGCCACTTTGAGATCGGTTTCTCAAAAATCTAACCGTTAGATTTTTGTGTGGATTCTTCCACAGTAATATCTAGTTAAATCTATATTAGATACTAGAATTTGAGACACACATAATATTGTTTGTTTTCTCAAATATTGCTTTCGAAACTAAAAAATTATAAAAAAAATTCTCACATTATCTCCAAGTCTGAAATAAGTTATTCTTGCAACTTTGTGCTTCAATTTTCGAAACTCCAACCGTTGGATTGGTTTGAGATTTTCTTCTACTGTTAGACAAAACTTATTCTTCTGAATCCTTAAGTTTGAACTGTTCATCGTTATTTCTGACCACTAGTTCATTAGTCTAAATTCAGGATAAAGTGAACTTCTGAAAACTTTTCTTTGGGTAAATTATAAACTAGAAATTGTAGGAAGGTGTACCCTCTATCCATACCAACTTTACATTAGTGTTATATATATGGGTTAGATAACATAATTGATAGGTTCATTTTTATAGATTGATGACATGCATTCATAATATAGGTCTTAGACACCGATAAGGACTTGATTGTTATTTTCGGCTCAGGACCACATGTAAGTACAATTCTCTGATTGTTTTCAATATATGATAGTTTCTATATTATATATTTTAGTAATGTGTACTTGATTTTTGACACATACGTTACACAGACTTGTACTGCATGGATTCCTTGTCAGGAGATGTACCTTTCATGCTATTGTTGTATCGTAATCATCGTGCTCGTATTTATTCCATACATTATAATTTATATGTTGTGACATGTCGTGATTCAGATCCATTAGTGTTAGTCGGGGCTGGGGAAGTATTAGTTGGATATGTGATCGTACCCGGTAGATTGTGTTGTAGTACAGACCGTGGCTACTAGCTGATTATAAATTTCACGTAGGTTGAGCTAGCTCTCTTTTTTATATGCTCCGTTGTTAGGCCCAAGTCGATTACATATCGAACTAATATTTCAAATCACTTAAAGATACTAGTTATATATCATGTTTATCTTGATTTCTTGTTTTCCCTATTTACTGCCATGATTCTAGTCGTACTTATTTTATTACTTATCACATACGATTCTTAGTTTTTTTTTTCTTTCATCTTGTATTACATTTACTACATTCATGTTTTCTAGTCTCTATCATTTACTTTGAAGTGCTTTCATAGATTATACTTTGTTCTAATCCTGACTAGATAACCACATTTTTAGGAGATATTGTACTCACATTTTTGGACTTTGGATGGATATTATAGCTGAGACTACTCTTACACTTTGGACAAAGAGGTGACCTTGCATTTAGATATTATTCATGTCTACCTTTATCATGCTGTGATTGAGTACATATTGGTAGTTGTTGGACTAGTATTGGTATGTTGGAGGTCTAGATGAGGTTCTACCATCGATACTGTAATGCAGGCTGGACGTACCTACGTGCTCGTGTTCGAACATCCGGGTGCAGGTCATGACACATTTTTGTGGTAGCCCATGCAGGTCAGACTTCTCAAATAGTACGATGTCTTGGTAGTACTTAAGTTTAGTCGTACTGTTGCGAGCCTGCAATAGAATATAATTTATGGATTATAGGAAATTCTAGAAAGTAGAGTACTCAATCACTTATTAGGATTTCTTGATTGATTCATGGGATGACCATTAAGAATCTTACCTTGAACCTTGCTTAAATTTATTTCCACTTGATTTGCTCAACCTAACTTGAATACATGTCATTGTTGAACCTAATTCTTGCATCAAGATGAGACTTATGAAGTATAGAAAGAAAAAAAATGGAATAGACGTTAATCTTATAACCATTTCAGATTGAAAAAAGAAGAATGGTTAGTCAAAATCTTGTATATGAATGTTGAAAAATAAATATTTTGAGGTTATATTTTCAATAAAGAAAACTTGAATTTGGGCCAAGATACTACATCTGGATTTGGAGGATTTAATGAAATAAATTTGAGAAATAAATGGAAGAGTAATATAAATTTGAAGAAACAAAATAGAGGTTTCATAAATCAGTTTAAGGATGATATCCTAGAATGTATAAACGATGATTTGATCTATAAAAAAAATTTAAGAGGACGACATTCTGGACTTGTGAAATAGAAAATTATGAAAGAATTTTTGTAGATTTTTTAGGAAAATGTTAAACGATTTTATCATGTTTAAAACTAAAATAATGGCTCACTATGAGATATAATTATTCTACAAGAACATGGAACTTCGAAAGAAAAAAGGAGTAATTAAGGCAAAGGTAGTAGAAGGAATTAGAAGAATAAAGTAGTATGATTGATGACTTAATTTTTGGATTATAAATACTTTGAGGTTGTAGCTTGTCTGTGGATTTGGTAAAACTGATAGCATCAAATGAGATTAGGATCAAATGCTGACATTCGAGATTTAAAAGATGGATAAGAAATAAGAATGTTATTTCTAGAGGGATACTAACAAAGTGGTTTAAATAATGAACGATATTGAAGGTTGTAAAAAGATAATAATAAAGGATGATTTTGAAACTGATGGCCTTGCGATTTGATTTTATTTTTCGAGGATAAGAGAATTAAAGTGAAATAAAGAAATTTTGGTACTAAGGACCTCACAATTCAAGACGGTTAGATACATGTATGAAAGCAATGGAGATAAGTAGAAGTTTATTTGGTGGACAATCGATAAACATATAAGAATAAGATCGAATATCAAAACAAAAGTGGATTTATCTATTTTTATTATTTTATTTAATATAGTTATTAATAGATAATTTTTCCACTATTATTTTTTATCATAATATATACTTTTTTATAGCTTTGATTTTTGGGGCACAAGAAATGCCAATCTCTAGAAATATCTGTATTGCCCCGACCTGCAAGATGCCTTATGATGGATGGTTGGTTCGATAAAGCCTTGTTGGACTTGGAAATATGCGAAGGATCGCTTGGAAGGCTATACGATTGTGGCAGGAATCGTCTTATAAATGTGAGTAGTGTTGAACCCTTCGAAGATCCTTTAGCTTCATGCTTAAGGATGAGTATGCTATGTTTCTTGTTGAGTTGCTCAATAACACCTTGCATGGAATTTGGAAAGATAATAAAAGATAAATAATCACCTAAACGTAAACTGTTATTGCTAGATGAATTGTATGCTTGTACGATGTTGCAATGAAATACATGATAGGTGAAGCAAAGTCCCAAATACTTGGACGGTGAGTATATCGAGTTGGTAGAAAAGATGTATGGTATAAAAAATGTAACAAAGGGACTGGGTAACAACATTCTATTATCCTTTGCCGATGAAGAATGTGATTACGCCAAGATCCTAAAAAAATGGCAATACGAATGAGAATGGTGGCTGAATTACTTAGTTTTCCTTATCATGCATTATATGTTTTTTTTTTCTTAGATAAGTTGCATTTACTTGCATGGTCATGGACAAAATTGTATACAAGGTAGTTCCCAGAATGGTAATCCACGGCCACGAACCCGGTTCATCCTAGGGGGAACAAGGATGTGTAGAACCCTAGAGGGGGGGTGAATAGGGTAATTAAAATTAACTACAACAATTGATGCAATAAAGACAATTGAAAGTAAAGAGTAGAAAGATCAAACGCAAGGATGTATCCTGGTATCCTCTTTTGAGGCAGTCCAGTCCCGGAACTCTCTCCGGCTTTAATCCACTATTTAACAAAATAGTACACACGAGTTTGGATTCGAAGAACTCGCCAACTTCAACACGAGTTTGGATCCGAAGACTCGCCAACTTCTACACATGAGTTTTCTTACGAAGGCTCGCCAACTTCAAACAAAAGAGAATGAGAACTTGTTGATCTTCTAAACACGTGAAGATCGAAATGTACAACTCTTTAATACTCTAGCACTTTGGGAGAGGATGACAATGAAAAGCTTGGAAGAGTATTAATGGTGGAGCTCTTGGTTGTTGGAAAATTTATGGTAAGAGTTGGTAAGGAAGCTCAAGAGAGAGAGAGCTTTCTTTTATAAGAGAACCAAGAGTTGGTGGCATTTAATGCTCTGAATACAGATAGACCGACATGCCGTCGGTATGCAGCGGCATACCGTCGGTATACCGTCCAAATAGTAACGGTCATATTAATGACCGTTAGAGAGAATTAAATGCGACCATTAATGCTAGTCAGGGCAATTCAAAAACCAAATATTTGAAACTCGGTATACCGTCGGTATGCCGGAGCATGCCGCCGGTATGCCGACAATTTGTCACAGCAAGTTTTGGATTGCTAAAAACGGTATACCGCCGGTATGCCGGAGCATGCCGTCGGTATGCCGACAATTTGTCACAACAACTTTTGGGTTGCTAAAAACGGTATACCGCCGGTATGCCGGAGCATGCCGTCGGTATGCCGACAATTTGTCACAGTAACTTTCTGGACACAAAAATCAGTATACCGCCGGTATACCGTAGCATGCCGCCGGTATGCCGACAATTTGTCACATCAACTTTCTGGATGCTAGAAACGGTATACCGCCGGTATGCCGAAGCATGCCGCCGGTATGCCGCTCTGTAAGTATTTGATTTTTGACTTGTACTTTTTAATTGTTATCCGTCCTTAGGTGTTTACAGATATACCTAGACTAGTACAGACTCAAAGACTCTAAGCAGGAAGACGCCGTCTTATGCAGCGAACGCCGGTAACTGCTTCAGTCTTCAAAGTGAAAGATGATTGCGTTGAACGGAAGAGCTCCATGTAGTAGATCTTCTGAGAATATTTGAATCTGAAGAACAGAAGACTAAACTACGAAGATGCTGTTAATAATCAAAATAAAATGTGCCAACAAACTCCCCCATTTTGATAATTGACAAAATAGAGAGAGAGCATCTTCAGGGAGTAGCTCCCCCGTAGGTAGACAGCTCCCCCTCAATACGATTTTTCCCCCTTTGTCACTTAGTCAAAGATGGGAATAATAATAGAAAATGTGCAAACTGATAATGACAAGAGCATATAAAGAGAAGCATGTATTAATATATTGAAGTGAAGTTGAATACATGCCCGACACATACATAGCATAAAGTAAATAGAAAGACTCTCCTCAACGAGAGCCACACACTAGAGATAACCACAGATAAAGTCCCCGAAGGACTGCAAACAACTAGTACCAACCACACACCGGTCCCCGAAGGACCACAAAAGACAACATAAAAATAAACACATAAAAACCAAAACACGCATAAGACGAGACCATCACCCAAAAGGGAATCCATCCCTACTCATCAGCCGGATCGTCATCATCACCCTGAGCTTGCTGGAAGGCGCCAAAAGGATCAATGTCGTCAGGGTACATAAACCCATAGGCATTAGGATCAGAGAAGCGTGGGGCCGTGTACATGGGATCCTAAAGATTAAGATCCAGAAAAGCATCACGGTCTTGAAGAGTGCGCTGAATAAAGTACCCCTGATCATGGAAACGGGACTGGATCAGGACGCCAAGTCCACGAGTGTGGGCCCGCATCTGCTCCTCCGCCTGGGCCATACGCATATCAAAGTGCTGCTGAGTGAGCGGCATATAACGGCCCGAAGCAGGAGGGGTAGATGTGGGAGCAGCAGAAGTGGATGTCGAACGCTCTTGGGAAGATGAGGCACGGGAGGCAGAGGCGCCGCTAAGGGAACGAGAGACAGCAAGGTAGGAGGGCACGCCATCCGAGGAGCAAAGAGATAGGTCAACTTGTTTGGCCTTCAGAAGGAGAGTGATAAGGGAGCCGTAGTAGAGGTTTTGCTTTCCCGAAGGCATGACACGCCGGAAGAGCAGAAGGAGAGTCTTCGGAAAGGAGAATGGCTTCCGGGCATAGAGATAATACATGCAGACGAGGGCATCACCGGTGATGGCGTCGTAGTTTCCGCCCTTAGGAAATAGTGTGTGGCACACTATCCTATGGAGCTCGTAGTAAAATGGCTCCAGCTGGGCAGAGAGGGCCGGGATGGCAGGAGGGTTGGGGCCCTTGCAGATGATACGGCAGAATTCGTCGAAGGATGACGCCGCGGAGGAGTTGAGAGCACCCAAGGATGGTAACGCTTCCCCTTTGTCCGGGATGTCGAGGATGTTCCCCACTTTCCGAGATGTTAGACGGAAGTGACGGTCATTGACCATAGATTGAATGGCGGATGGATCGTCGTCCCCGACCAAGTTGTAATAGAAAAGTCGGACAGCAGCGGGGTAGACGGGTATTTGGCGCCGAAGTAGAGAGGAGAGTCTGGCATCGTCAAACAAGGGGACGTGACCGGGGAAGAGGTTCCAGTTGATCGTCCGTCCCTTGAACACGTTGTGATGGACGAAGTGCTGGAACCAAAGCTTTGCCGCCAAAGAGTTGGAGAAGATGCGTTGGTCACAGCCGTGAGGTTGCGCCACCGGGACGAAGGGGTTGAACATGGAGGAGGAGGAGGATCGGGGGCGCTTAGGGTTTGCCATGAAGAGAGATGAGGTTTTTGGAGTGGATGAAGGAGGAGTAGGAGAAATGATGGAGAAATAAGGATTTTAAAGAGGAGGAGGAAGATAAAGAGATGGATTTTGAAAAGGGGAGTAGGGTGGGAACGGTTGTAGAGGAGGGTTTAATGAAAGGGAGTTGAAAAGGTGGTGGGTAGTTATAATGGTGGAGTAAAAAAAGGAGGAAAAGGGGGGATGTGTTGGAATAGTAATAAATGAGATGGGAGGTGAAGAGATGGGTAGTTGTGATAGATGTGATGGATAGAAGGGAATAAAGGAAGGTTAAAAAGAATTAAAGGAAGAAGAGAAGAAAGGTGGGCCCGGTCCTTCAGATGAAATCCTGTCCGCCTCCATCCGGCATACCGGCGGTATGCCGACGTATACCGACGGTATGCCGAGTATCGAAACAGAACCTAATTCTGAATCGAAAAACGGTATGCCGCCGGTATACCGCTGTATACCGTCGGTGTGCCGGCCGAGAGGGATTATGGATCAAAAGATAAAATGCCTAATTCACGGCAAAGGAAGGTGAAGCGATCTTCCGGGAGCGATTTTGTGAAAATATCGGCTAATTGATAGGTAGTATCAATAAATTCAAGACGAATATCTCCCTTTTGTTGATGGTCACGAAAAAAATGGTGTATAATTTCAATGTGCTTCGTACGTGAGTGACAAATCGGGTTTTTCGTGAGATTGATAGAGCTAGTGTTATCACATTTAATAGGGGTACATGAATGAGAAATACCATAGTCTAAAAGTGTTTGTGACATCCAAAGAATTTGTGCACAACAACAACCAACCGCAATATATTCTGCCTCAGTGGTAGAAAGAGCAACAGAATTTTGCTTCTTACTAAACCACGATACCAAAGACTTCCCGAGGAATTGACATGTGCCACTAGTGCTTTTTCGGTCAATCTTGCATCCGACAAAATCCGCATCCGAAAAGCCGTGAAGCTCAAAGGATGAGGATTTCGGATACCAAAGACCCATGTTAATGGTGTCTTTGAGATAACGAAAAATGCGCTTAATGGCACACAAATGAGATTCCTTTGGATTGGCTTGATATCGTGCACACAAGCAAACACTAAACATGATATCAGGACGGCTAGCAGTTAAATAAAGTAAGCTACCGATCATACCTCTATACTTACGAATGTCGACCGATGTTCCATCTTCATCATTGTCAAGCTTTGTCGTTGTGGCCATAGGAGTCCTCATTGATTTGGATGAGTCGAGGTCGAAACGCTTGAGGAGGTCCTTTGTATATTTCGCTTGATTGATGAAGGTTCCTTTGGGACCTTGCTTGATTTGTAACCCCAAGAAGAAGGAAAGTTCACCCATCATACTTATTTCAAACTCTTCCTGCATAACTTTAGCAAATTCTACACAAAGTGTGTTGTTAGTAGAACCAAAAATAATATCATCGACATAAATTTGAACCAACAAGAGAGTCCCATCATGGGATTTAATAAAAAGTGTTGTGTCAACTTTTTCCTTTGAAAAATTGTGAGAAACAAGAAAAGAGCTAAGACGCTCATACCAAGCACGGGGAGCTTGTTTGAGGCCATAAAAGGGCTTTATGGAGTTTGAACACATGATTAGGAAATTGAAAATCTTCAAAGCCGGAAGGTTGTTTAACATAAACTTCCTCTTTAATAATACCATTTAGAAAAGCACTCTTAACATCCATTTGAAATAGCTTAAAGTTATTAAAACAAGCAAAAGCACAAAGCATACGAATGGATTCAAGACGTGCAACCGGAGCATAGGTTTCGTCGTAGTCAATGCCTTCCTCTTGGTTATAGCCTTGAGCAACCAATCGGGCTTTGTTACGAGTCACTAACCCATCTTCATTAAGTTTGTTACGAAACACCCATTTTGTTCCAATAATGGGATGATTGCTAGGTTTTGGGACAAGTTCCCAAACCTTGCTTCGCTCAAATTGATTAAGCTCCTCTTGTATAGCTATCATCCAAAACTCATCAAGGAAATCATCATTAACATTTTTAGGCTCTATTTGAGAGATAAAAGCCACATTTGCACAAAGATCACGAGTGGCGGATCTTGTGCTAACACTGGAGGAAGGATCCCCAATGATAAGCTCCTTAGGATGATTGGTGACAAATCTCCATTCTTTTGGGAGATCCTTTTGAGGAGGCTCGAGAGGAGGAGACTCTTTTGATGGGGTCACAACTTCATTGTTAGATGAAGAAGGACGATCCTCAATAGAGGAGTTCTCCAACCCAAACGAGATGTCATCAATATCCTCGGAAGAGGAGAATGTAGAAGAGTTGAGTTCATTAAAAGAGACATTGATTGACTCTTCGACAACAAGACTTCTTTTGTTAAAAACTCGAAAACCTTTACTATGAGTAGAGTATCCAAGGAATATTCCTTCATAGGCTTTTTCTTCAAACTTGCCTAGGTTATCCTTGGTATTCAAAATAAAACAATTGCAACCAAAAACTTTGAAATATTCAATAGAGGAAATTTTGTCAAACCAAAGCTCATAAGGAGTCTTCTTAGAAATAGGTCTAATCAAGACCCTATTAATAACATGACATGCCGTATTAACGGCTTCCGCCCAAAAATATTGGAGGAGCTTATATTGGTTTAACATAACCCGGGCCATATCGCCAAGGGTTCTATTCTTTCTCTCCACAACACCATTTTGTTGAGGAGTTCGTGGACAAGCAAAATCATGTCCAAAACCATTCTTTTCACAAAATCTTTTGAAATCAACATTATCAAATTCCCCTCCATGATCACTCCTAATTTTGTTGATAGAAAAACCTTTCTCATTTTGAACACGTTTACAAAAAGCAACAAATTCACGAAAAGTATTACTTTTGCAAGCAAGAAAAATAACCCAAGTAAATCTCGAAAAATCATCAACTAAAACAAAAGCATAAAGTTTGCCACCAAGGCTAGCTACTCTACTAGGCCCAAAAAGATCCATATGGATAAGTTGAAGGGGTCTAGAAGTACGCACAGAGTTGATGGATTTGAAGGATGACTTGGTCAACTTACTTTTCTCGCATTCTTCACATACCATATCCTTTTTGAATGGGATACTTGGGAGACCTCGTACAAGCTTCTTGGAGGCGACGCGAGAGATGGTATCCATGTTGGCGTGTCCAAGCCTCATGTGCCAAAGCCAACTCTCATCGTTCTTTGCAACTAGGCATCTGTCATTGTTAGTACCTTCAACAAGATAAAGAACATAAATGTTGTTTTCTCTAATGCCTTCATAAACAATAGTTCCATTAGAACTATCGGTAATGTAGCATTTGAGTTTAACAAACTTGATATCATAGCCATTATCAGTAAGATGGCTAATGCTAAGGAGGTTATGCTTGAGATTAGTAACAAGACATACATTATTAATACAAGGATAAGGAGGAGAACCGATATTACCATTTCCAATAATATAACCTTTAAGATTGTTACCGAAGGAGACGTGTCCTTCCATCTTCATCTATAGCGTTGTAAAAAGTGAAGCATCACCGGTCATGTGCCGTGAACAACCGCTATCGAGAATCCACTTGCTTTTAGCATGAGAAGGATTCGTCACCTACAACAAAAGTTGAAGATGAACGTTTTGGTACCCATGATCGTTTGGGTCCTTGATTGTTAGTTCTAGGAACCCATTTAAGAACTTTCATGTCAACTTGTTTCCTTGTATAACAAAAATTAGAAGTATGTCCGAGCAAACCACAATAATTGCACATCAAAGAAGATTTAGAAGAAGAAGTGTGAGTGTTGTGCATATGTGAGTTTCTAGTGTGAAAAGTTCTACCATGAGTGTTATGATGATAGTAAAAAGCATGATGTGAGGTGTTCTTCTTAACAAAAGGTCCTTTTCTTGTGTTAGAAAAGGAGTTGTGTGTAGTGTTCATGTAAGGGTTATGCCTAGCATTGTGATGAGTGTGGGGGTGTATTGGAGCATGCATGTGAGTGGTATTCTTATTACCTAAATTCTTACTCCGTGTAAGAAGATCATTATACTTAATAGAAGTGTCATATTCTCTTCTATTAGCATCTTGACATTTGCGCATAGCAAATTCATAAGAGCTTCTCATGGATAGAATCTCATCATCCCTTTTCTTGATGGTGTCAAGAGATTCTTGAAACTTGAGTCGCAAAGACTCTATTTCATCCGTGTCAGAAATAGGAGATTTTCCCTTCACATCAATAATAATGCTTGAGAGCCTCTCTACTTCAAGTTGAAGAGCCTCAACCTCTTTAAGAGATTTCTTGTATTTATTTCGAACACCTTTGTGTTCTTCATGTAATTCAAGAATGGATTTCTCCAAATCATCATATGTAAGAGTGTTTAAGGAAAGATCATCAAGTACCTCATCAGTTGCCATGAGGCAAACATTTGCATTGTGTTTGCACTCCTTGTCATTGTCGGAGTCACTAGCATCACTCTCACACCAAATGCTAGTGTTGGCAAATTTTTTAGAGGACGAGCTTCCTCTGCTTGGCTTCTCGTACTTGCTTGAATCTCTTCTTATCATCGGACAGTCCCGCTTGATATGTCCAGGTCTTCTACATTGATAGCACGCCGGATCTTCCTTATTTTCCCGTCTGGAGCGATTGGTTTTGTTGAATTTGAGGAATTTCCGGAAGTGCTTAGCTGTGAGAGCTATTTCTTCATCATCATCCGACTCATTGTCGTCGGAGCTCTCCTTGGAGTAAGACTTTGTAGCTTTGAGAGCAAGAGTCTTCTCCTTCTCTTTGGTCTTCTCCTTCTCCTTCTCTTGTGTGGAGGATTCCTCTTGATCCTTCATGTCGAGCTCGTGAGTCATAAGCTTACCCATGAGGGTCTCAAGGTTCATGACAGTTAGATCGTTCCCCTCAATAATTGCGGTAGCTTTAGGACTCCACACTTTCGTCAATCCTCTAAGGATTTTTCTGATCTTTTCATGAGCCAGATATTCCTTACCAAGAGAGGAGAGAGGATTAATAATATCACCAAATCGAGTAAACATAGAAGTAATAGATTCATCATGCTTCATTTTAAAAGACTTATATTCTTGCGTGAGTCTACTAATCTTAGACTCCTTCACTTGTGAAGTTCCTTCGTGTGTGACTTCAAGTAATTTCCAAATCTCATTGGAAGTCTTGCAAGTAGAGATTCGGTTGAATTCACTACTGTCGAGAGCACAATAAAGAGCATTCATTTCCTTGGCATCTCGACTTGCAAGCTTCTTAATATTTTCAGAAAGAGTGTCCCGAAGGGTGTCAGAAGCAATATCCTCAATAGCTCTGGAAGGAGTAGGAAGACCATTTATCACGTAATCCCATAAGTCAAAATCTATGGACTTTAGATAAATGCTCATCCTAATCTTCCAGTAGTTGTAGTTGGTACCATCAAATAGGGGAGGCTTATTTGTGGAGTGCCCCTCATTGTGAAACGTGTTGATACTAGGGTTAGAGGCCATGGATCACTCAAGGGTGTAAATCCAAATCAAGAGAACAAAGCTCTGATACCAATTGTAGAACCCTAGTGGGGGGTGAATAGGGTAATTAAAATTAACTACAACAATTGATGCAATAAAGACAATTAAAAGTAAAGAGTAGAAAGATCAAACGCAAGGATGTATCCTGGTATCCTCTTTTGAGGCAGTCCAGTCCCGGAACTCTCTCCGGCTTTAATCCACTATTTAACAAAATAGTACACACGAGTTTGGATCCGAAGAACTCGCCAACTTCAACACGAGTTTGGATCCAAAGACTCGCCAACTTCTATACACGAGTTTTCTTACGAAGGCTCGCCAACTTCAAACAAAAGAGAATGAGAACTTGTTGATCTTCTAAACACGTGAAGATCGAAATGTACAACTCTTTAATACTCTAGCACTTTGGGAGAGGATGACAATGAAAAGCTTGGAAGAGTATTAATGGTGGAGCTCTTGGTTGTTGGAAAATTTATGGTAAGAGTTGGTAAGGAAGCTCAAGAGAGAGAGAGAGAGCTTTCTTTTATAAGAGAACCAAGAGTTGGTGGCATTTAATGCTCTGAATACAGACAGACCGGCATGCCGTCGGTATGCAGCGGCATACCGTCGGTATACCGTCCAAATAGTAACGGTCATATTAATGACCGTTAGAGAGCATTAAATGCGGCCATTAATGCTAGTCAGGGCAATTCAAAAACCAAATATTTGAAACTCGGTATACCGTCGGTATGCCGGAGCATGCCGCCGGTATGCCGACAATTTGTTACAACAAGTTTTGGATTGCTAAAAACGGTATACCGCCGGTATGCCGGAGCATGCCGTCGGTATGCCGACAATTTATCACAGCAACTTTTGGGTTGCTAAAAATGGTACACCGCCTGTATGCCGGAGCATGCCGTCGGTATGCCGATAATTTGTCACAGCAACTTTCTGGACATAAAAATCGGTATATCGCCGGTATGCTGTAGCATGCCGCCGGTATGCCGATAATTTGTCACAGCAACTTTCTGGATGCTAGAAACGGTATACCGCCGGTATGCCGAAGCATGCCGCCGGTATGTCGCTCTGTAAGTATTTGATTTTTGACTTGTGCTTTTTAATTGTCATCCGTCCTTAGGTGTTTACAGATATACCTAGACTAGTACAGACTCAGAGACTCTAAGCAGGAAGACGCCGTCTTATGCAGGGAACGCCGGTAACTACTTCAGTCTTCAAAGTGAAAGATGATTGCGCTGAACGGAAGAGCTCCATGTAGTAGATCTTCTGAGAATATTTGAATCTGAAGAACAGAAGACTAAACTACGAAGATGCTGTTAATAATCAAAATAAAATGTGCCAACAGGATGGTGTCGACGTACTGACATCGTAATTTCGGGACTTGCATGAGGGGCTTGCTACCGCCCACTGAAATCCTATGGTGCTGAAGTAGTAGCACGGTATTTCAAAAATCTTCCATAGATTTGTACCCCATTCGGAGTTAGTCGTTCGCCTGTAAGATGGTCCAAGATGGCGTGTCGTCAGTGGCCTTCATATAGATAGGTCCAGTGCTAATGATGTCTTATGTAGGCAGAGTAAGTTATTACTCAAATACAGGGAATGATGTCGGCTATTGGTAAGAATCACCTGAACGGTGATATTTATATTGAATCATGATATTGTTTCTAACAATATTTTGTGCAGGCTGAGTAAGTATTGTAAATGTATAGGGATGGCTACACGACCGTGGGTAAGAATCACCAAAGGGTGATAACTGCATGCTTTAAATTATATTGGCTATAAGATTGGCATGTTTTACTTCTTATCGGCTATAAATATGAAATTGACCCCAAGGCAACGAGAAAGACCACTGTTAATAATATTCTATAACATGATTACTTAGTGTTGTCTTCTTAGGTGAGTTGGGCCAGCACCGCTCGCCAGTACATTGATGATGTTCTGACCCACATTGTGGGCAATATTACAGGTGCTTGCATATGGGTAAAATCGTTTGATCAGTGCTTGGCATCGATGAATCAGATGGGTGTGCAGAAGCTCTTCTTTCAAGACGATGTCTTCTGCTATACGGGGCATAATATATGGAATAGTATAACTCAGTTGTACCAAGTGAGATTGTAGCCATATTGGCAAGTTCATTGTAAAGAAGTTGGTATATTCAGTTGTAGCCTAAAGGGCAAGTGTATACATTCAGTTGGCTTTCAAGAGTCTTAAAATCAGTTGTAAACTCTGTGTTCCGCTGCAAGTCTTGTAATCCATGACAATAATCAATAAAGAGATACATTTCTTCATATCTTGTATGACTTCAATTTATCTTCTTGGGTTTTGCTGCGTTGTCGATGTTTTCTGAGAAATACCAGGAACTGTAATGGTTTTGCCTTGTACAAGTACAATCTAGACTTGTACGACATCACGCCCAGTGGCTAGTTTTCGATCCTCCGGGATCGGGACGTGACATAATGGTATCAGAGCACGGCTTTACGTCCTTGGATTCTTATTCGATTTATCTCAAATCAATGTTGCTACTAAGATGATTCTAACCTGCTTCCGCGATGATTCAAAGACTGCTTCCGCGATTATTCAAAGTTGCTTCCACGGTGAATCAAAGTTGCTTCTGCGAATACTCAAAGTTGCTTCCGCGATGAAATCTAAGTTGCCTCTATGATGACTCATAATGCTTCTGCGATTATTCCGTGTTGCTTCCAGACTATTCTAAGTTGTTCCCTCGACTGAAAGTCCGTTGATCCTTCTAGCTGCTCACTGGGTGTTCCATATAATAAGTCTAAATATGTGGGCGGTGATATGTGTGCTTGTTGAATTTCTAAAAGATACCAAAATGAATAACAATAATGCGATGCGTTAATAAGTTTGTGATGTATGCTAGATATCTTATGTGTGGGATTCATTGAAGTCAATTGTTATACAACAATCTACTGTGGGTGATGGCATGGTATGTTGGAACAAAATGTGTATGGATTTCAGTGAATGGAAATCGACAGAATCTTGAGTCGGTATTCATGGTTAGCATAACCACTACAGGATGGATAGTCCATATTGGACGTTGGTTTGATGCGAGGGAATATTATGTTGAGAATAGCTTGAGCTCTGAGTGGTATATGGCTTTACCCTCTTAGCGATAAGATGACGACCCTTGACGTGTTCATAATTTAGTGATTGATTTACCTATAAGGTATTGGGTAGTATCGAATTATAGCTGAGATTACGGTTGATACATGATGGCTAGACGTATTCCTTGATTGTTAAGTTCGGATGACCCGTTGTAAAATTTTGATGTGTTCGGATGAACCATCGCTAGACTGTGACGATTAGAATGTTGGGTAAAAGGATTGTAGGCTTGGTAACGATGGTGTGGTGTTACTATCAAAAGATTTTGCGAGAACAACTATGGACCGAATATAGAACGATATTAGAATTTAGTAGATGAAATTGCATGTTGGATATCGTGTCACGACCCGCACCCTAGAGTAAGGGTACAAGAACGTAACAACGCCCAGCCTACGCCGCAGTGTCTCTCATGCATTTAACAGTATAAGGCTAAGCAGTTTATACTCCCCGAATGGGGGTGACATAGCAGATACAGTCTCAATCACAACTAAGGTAGAGCAAGATAAAAGATAGGTAAAGCATGAAATCTAAAAGAGATACAATAGATAGAAGCCTAAGTGTCTAAGATACACAACCCTATAAATACATATCAAAGCTCAAATACAGTAATCCATAAAATAAATACAACTCCAGACAACTGAAAATAGCTAACTAAATAACCTCTAATGTGTCTCCTCTAGGCTAGCAGGCAACCTCCAGGCTATCTGTAAAATTTATCAACAGGTCCAGTCAGGACAGGAGCGAGCACAATACATCTCAACAAGTCATAACAGGAAAGGAAATGTAATCATGCTAGAGAATAAAATACAGGATCTGAAAAATAGCATAATGTAAAAGAGAGACTGTAAGTAAATATCTATGATATATATAAAGAGAGACAGTGCTAGTGATTCAGAGTACTGGATAAACATGTGAATGGCTAAGGACTGATTCATGATTACACTACTTGGAATTGATTCATGATTACACTACTTGGATTTATTCACATGTTCATTTATACTCCCCCATCCCCAATCAATACACAAGGATCCATTCAAGTTACGTTAAGATTCATGATTATACTACGTTGCCCATAAAGGGTGATTCATGAATTAATTCGTGAAGGCTCGATGATCATGAGGGTACATGAGTCACTAGCTGATTTTCGAAGATTCATGATGATAGAAGCATATGATACGTGATGTAAGTGAAACACACATGACAAAAGTATCTGATGCTCCCGAGAGGGATAACATCTCATGAAGGGATCCATATAGTACCAATCCGTGTTACCAACGTGTCAGCATCAAGTAAGATAGTCTAAAGCAGGAAATATAATCCTAAACATGATATGAAATGATCAGAGAATGTACTCGCCTGATAACCTGAACAACTGATAAGTATAGGGGTCCAACTGAAGCCACAGAGTCCTATTTAAAGCAACACAGGTTACAAGGTGTTCAAGTTGTAATAAATAAATCTCTACAAGCAATCTATTTTATCCTAGGTTCTTCTAAGTCAAAACAACTCTAGGTCAACTCCGGCCAATAATCTAGTCAAACTAGGTCAAGTGTTGACTTACAGTTGACTTTAGGTCAACTGGTCAACTCTGGTCAAACAGGGTTAATTCTAGTCTAATTATTAAAGATATAACGTGTACGTCGTTATTCGTACGTCGAAACTTACGACACGCAAATCGAGATAAGAAGATCAACGGTAAAGTTAATAATCTTATTATAGAGATCCACGTGTCCATCTTGTCAATTCTAGCGATGTGAGATCACTGGAATTGACTGAGCTCAGTTTCGTTGTACTAATCCCGAAATACGAACATTATAAGAATTAATTATTAATTAATTATAAAAAGGTTAACTCAGAGAAATTATCAACAAACATTGTCGGACGATAAAATAAACATCGCCAACATGTCCAGAATGGTCAAATTAGCTAGGATAGCCTCCTCATCAGTCCAATTTGGACACAAGGGCAAAAAGGTAATTTCGGGTCAAAATGGTATCCGTGTCGGAGCCGTTTTGCACCGAAATACGTGCAAGAAAACAAGTCTATAAAATATAATAAATTATATGTCCACGAAACCAGAATGACGATACGAATCCAACGGTATCTCCAGAATTGGATTCCGTTGACCCGATCTCAATTTGGTCCGTTGAACAGAACTTAGAATTTTGGTTTGCACGGAAATACGTACCGGAGCCAATGTTCTCAAAACTCAACAAACTACATGTCAACGAGTCCAGAATGACGATACAAACTCAACGATATATCCGAAATTGGATTCCGATGAGCCGATCTCAAAATGACCCATTGATCCGGATATTGGTATCCGACTTGCACCGAAATACGTGCCGGATCCAATGTCCACCAAAACCTAGCAAATTATATGTCAACGAGCCCAGAATGACGATACGAACTCAATGGTATATCCGAAATTGGATTCTGATGATCCGGCGTCAAAAAGTCCCGTTGACCTGGACTATGGGACCCACTTTGCACCGAAAAACGTGTCGGGGCCCACGTCCTCCAAATCTAACAAATTTTATACGAAAACATGCCAGAACGATGCCACAAGTCTAATGGTGGTGTTAGAAATGAAATCTGGAGTCCCGTGTTCAAAAATGGAATTTTACAAGTTAAAAATTACGAATTCGGACGACCAACTTTGGCGTCGAATTCAACCAATAAAACAAGCTCACAATGAAACGAAACTGGAGGGATATATAGCAATAGGGTTATACCATCTTCGCACAGGAACTGGTAGTACGCCAAACGGAGCTGCGGTGGAGGAGGTACAAGCTGACGAAGTTTACTCCGCGAAACTGTCCAAAATTAATACAATTTAAACGGTCAACTTGGTGGCCGGTTTTGAGGCATCAAACGATAAAATCAACGGATAAAAATTGACAGGAGTGAAGGTGGATATACCGAGATTGGGACGGAGCAAAGAAATCGCCGATCCAACGGTCAAATTTCCGAAAAAACGTGCACGAAGTCGCTGCGATGGAACCCGAATTCTGGGTCGATCCCGCGCGCGTCACGACGGAATTTCGTGCGAAACGCACGAATCGCCTCGACGACGCGTCCCGAAGGACGGTGGCCACCATGGGGACAACCCCGGGGGTGCGCCCGGCCATGTGGGGATCGGCCACGCCGACCTCGGTGACCACGTCGACGGCGGGGCGCCCGAACGCGCGCGGCCAAGGGTGTTCCCGGCCGGCCATGGCGCACAGCAGCTGCTGTGCTTCTGCGGGAGGCGGTGCAGTTGCGAGCGGGGGCTGACCTGGCCGGACACGGCGAGGTGGTGGGCGGCGGCGCACGGCCACGCGCGCGATGGTGGTGGAAGTGAAAGGTTGAAGATGGAGGTGGTGGTGGTTATGATGGTGGTGATGAAATGGTTATTGATGGTGGTTTAAAGTGGGAGGAGGAGATAGAGTAGGCTGGTGGCGGTGGTGGCCGACAGCCTTGGGGTTGGTCGGAGGAGTTGTGGTCGGGCTCGGCCATGTGGGTTCGGGAATGGTGTTGGTGCTGGCTGTGCGTTTGAGAGGAAAGAGGGAGAGAGGTGAAATTAATGTGTGTGGAAAATAATTTAGAAAGGGAGAGAGAGAAAGAATAATTGATGAGAGAGGAAGAGAGAGAAAAGGGCTATTCCTATAAGTTAGGGCCGGCTACATGGCTGCTATAGGGATGGAGGGGAATTAATGGTGAGGATATACTTGGAGAAATCAAGGGCTAGAATGAATTGTAGGAGAAATTGGCCATTCCTATGGGGATTTTAAATAAACGAAAATTCTATCGAATATTAAAAATAGGTAGATAGGGTATTTAATATTTTTCAAGGATAATGCGCTGAGGGTGTCATGATGTAGGGTAGCACGAAGCTGGACTGGACTTGGTGGAGCCAGATTGGGTCAAAATCAGACATGGCAAAATAATCGAATTAAAATTAGGTGTTGATGATCATGGGTAAATAAGTAGCACATGGGGATTCCAATAAATGGGACACAAGTGTCATGCGGGTAGTAGGCTCAATGTGGGCCATGTCCATAATTGGGCTGACAGGTTTTGGTCGACAGGGTACCCACAAATCAAGTTGGAAAATGAATGTGACACCGTGGGGTAAAATAAAATCGGGTCACGTGTCAGGAAAGTTGTGCGAAGCAATTGGAGCACAAAATGGCGTATCTGAGTAGGACACGAAGGTCATGGGTGACGAGCATCTCGAGTAGATCATGCATGAGAAGTTGGTTTCAAGAAGCTGACTGGTCTGGTGCTCCAAATTCAAAAGTCACGGTAACGTGCTAATAATGATCAAGGAAAAGAGTGGGAAAATTAATTAATAATCAAATGGTCTAAATCGACCCGAAGTTGTACGAAGCAAAAAGAGTACAAGGGAACAAGTTTGGATGACACACTATATACCATCATGAAGGCAATCAAGTCCACTACAAAACTCGTGAAGAAGATTTCCAGAGTTGAACATCCCTGACACTCCAAATATCAAAGGCACGGAAAAACACATTTACAGATAAATAAACAGAATAAATTATTTAATAAAACTAAATAATCAGAAAAAAATAAAATAAAAATAAAAAATCAACCCAAAATTCAGGGTGCTCACATCCTACCCACCTTATAAAAATTTCGTCCTCGAAATTAAAATTGTTCATACTCCTTCTAGGTCAAACCCCCCACAATCAAGTCCCAAAACTTAAATAAACATACCATCAAAAAGGATGGCATACAGGGTCATGGCATACGGTGGTAGTGAAAGGCTCATCTAGGTATACTAGTCATGCTAAACCAAAACGGTCATAGGGTATCAAAACACACAAGCAATCTTGGGTGCTAAACTAGAAAAGATAAAGAAATAACAAATCATTAAAACTGTAAGGAAGTCTACCATTCTACACGAAAATTGGTATCATCATAAAAATAATAAAGAAAGGTAACTACCAATTATCTATAAAGGGTTCAAAAAATCAAAATCAAAAGTTAAGGAATGAAAGTCACTTACATGGAAATCCAATCACAATATGTATATATATAGAGGGTGTGTTAGAGAGGGAAAAGCTAGCATTATGTAAAGGTTATGTGGTTCGTGTGTGTATGGGTATATATGGACATGTTCATATGGTTAAATAGTAGGCATGGGTGTATATGAAATATACATGAAGAGTATAGGAGGATTTGGGTTTCAAAACAACGGCTATCAAGTTACACTACTCATGGCATATTGGTTAAACAATCTACAACACACAACCTATTTACTCATAACTGCATGGCTAACCATATACATATATATATAAAGAGGTAGAGACTTAGTTATGTATCTATATACATTATAACATGTATGCCTAACTCTATATATATACATCTGTATAGGTATATGAACATAACATAGAGAGGAAAGGTTATATTTACATGGCAGTGTATACTAAATTAGGGTGTGTGTGTCCTTGTACAGGGTATATCTTAGTATTGAAAGGTTAAAACCGGTTTTAGTCCAGCATTTACATACAAAATCTGAAAATAAGCTAACATTTAAACCAGTACAATATTAACATAATGCAAAAGCTAACATTTAAACCAGTGCAATATTAACATAATGCAATTTCAGAATCTAGGGGCTTGAACATCACAACCAACTTAATACTCCTAACACAACCTAACATGATGGAAATAAAATCCTAACATACTATCCACACATTTGTCTATGCATACAGTTCAATATTACATATTAAATATGAAAGTGAACAAACATAGGAATCAATGTAAAAATGTCAACATGTATTCAGTTTTAGGATTTTGGAGAAATTCGAACATCAGACCAACCCAATGTTTATCACAACCTAACATGTAAGAATACGAAACCTAAATTTATATCCCTACATGCCACAAGTATAGCTCAAAACATTACATTTAAAACAACAATTGAACTAACATTTAAAATCCAATATGAAGGGTTAATATACACACAGTCTTAGATTTGACAAATTCAAGCACAAAACTCAACTAAAATTTTTGAATTGAAACCCTACGTATAACATACATGTGCAATGATGTAAACATAACTAATAACATGAAATCTATATTTGAATTACGAATTTAAACTAGAAAAGCAGAAAATCAGAAATATTGGGATTTTCACAATTTAAACATCAACAACATATTAATATGTATTTAGATAGGTGGGAAATCAAGTGTAGCATGCATACGTGTCAGGCAAAGAGACTGTGTCCACTATATATATATTCTCATGTCCCAATATAAAAATCAATTTCTATATCAAGACCAACATTTAGATTCCTACCAAGATTGCAAGGTAGGTGATTGGTGAAATCGAGACAGTTTTATTATTATTATCATTATTTAATGCAATAATAATAGCAAGAAGAAATAATAATAAAATCTATTCTGCTTATCTGTTTAAAGGAAGAACCATTTGAAACCATAGCTATAATATCAAATCCAAGATAAGGTCTAGCAAAATTGTTGATTCATTGTATTAAGAAGGAATTCATAGTAAGAAGTTGCACAAGGTTCATAAAAATAGCTAAAGCTACTCCTAAGTTAAATAATGAGAAGCAAAACAAAACAAATAATAATTTCTTCCCATTTTTTTTGAAGGACTGAAACAAAAGTAGAGAAAACATGTTCGAAAATATTTAAGGTTCAATCTGATAATCATATGCGTCTATCCACAATCATGGTACTCTAAATCCTCGTCATACTAGTAAGCAAGGCTACGATAATCACAGAGTCCTCGACTTAGGCACATACCTCTAGAATCATGGTATTTAACATTTTCGCGATGCCGCTAGCTTGGCTGCGAAAACCTTAAATTCCCACACCCGAGAAATATATCCAAGTCAGACTATATGTCCTCACCATGCTGGCTAATGTGACTATAGAAGACTAGATTCCATAACTTAGATGACCTAGCCCATATAATTTCATCTTGACAAAAATTAAATTAAATCACAATGAATACCCAAAAGTCAAATTTATCAACGAACATCAAGATTCAAAAATGAACAAAAATCCTTCAAACCATATAAATACAAACTCGGATGCTATAGCTAACGTCAAGATTCAAAATTCAACAATCTTCCATCAAAATCAATAAATACAAACTCAAATTCAACAATAATCCATCAAAATCAAATTCAACAACAAAAAATAAAGATAAATCAAATCAAGGAAAGAGAGTTTTCAAATCGAAGTTAAATAAAATTCTCAAGGGTCGTCCCAGGAATCTCTCAAGGGATCCTAACTGTGATTGAGTATCTTCAAAAAATATATCCTAATCCTACTGCAGGCTGTAGTGGTACTCTAGTTCGAATACCACTACACTTCTAGTCTCGACCTGCATGGGCCACCACTAAAAACGTGTTACGACCCGCACCCTAGAGTAAGGGTACGAGAACGTAACAACGTCCAGCCTACGCCACAGTGTCGGCGGTAGAACGCTGTCCTAGGTCTCATGCATTTAACAGTATAAGGCTAAGCAGTTTATACTCCCCGAATGGGGGTGACATAGCAGATACAGTCTCAATCACAACTAAGGTAGAGCAAGATAAAAGATAGGTAAAACATGAAATCTAAAAGAGATACATCAGATAGAAGCCTAAGTGTCTAAGATACACAACCCCAGAAATACATCTCAAAGCTCAAATACAGTAATCCATAAAATAAATACAACTCCAGACAACTGAAAATAGCTAACTAAACAACCTCTAATGTGTCTCCTCTAGGCTAGCAGGCAACCTCCAGGCTATCTGTAAAATTTATCAACAGGTCCAGTCAGGACAGGAGCGAGCACAATACATCTCAATAAGTCATAACATGAAAGAAAATGTAATCATGCTAGAGAATAAAATACAGGATCTGAAGAAATAGCATAATATAAAAGAGAGACTGTAAGTAAATATCTATGATATATATAAAGAGAGACAGTGCTAGTGATTCAGAGTACTGGATAAACATGTGAATGGCTAAGGACTGATTCATGATTACACTACTTGGAATTGATTCATGATTACACTACTTGGATTTATTCACATGTTCATTTATACTCCCCCATCCCCAATCAATACACAAGGATCCATTCAAGTTACGTTAAGATTCATGATTATAATACGTTGCCCATAAAGGGTGATTCATGAATTGATTCGTGAAGGCTCGGTGATCATGAGGGTACATGA
This sequence comes from Iris pallida, assembly GCA_029216955.1. Lineage (NCBI taxonomy): Eukaryota > Viridiplantae > Streptophyta > Magnoliopsida > Asparagales > Iridaceae > Iris > Iris pallida. The sequence continues at coordinate 2,393,615 of JANAVB010025600.1, forward strand.
GCCACTAGCTGATTTCCGAAGATTCATGATGATAGAAGCATATGATACGTGATGTAAGTGAAACACATATGACAAAAGTATCTGATGCTCCCGAGAGGGATAACATCTCATGAAAGAATCCTTATAGTACCAATCCATGTTACCAACGTGTCAGCATCAAGTAAGATAGTCTAAAGCAGGAAATATAATCCTAAACATGATATAGAATGATCGGAGAATGTACTCGCCTGATAACCTGAACAGCTGATAAGTATAGGGGTCCAACTGAAGCCACAGAGTCCTATTTAAAGCAACACAGGTTACAAGGTATTCAAGTTGTAATAAATAAATCTCTACAAGCAATCTATTTTATCCTAGGTTCTTCTAAGTCAAAACAACTCTAGGTCAACTCTGGCCAATAATCTAGTCAAACTAGGTCAAGTGTTGACTTATAGTTGACTTTAGGTCAACTGGTCAACTCTAGTCAAATAGGGTCAATTCTAGTCTAATTATTAAAGATATAACGTGTACGTCGTTATTCGTATGTCGAAACTTACGACACACAAATCGAGATAAAAAGATCAACGGTAAAGTTGATAATCTTATTATAGTGATCCACATGTCCATCTTATCAATTTTAGCGATGTGAGATCACTGGAATTGACTGGGCTCAGTTTCGTTGTACTAATCCCGAAATACGAACATTATAAGAATTAATTATTAATTAATTATAAAAAGGTTAACTCAGAGAAATTATCAACAAACATTGTCGGACGATAAAATAAACATCGCCAACGTGTCCAGAATGGTCAAATTAGCTAGGATAGCCTCCCCATCGGTCCAATTGGACACAAGGGCAAAAAGGTAATTTCGGATCAAAACGGTATCCGTGTCGGAGCCGTTTTGCACCAAAATATGTGCAAGAAAACAAGTCTATAAAATATAACAAATTATATGTTCACGAAACCAGAATGACGATACGAACCCAACGGTATCTCCAGAATTGGATTCCGTTGACCCGATCTCAATTTGGTCCTTTAACCAGAACTTAGAATTCCGGTTTGTACAGAAATACGTGTTGGAGTCAATGTTCTCAAAACTCAGCAAACTACATGTCAACGAGTCCAGAATTACGATACGAACTCAACGGTATATCCGGAATTGGATTCCGATGAGCCGATCTCAAAATGACCCGCTGATCAGGATATTGGTATCCGACTTGCACCGAAATACGTGCCGGATCCAATGTCCACCAAAACCTAGCAAATTATATGTCAACGAGTCCAGAATGACGATACGAACTTAACGGTATATCCGGAATTGGATTCCGATGAGTCAACGTCAAAAAGTCCCGTTGACCCGGACTGTGGGACCCACTTTGTACCGAAAAATGTGCCGGAGCCCACGTCCTCCAAATCTAACAAATTTTATATAAAAATATGCCAGAACGATGCCACAAGTCTAATGGTGGTGTCAGAAATGAAATCTGGAGTCCCGTGTTCAAAAATAGAATTTTACAAGTTGGAAATTACGAATTCGGACGACCAACTTTGGCGTCGAATTCAACCAATCAAAAAAGCTCACAATGAAACGAAACTGGAGGGGTAGCAAGAGGGTTATACCAGGTTCGCACAAGAACTGGTAGCACACCAAATGGAGCTGCGGTGGAGGAGGTACAAGCTGACGAAATTGACCCCGCGAAACTGTCCAAAATTAATACAATTTAAACGGTCAACTTGGTGGCCGGTTTTGAGGCAACAAACGATAAAATTAATGGATGAAAATTGACAGGAGTGATATACCGAGATTGTGACGGAGCGAAGAAATTGTCGATCCAACGGTCGGATTTCCGAGAAAACGTGCACGAAGTCGCTGCGACGGAACGCAAATTCTGGGTCGATCCCGCGCGCGTCACGATGGAACTTCGTGCGAAACGTATGAATCGCCTCGACGGTGCATCCCGGAGGACGGTGGCTGCCATGGGGACAACCCCGGGGGTGCGCCCGGCCATGTGGGGGTCGGCCACGCCGACCCCGGTGACCATGTCGGCGGCGGGGCGCCCGAACGCGCGCGTCCAAGGGTGTTCCCGGCCGGCCATGGCGCACAGCAGCTGCTGTGCTGCTGCGGGAGGCGGTGCAGTTGCGAGCGGGAGCTGATTTGGCCGGGCATGGCGAGGCGGTGGGCGGCGGTGCGCGGCCACGCGCGCGGTGGTGTTAGAAGTGAAAGGTTGAAGATGGAGATGGTGGTGGTTATGATGGTGGTGATGAAATGATTATTGATGGTGGTTTAAAGTGGGAGGAGGAGATGGAGTAGGCTGGTGGCGGTGGTGGCCGACGGCCTGGGGGTTGGCCGGAGGAGTTGTGGTCGGGCTCGGCCATGTGGGTTCGGGAATGGTGTTGGTGCTGGCTGTGCGTTTGAGAGGGAAGAGAGAGAGAGGTGAAATTAATGTGTGTGGGAAATAATTTAGAAAGGGAGAGAGAGAAAGAATAATTGATGAGAGAGGAAGAGAGAGAAAAAGGGCCATTCCTAGAAGTTAGGGCCGGCTACATGGCTGCTATAGGGATGGAGGGGAATTAATGGTGAGGATATACTTGGAGAAATCAAGGGCTAGAATGAATTGTAGAGGAAATTGGCCATTCCTTTGGGGATTTTAAATAAACAGAAATTCCATCGAATATTAAAAATAGGTAGATAGGGTATTTAATATTTTTCAAGGATAATGAGCTGAGGGTGTCATGATGTAGGGTAGCACGAAGCTGGGCTGGACTTGGTGGAGCCGAATTGGGTCAAAATCAGACATGGCGAAATAATCAAATTAAAATTAGGTGTTGATGATCATGGGTAAATAAGTAGCACATGGGGATTCCAATAAATGGGACACAAGTGTCATATGGGTAGTAGGCTCAATGTGGGCCATGTCCATAATTGGGCTGACAGGTTTTGGTCGACAGGTGTCACGACCCGCACCCGTATTTCGGATACGAGACGTGTCCAAGTCCAGCCTACGCCGCAGTGTCGGCGGTAGAACGCTGTTTAGTACATGAACAAGTCACAGAGGCAATCTAGATCTCATCCACAAAATATGATACAAGTCACTAACACAAAATGGAACTGAATAAAGAATGATAATATATAAAATGAAGTATCCAGCTCATCCTGAATCCAGGTCACGTCCGGTGGACACAAATCTACTACCAGTAGACGGAACAAAAATAATACAGAAAATGGAAATAATCGAGTCAAAACTGCTAATCATCAAAGTACCCTCGTCTGTAATAGTACCGTGGTCTAACACTGGCTCAATCCTGCTCGCGTGCACCTGGCTCAATACTCGGCTGAACCTGAAGAGATCATCAGGTCCTCAGAGGACTAGCAAGATACATAATATACAAGCCAACATGTAACAGTACAATTATACAAAGAAGTGAGAAACAATCGAGAGACGAAAAGAACTAAACACAAGATCTAAACGCAAGGATCCTAAGACACTGGCATGCCATACTAGAAATGGCTGGCTATAAACTGCAGTCAAGGCAAGTACTCACAATCTATAATGTCTCAATCGCAGTCAAGGCAAGTACTCACAACCAAGACAGTAGCCAATCCTAGTATAAAACCTTATAGACCGTAGCCAAGGTAAGTACTCACAATCTATAGAATATCAAAGTCAAGTCCAACTCAAGTCATGTCAAGTCAAGTCAAGTCAAGTTATAATCTAGTCGAGGGAATCAAAGTGTAGGACGAGACAACTCTATCAAGCAATACGTATGAGACTATCACAGTGTAACAGGTAGAAAATATCATAACAGAAAATGAACAAGAAACTAGAAACATGTAAAGTAAAACTTTGACAGGATGAGTGTACAAGACATGGAATAAAGCAATCACGAAAGTAAGAAAAAGAATAGCAGCGAGAAGGTGAACATGCATATAAAATGTATTGTACGAGTTGGCAAGGTATACTTGCCTATGGTCCTGAGTTGGTGGTACGAGTCCAGTGCCGAGTTGGAGTCCAAGTAACCTGTTTTATGTATTATGTCTAAATCAACACATGAACTAAGCAAAATAAAGCTATTTTGAATTATTGTTAAATACCCCATACATTTTTCCAAGTGGCCTTTAATAGGCTTGGGTGGTCCCTACCCAACTACTCTATGTATACATGAATGACACTCTATGTTCTCTCTAGAGACCACGCACACACATGATTTACATGAACTGTTAATTCCCCTACTGTTTAATACACATGCTATCCTAACATCAGCATATGTTCAGATAACCCACCCATACATGTTCTATTGACTGATTTACCCACAACTCTTCTACTGAACCCACTGTCTAGGCAGATATCCTCTATACTCTGGTATAGTCCCACTCATTACCTACTCATATACAGGTATCTGAATTACCTGTATTGATTTACCCTTATGCACACAATTTGACATGGACATCTTGTAACCTATACATATACTCTAACTTACCAGGTTAGGTAATACTAGTGCTTATTATTACCAGATTCTTGTACTCTTACATATGTTTATGGATAACCATGTATTCCATGACACAGCTCACACCCCTCTACTTCTTATTGACATTTCTTGGAACCCTCTACTCTAGCACTCTATTTCTCATTACTGGAGTTTTACTGGGGCACCCTTGCATATACTCCCTTTCATTCTTCTTAGTGTTAATTCCTTTTAATTTATATATAATAAAGTTCTAGTTACCAAGTATACTGAGACTGCTGCCTGCCCTTAGCAGCACCTTAGCGCAGGTGAACATTATATTTGTACCTGGATTTAACCTATGATACTTCTCCATCTAAACTCCTAACAGACAACTTGTTCTCTGTTAGCTGAACCCAATATATGATGTACGTGTGTAGAGGATTCCTTCTACATATCTACACAGTTCCCATGATACCCATTCACATTTGCCCCCCACTTGAGTCATCCACAAGGCCAAGAAATGCATTCCCGAGTTCACCAAGGGCAGCACTCCCATGGAGCCACATGCCACTGACAATGTCTATTGCTTTGTCCAACTTTCCATTCTTGCATAGACCATTGATAACGATATTGCAGCTTATGATATCCATACCATATCCTTTCTCGTTCATCTTCTGCAGCAACTTCTCAGCCTCCACGGTCCTTCCCTCTTTCCATAGACTCTGAAGCAATACATTGCAGGTAAAAGAATTTGGTAAGCAACCACTCCTTATTGTCTCATCTGCAAACAGAGCAAGGTCCATAGCCTTTATGATGCCTAAAATATGGACTGAACAATGCATATGGTGCTCTTAGGGACTGACACCGTGTAAATTCCTTTACTCCTCAACCTTCACTGCTAAAGAAAAGTAAAACAACATATGTATGCCTAAATCAGAAATGAAATATGAGGACTGATCAAATGCAGGCAACCTATTACGCAAGGACTAAACATTGCCTATGAACCCAAGTACACTCCATAAGACAGCCTGTGCTGCCCTTGGTACACCCATCTGCGCACAACCTCTCACCTGGGTATGAGTTGCCTTGTGTTTATGGCTAAGATCATAGCCTGCTATAGGCTACACCACACTGCACTCAGGAAATCCCCTCCTATCTATATCTACTGACTTGCATACACCCTGCATAATATCTTCCTCTTAATAATTTATGCTACACTGCCTTCACCTATGTCTATAACACAACCACATCTATTACTCTTTGCATAGATGCATCTATGCACCATATTCACAACTTTCAGATTTTGAATCACACACACAACTTGGACCCCTATTTTTTTGCTGCACCAAAAATCTGGAACCCACCACCAAAGTTTGTGCTATTATATGCAGTTTTACTAATCGGGGAGTGCAGAGCACCAATGACCCAACTAACCTGCTACCAATTCAGAGGCACATACACTGGACCCTAACTTATACAAAGTGCTCACACAATCGTGTCCCTTGCTAATTGCAGTCCCCTGCACAACTCGTGTATCCCGCGGCTGTCTAAGTCCTCTGTTTTTCGAAGTCCTGATACTCACCCTTTTGTTGCAACTATCTTAATTTTCCTATATTGCATCAGTAGAAAAGCAACATATTATACTTAGTTGTTCCATTACAATCTTCACATCTTCATAGCCTTAAAAATAGAGATGGAGAATAAGAACAGCAACAGTAGTAGCAATATATAGTGCCTGGTTGGTCTAAGGTGCCAGATTAAGGTTCTGGTGTAGATGAGTTGAGGGTATGCATACAGAGGTTTCCTACTAGTACTCCATCATGAAACTGCAGTACTCTTGCTGCATCTTGGCCATGTATAGGCACCATTCGAACTTTCCTGTCCTTATCCTACTCACGATGTTTCGACCATCTCCTTTATTGTTTTAATCTCAGACTTGGTTACCTCTTCATCTAGTTTTGTTTAGGAATTAACGCAAACACTTCTAACCCATTTATTCGTGGTAACTAAATAAAACTTAAGAGATCATAAGGGTTGATAGATGAAGGATAAGGACTACCTGTTGATTTGCTTCGATCCTGTAGGGAGTCTCCTCGACTTCAAAAGGGGAGAACTGGAAGAACTCGGCCAAGAATTCTAGGGTTTTATGGGAGGCTAAGGCATCAAGCAATCTACATATTTATACAGGCTAATTTGATTCCAATTGAGATAAGGAGGAAAAATTCGATCTTATCAAAGCCTGCTTCTGGCTTTGGCCGTTTGGGAGAGGTGGGAATACAGGATTTAAATTGAATGGGTTTTGAATCGCCCAATTCTGTCCAGGTCCCTATTAGTTTAAGTATTGCAAGGAGACCCCTCCACCATACTTTCAATAAATAAAGTCTTACACTATGTAATAGATATTTACATATGTTAATCTAATAAGTCTATGATTTATTCAATATTTTAGCAATATTAATGACAAAAAGACAACAAAAAAAATAACTAAATAAATAAATAAATAGGAGAATTGGGCTAAGGGCTCACAAACCTACCCACCTTGAAATAATTTCGTCCTCGAAATTCAAATAAAGTTGTGATATAAATGAATAGTCAAAAACTTGTTGCCACTAAAATATTTTCTTGTTTTCACAAAATCTAATATAGAACCCTCTCAATGGTACTTATTACTATAATCTATTATGAACTTCCGTCAGCTCCTCCTTGTAGTGCTAGCTCATCCTCCATGCTCATGGCAAAAGCTTGCCCTCCTGGTGCTACAAGTCGACGTCTGGGGCAATCTCACAGCTGATGCTGATCCGAGCCACAGTTTAAACGTTGGCCCAGTCTCCGGCGGCAGTCGCTCTCGCTGTGTCCCTTCTTTCTGCAATGCTGACATGTTGGAAGTTCTCGATTCGAGGCGTCTCTTGGCTGTTGAGGTTGCTGCTGTACTGGAATGTTGGGGTGTTTCACCGCTCCTGTTCGGCTGCTGCCTCCTCCATACGTGTCTCGGTCTCTCTTCCTTTTGTGCTTCAATTCTGTCTCTATCGCCTGTGCGACCTTCAAGATCTTCTCGTAAGTTGTGGCCTGGCTGGTGGCGATGGCTATGCGGATTTCATATGAAAGTCCTTTTCTGAACTTCTTGGCTTTAGTTGCAGGGGTCAGGGCGTCTGCAAAGCGGCTGAGGCGTGCGAACTCTGCGGTGTATTCGTCGACGGAGAGGTTGCCCTGTTCCAGACTCTCGAACTCGTTCTCCAACTCTTCACGGACTGCTTCAGGAAAGAACTTTGTCTTGAACAGCTCCTTGAACTCCTCCCAAGTCACGTCTGGCACGGTGAACCGAGGCTCGTCTCTGTACCACGTGTGGGCGACGTCGTAGAGCTGCATGCCAGCATTCTTGACCTTCAGGTCTTCTGGAACTCGAGCCCTCCGAAGGTTGCGGTCTATGTTCTCTAGCCACTCATCCGCGTAGAGAATCCCTTCCGTTCCTTTGAATTCTCTGGGCCTAAGGTCCGTAAAATTCTTGGAAGTTTCAGGGCACGGTCGTGGAGCATCTCTAGTCTGGATAGCCTCCCTCAAGGTGTCGCTGAAAACGTCAGCCTGTCGCATCTGAGAGGTCATCATCTGCTGGAAGATCCCAAGAAGCGTGGCGTTGTCCAGCGCAGGTGGCGGAGGCAGAACATGTGCTGGATGTCCGGCAGGCACTGGATACGTCGCTGGTGCAGGGCGCATGGTAGGTGCTGGATGTGGACATTATGCTGGCTGGAAGGGTGCAGGCTGATGGAAGGGTGCTGGTGGAGGAAAATTGTCTCTGCGGAATCTCGAATATTGCGTTTGAGCCGGGTCGCCCTGGTGAGTAAGCTGGCCTCCCTGCGTTGGCGGAGTCATGTACGAGAAGAATCCTCCTGTAGCCAGTGGGGTGTTCAGGAAAGCGTTATTTCTGCCTTGAGAATCCATTCACTGCAATAACAGAAAATATTAGATGGCACGAAGATTTCAAGCAGGATGCAAGTCAAGGATTCAATGAAAAAATAGAGGTCAATAGTGAGTCAAGACATGTGGATAAAATCCTAAGTTTCTAATCCTATGTGCAGGCTCACGACGGCACAGTGATGTAACCGCAGTGATTAACGTAGACCTGCATGGGCCACCAAAAAACTTGTCACGACCCGCACCCGTATTTCAGATACGAGACGTGTCCAAGTCCAGCCTACGCCGCAGTGTCGGCGGTAGAACGCTGTCTAGTACATGAACAAGTCACAGAGGCAATCTAGATCTCATCCACAAAATATGATACAAGTCACTAACACAAAATGAAACTGAATAAAGAATGATAATATATAAAATGAAGTATCCAGCTCATCCTGAATCCGGGTCACGTCCGGTGGACACAAATCCACTACCAGTAGACGGAATAAAAATAATACAGAAAATGGAAATAATCGAGTCAAAACTGCTAATCATCAAAGTACCCTCGTCTGCAATAGTACCGTGGTCCAACACTGGCTCAATCCTGCTCGCGTGCACCTGGCTCAATACTCGGCTAAACCTGAAGAGATCATCAGGTCCTCAGAGGACTAGCAAGATACATAATATACAAGCCAACATGTAACAGTACAATTATACAAAGAAGTGAGAAACAATCGAGAGACGAAAAGAACTAAACACAAGATCTAAACGCAAGGATCCTAAGACACTGGCATGCCATACTAGAAATGGCTAGCTATAAACTGCAGTCAAAGCAAGTACTCACAATCTATAATGTCTCAATCGCAGTCAAGGCAAGTACTTACAACCAAGACAGTAGCAAATCCTAGTATAAAACCCTATAGACCGTAGCCAAGGTAAGTACTCACAATCTATAGAATGTCAAAGTCAAGTCCTACTCAAGTCATGTCAAGTCAAGTCAAGTTATAATCTAGTCGAGGGAATCAAGGTGTAGGACGAGACAACTCTATCAAGCAATACGTATGAGACTATCACAGTGTAACAGGTAGAAAATATCATAACAGAAAATGAATAAGAAACTAAAAACATGTAAAGTAAAACTATGACAGGATGAGTGTACAAGACATGGAATAAAGCAATCACGAAAGTAAGAAAAAGAATAGCAGCGAGAAGGTGAACATGCATATAAAATGTATTGTACGAGTTGGCAAGGTATACTTGCCTATGGTCCTGAGTTGGTGGTACGAGTCCAGTGCTGAGTTGGAGTCCAAGTAACCTGTTTTATGTATTATGTCTAAATCAACACATGAACTAAGCAAAATAAAGCCATTTTGAATTATTGTTAAATACCCCATATATTTTTCCAAGTGGCCTTTAATAGGCTTGGGTGGTCCCTACCCAACTACTCTATGCATACATGAATGACACTCTATGTTCTCTCTAGAGACCACACACACACATGATTTACCTGAACTGTTAATTCCCCTACTGTTTAATACACATGCTATCCTAACATCAGCATATGTTCAGATAACCCACCCACACATGTTCTATTGACTGATTTACCCACAACTCTTCTACTGAACCCACTGTCCAGGCAGATATCCTCTATACTCTGGTATAGTCCCACTCATTACCTACTCATATACAGGTATCTGAATTACCTGTATTGATTTACCCTTATGCACACAATTTGACATGGACATCTTGTAACCTATACATATACTCTAACTTACCAGGTTAGGTAATACTAGTGCTTGTTATTACCAGATTCTTGTACTCTTACATATGTTTATGGATAACCATGTATTCCATGACACAGCTCACACCCCTCTACTTCTTATTGACATTTCTTGGAACCCTCTACTCTAGCACTCTATTTCTCATTACTGGAGTTTTACTGGGGCACCCTTGCATATACTCCCTTTCATTCTTCTTAGTGTTAACTCCTTTTAATTTATATATGATAAAGTTCTAGTTACCAAGTACACTGAGACTGCTGCCTGCCCTTAGCAGCACCTTAGCGCAGGTGAACATTACATTTGTACCTGGATTTAACCTATGATACTTCTCCATCTAAACTCCTAACAGACAACTTGTTCTCTGTTAGCTGAACCCAATATATGATGTACGTGTGTAGAGGATTCCTTCTACATATCTACACAGTTCCCATGATACCCATTCACATTTGCCCCCCACTTGAGTCATCCACAAGGCCAAGAAATGCATTCCCGAGTTCACCAAGGGCAGCACTCCCATGGAGCCACATGCCACTGACAATGTCTATTGCTTTGTCCAACTTCCCATTCTTGCATAGACCATTGATAACGATATTGCAGCTTATGATATCCATACCATATCCTTTCTCGTTCATCTTCTGCAGCAACTTCTCAGCCTCCACGGTCCTTCCCTCTTTCCATAGACTCTGAAGCAATACATTGTAGGTAAAAGAATTTGGGAAGCAACCACTCCTTATTGTCTCATCTGCAAACAGAGCAAGGTCCATAGCCTTTATGATGCCTAAAATATGGACTGAACAATGCATATGGTGCTCTTAGGGATTGACACCGTGTAAATTCCCTTACTCCTCAACCTTCACTGCTAAAGAAAAGTAAAACAACATATGTATGCCTAAATCAGAAATGAAATATGAGGACTGATCAAATGCAGGCAACCAATTACGTAAGGACTAAACATTGCCTATGGACCCAAGTACACTCCATAAGACAGCCTGTGCTACCCTTGGTACACCCATCTGCGCACAACCTCTCACCTGGGTATGAGTTACCTTGTGTTTATGCCTACAATCATAGCCTGCTATAGGCTACACCACACTGCACTCAGGAAATCCCCTCCTATCTATATCTACTGACTTGCATACACCCTGCATAATATCTCCCTCTTAATAATTTATGCTACACTGCCTTCACCTATGTCTATAACACAACCACATCTATTACTCTTTGCACAGATGCATCTATGCACCATATTCACAACTTTCAGATTTTGAATCACACACACAACTTGGACCCCTATTTTTTTGCTGCACCAAAAATCTGGAACCCACCACCAAAGTTTGTGCTATTATATGCAGTTTTACTAATCGGGGAGTGAAGAGCACCAATGACCCAACTAACCTGCTACCAATTCAGAGGCACATACACTGGATCCTAACTTGTACAAAGTGCTCACACAATCGTGTCCCTTGCTAATTGCAGTCCCCTGCACAACTCGTGTATCCCGCGGCTGTCTAAGTCCTCTGTTTTTCGAAGTCCTGATACTCACCCTCTTGTTGCAACTATCTTAATTTTCCTATATTGCATCAGTAGAAAAGCAACATATTATACTTAGTTGTTCCATTACAATCTTCACATCTTCATAGCCTCAAAAATAGAGATGGAGAATAAGAACAACAACAGTAGTAGCAATATATAGTGCCTGGTTGGTCTAAGGTGCCAGATTAAGGTTCTGGTGTAGATGAGTTGAGGGTATGCATACAGAGGTTTCCTACTAGTACTCCATCATGAAACTGCAGTACTCTTGCTGCATCTTGGCCATGTATAGGCACCATTCGAACTTCCCTGTCCTTATCCTACTCACGATGTTTCGACCATCTCCTTTATTGTTTTAATCTCAGACTTGGTTACCTCTTCATCTAGTTTTGTTTAGGAATTAACGCAAACACTTCTAACCCATTTATTCGTGGTAACTAAATAAAACTTAAGAGATCATAAGGGTTGATAGATGAAGGATAAGGACTACCTGTTGATTTGCTTCGATCTTGTAGGGAGTCTCCTCGAATTCGAGAGGGGAGAACTGGAAGAACTCGGCCAAGAATTCTAGGGTTTTATGGGAGGCTAAGGCATCAAGCAATCTACATATTTATACAGGCTAATTTGATTCCAATTGAGATAAGAAGGAAAAATTCGATCTTATCAAAGCCTGCTTCTGGCTTTGGCCGTTTGGGAGAGGTGGGAATACAGGATTTAAATTGAATGGGTTTTGAATCGCCCAATTCTGTCCAGGTCCCTATTAGTTTAAGTATTGCAAGGAGACCCCTCCACCATACTTTCAATAAATAAAGTCTTACACTATGTAATAGATATTTACATATATTAATCTAATAAGTCTATGATTTATTCAATAGTTTAGCAATATTAATGACAAAAAGACAACAAAAAAAATAACTAAATAAATAAATAGGAGAATTGGGCTAAGGGCTCACAAACCTACCCACCTTGAAATAATTTCGTCCTCGAAATTCAAATAAAGTTGTGATATAAATGAATAGTCAAAAACTTGTTGCCACTAAAATATTTTCTTGTTTTCACAAAATCTAATATAGAACCCTCTCAATGGTACTTATTACTATAATCTATTATGAACTTCCGTCAGCTCCTCCTTGTAGTGCTAGCTCAACCTCCATGCACATGGCAAAAGCTTGCCCTCCTGGTGCTACAAGTCGACGTCTGGGGCAATCTCGCAGCTGATGCTGATCCGAGCCACAGTTTAAACATTGGCCCAGTCTCCGGCGGCAGTCACTCTCGCTGTGTCCCTTCTTTCTGCAATGCTGACATGTTGGAAGTTCTCGATTCAAGTCGTCTCTTGGCTGTTGAGGATGCTGCTGTGCTGGAATGTTGGGGTGTTTCACCGCTCCTGTTCGGCTGCTGCCTCCTCCATACGTATCTCGGTCTCTCTTCCTTTTGTGCTTCAATTCTGTCTCTATCGCCTGTGCGACCTTTAAGATCTTCTCGTAAGTTGTGGCCTGGCTGGTGGCGATGGCTATGCGGATTTCATATGAAAGTCCTTTTCTGAACTTCTTGGCTTTAGCTGCAGGGGTCAGGGCGTCTGCAAAGCGGCTGAGGCGTGCGAACTCTGCGGTGTATTCGTCGACGGAGAGGTTGCCCTATTCCAGACTCTCGAACTCGTTCTCCAACTCTTCACGGGCTGCTTCAGGAAAGAACTTCGTCTTGAACAGCTCCTTGAACTCCTCCCAAGTCACGTCTGGCGCGGTGAACCGAGGCTCGTCTCTGTACCACGTGTGGGCGACGTCGTAGAGCTGCATGCCAGCATTCTCGACCTTCAGGTCTTCTGGAACTCGAGCCCTCCGAAGGTTGCGGTCTATGTTCTCGACCTTCAGGTCTTCTGGAATACAAATAAGTATCGAGGTGCAACGTTATATAATAGATCCTATCGGTAGATGATGTTGTCGTATGAATAACAAGTTTGGTGGAATATAGAATTGTTAGATTATGACTTAGCTAATGAGTGATGATATATCCACTAAGATGAACGATATACGAATGCTAGATGAATGGTGCCATAGAGATCGGATCGATGCATGAATAATAAATCTTCATATGGAATCACAAGGAGATAATGCAAAACGAATATTGATGCTTAACGTAGATTACTAAGATATGACCGCGTTGGGAGCTAGTGAAAATTCATAAAGGATGCTTTCGGAAGAAAGACGATTATCTAGTTGCCTTATTTTGTTGGTTAAAAGAGTACAAACAATATCGATGTGTAACGCCCAGTCCCAAAATATGTATGACTAGGAACGTAGACATGCCAGCTGTATACATACGAAGTACACTCCAATATATGGAAACCTCGTACGAATACATAAGCTGTAAAATACAGTAGAACTATAACTAATCTCATCCACACAAAATAAATGAATAAAAGATATCATATAATGATAATGAACTGTCTTGATACAATATGTTGGGCGGAGACAAATCTACTACCAACAAATGAAAAAAAATACTTGATATACAAAAGAATGAATTTGGCGAGCGAAGCGAAGACGATCCAAACGCAATCAACCTCGAAGAAATAGCAATGATCATGGCTAGAGCTAGAACACCTGCGAAAGACAAGAGTACACACCTGACGAGATAACCAGGTCCTCAGAGGGACGTAACAAGACACATAATATCATGCCATATAAACTGAATAAATATTGCTCAAATAAATAAGTCAATTGAATTATAACATGGTCCAATACACACCTATTGAACTAGCTTACCATCCTCCCAACCAAACAAGGACAGGAGATGGTAAACTAATTCACAGTGACATATCTTTCCATGCTAAGAATCCAATATGGTATCCGGACCCCAACAAGGTTCAATACCTTCTCATCGAAGTAGTAAGTCACACCTACAACCAAACAAGGACAAGATGTGACGAACTAATCCGCAAGAAGTTATTGTTCCAAGCCATGGTCAGATACAAGTACCCAAACCAAAAGTACTCGTGCCTAACGTATAAGGTAGCCTAACCAGTCTAAGTGAATGCAGTTTTAAGAACAGTTCATGGTCGCATGAGTACCGGGTCAAGTCAAGAAAATATCAATACAGTACCTCAGTAGCGAGTCACAACACCATATACTATTCTTCAGTATCGAACTAGTCTATAGCATGTAGTCTATCTATCGTTCCTCAGTAGCGAGCGAGTCTACGATAGATAGGGTGGTAGTCAACTTCCAATCATGTTCTTCCCGCCCAATGCCAACTCATAATTGCTAAGTCTTCTAGCATGCAATTCTATTAGCAGTTATTTTCTAACGTACGGCTTATACGTACTGGTGGCCAGCCAATCACGCATGTCCGAGTTCTATATGTGACTCACAACAACGTGGTATAAATGTGTCAAGGCCTATGAATGCAACACACACGGTGGTCCCTTAAATCTAGGTTTAATGTGTGAGAAAAATAATATATAGCAGGAAATGTAAATGAACAGTAAGTTCTAACAGGTTATGCCATGTATCACAATTTATTTTGCATAAAAAAATAATAAATGCATGAAATATGAGCTAAAATAAATATACAACAAATGGCAAGGTGTCTTGCCTGGTAGGACGTCTGGTGTGCTGCGATGATCAAGGTGGCATGAACGGTGACTTCGGGTAACAACTACACAAGGAGACCTCTGATGGTGGCACGGACAGTTCCATTAGGTTCAAAAGGGTCAAATTAGTTAGGGTGGTCATAAGGTAGTCTTGAATTTGCGAGGGAACATGAATAATGGAATTTAGTCAGGGACCAGAAGGATAGTCGAAGAAAATTTGGATAAATAATATATATAAATTTTTTGAAAACTATTTATAATACCAGGAAATAAAATTATATATAAGAATCCAATTAATTTATTTATTTAGTACAAAACTATTTCAAGTTTAATAGGCCCAAATATAGACTTTACTAATCCAAATAAAACATCTATTTAACTAAATCACAAAAATATTTAATAGTAGCTATATCTACAAAATTAAGTTCAATAATTAAAATAAGGTTTGGAAATAAGGTTTTCTAGTAAAACCATTTTTAGAATACCCTAAAATATTTTAGTACATAGTTTAGGCTAAGAAAAATTCTATATTTATACGTTTTTGGAATATCGATAATAATGTTTAAAACTAATGATCATAATTACTAAAATAATACTCGTCAATATACAATATTTATATACATCTCCGTTTAAATATATTTTTGTATACATGGGTTTTACCAAAATATCTATGCTAAATTCACATAATAATAATAATAATAATAATAATAATAATAATAATAATAATAATAATAATAATAATAATAATAATAATAATAATAATAATATTCCTAATAATAATAATAAAATTTTTATCAGTTAACAGTCAAATTTAAAAAAAACAAAACAACATACTGGTTTCTCTCTTCAGTAGAGAAACAAATAATAAAAGAGAAAAAGTAACAAAGGGTTACTTAAGAGAGTAGCAGAGAGAGAGAGAGAGAAATGAGTGAAGGGAAAAGGGGGTTTTGAGCGTGGGAGAGAGAGAAGTGATCGGGAGAGCGGGAGTGAGAGTGGGAAGGAGAGAAAAGAAGTCGGGGGAGACGCGACGCCGATGTTCGGGGGCGGTGCTGGTCGCCGGAGGAAAGCGGAGGAGCGGTGCATGCGCGGCTCGCGGTGGAGGGAAGTGAGGAGCGGGGGAGAGCGGGATCCGGTCGGCGGAGGGTTTTTTGGGAGAAGGGTTTCACGGAGGGGCTTCACCGAGCTCGACCGGTGCACGTCGCCGGACGATCGTGACGATGGGGAGGCTGGAAGGGTACGAGGCGGTCTCGCCGTCGCACGTGGAGGATAGCGGCGGTGGGAGTCGCCAGGTCACAAATGGTCGGGAAAGGCTGGTCGGGCTCGCGGTTCCGGGGCGCGCAGGAGACAGTAGATGGGAGGCAGAGTCGTGCGGCAGTCGACATGCGTACACGGCCCGCCGGAGATGTCGAGGCAGAGGCGAGGTGAGTTAGGGTTGGTTTTTGCGTTTTGGGGTTTTTCCTTGTCTTTGGTTTGGTGGTGATTTTTGATGGGGTGGCGGTGGTCGGCCAAACCGGTCGGGTGGCTGGGACGATGGTGATTGTCGGAGGTGTTCGTGTTGGGTGGCCGGGGTTGGCGTAGTGACGACCACGGATTATGGTGGTGGTGGAATAGTGGAGTCGGGGTTTTCGGGGTCGCCGACGTCGAACGCCGGTGATGGGGGTGGTTTGTGGTCAGGATGGTGGCTGGTGGAGGCTGATGGTGGTTTGTGGTCAGAATCCAATTAATTTATTTATTTAGTACAAAACTATTTCAAGTTTAATAGGCCCAAATATAGACTTTACCAATCCAAAAACATATATTTAACTAAATCACAAAAATATTTAACAGTAGCTATATCTACAAAATTAAGTTCAATAATTAAAATAAGGTTTGGAAATAAGATTTTCTAGTAAAACCATTTTTAGAATACCCTAAAATATTTTAGTACATAGTTTAGGCTAAGCAAAATACTATATTTATACGTTTTTGGAATATTGATAATAATGTTTAAAACTAATGATCATAATTACTAAAATAATACTCGTCAATATATAATATTTATATACATATACAATGTACTCCGTTTAAATATATTTTTGTATACATGGGTTTTACCAAAATATCTATGCTAAATTTACAGAATAATAATAATAATAATAATAATAATAATAATAATAATAATAATAAATTTTTTATCAGTTAACAGTCAAATTAATAAAAAACAAAACAACATAATGGCTTCTCTCTTCAGTAGAGAAACAAATAATAAAAGAGAAAAAGTAACAAAGGATTACTTAAGAGAGTAGCAGAAGAGAGAGAGAGAGAAATGAGTGAAGGAAAAAAGGGGTTTTGAGCGTGGGAGAGAGAGAAGTGATCGGGAGAGCGGGAGAGAGAGTGGGAAGGAGAGGAGAGAAGTCGGGGGAGACGCGGCGCCGGCGTTCGGGGGCGGCACTAGTCGCCGGAGGAAAGGGGAGGAGCGGCTCATGCACGGCTCGCGGTGGAGGGAAGTGAGGGGCAGGGGGAGAGCAGGATCCGGCCGGTGGAGGGTTGTTTGGGAGAGGGGTTTCACGGAGGGGCTTCACCGAGCCCGACCGGCACACGTCGTCGGACGGTCGTGATGATGGGAGGCTGGAAGGGTACGAGGCGGTCTCGCCGTCGCGCGTGGAGGATAGCGGCAGTGGGAGTCGCCGGGTCACAGACGGTCGGGAAAGGCTGGTCGGGCTCGCGGTTCCGGGGCGCGCAGGAGATAGCAGATGTGAGGCAGAGTCGTGCGACAGTCGACATGCGTACACGGCCCGCCGGAGATGTCGAGGCGGAGGTGAGGTGAGTTAGGGTTGGTTTTTACGTTTTGGGGTTTTTCTTTGTCTTTGGTTTGGTGGTGATTTTTGATGGGGTGGCGGTGGTCGGCCAAACCGGTCGGGTGGCTGGGACGATGGGGATTGTCGGAGGTGTTCGTGTTGGGCGGCCGGGGTTGGCGTGGTGACAACCACGGATTGTGGTGGTGGTGGAATAGTGGAGTCGGGGTTTTCGGGGTCGCCGATGTCGAACGTCGGTGATGGGGGTGGTTTGTGGTCAGGATGGTGGCTGATGGTGGTGATAATGGTGCCAACTAGTGGTGTAGGTGGCTTGGTCAGGGATGGCGATTTCTCGTCGGCGACGATGGCGGCGATGGACATGGGACAGAAGGCTGGCCGGTGGCAATGAATTTTGGTTAGGCTAGAGATTAGGAATAGGATTTAGGATTTTTCGGGTGTGGGAAAAATATTGTATCTGTAATTTGGAATAAGATATGGGATGAGGGTAACACAGACACGATACACATATATTTGTGGAGAAGCTTGTGGAGGAATTTATGAGTGGTAGCAAGTTATGGATGAGTACCTGCCTATTTATAGGATGTGGAAATTCCCAGTTGGATAAGGATTAGAAATATTTAAACCCAAAAATAGATAATTTGCTATTTAATTTAAAATCAATCAAATTCAAATCCAAATCAAAATCCAATTAAATCTAACTAAATTCCATCTTTTATTTTAAAATCAAATAAGATAAATCAACTTCAATTATTGATATTAATTTACTATTTAAATCAATCCATAAAATCAAATCAAGATTTATATTGCCATAAAATTTCAAAATATGTTTTTCCAAAAATACTATAATAATAATTTCAAAAATACATTATTATTTACAAATAAACTCAATAAATATTTATGAAATAAATATGTATACGCGAATAATATTATTTATTATTAATAACTATTTTACGAAAGACTTTTTATAAATAATAAATAAAATAATAATTTGGAAACTTTGGTACGATAACAAAATAATTATTATGTATATTATTTTGAAACTATAAAAAATGTTTATCTAAAATATGTACGCTCGCACATATTCGCACTCGTCGAGCAAATTCGAAAAAAATGAACTTTCGCGCACGACGTACAATACGACTATGCGACGTACAATACAAAATTTTAAATCAGTACCAAATTTAATAATAAAAAAATAAATAAAATAAAAAAAATAGTAGAAATTTAGGGGTTTTACACGATGATCTAAAAAGATATAGGAAATGAATATGTCGCGAAGAGACCGTAGAAAAGATGCTAAATAGTAGACTATTGAGGTAATAATGTTGGATTTAGACTCAGAATAGTTGACCCGATTGAATAGACGCAATTTGCATACGATGTGAGAATACAAGTCGTATTGAGTAGAGGATGCTATGTCTATGCAAGTGAAAATTGGAAGTTTGGATATTCGATTGAGAAGTTTTATATGATAGCCTCGGGATTGACCCATAAGAATTGTCGGATAGATTTTGTCGGTTGCGGGTAAGTCTAGAATGAGACTTCATTGGATATGGCCTGAGTATGAGTACAGGTAGAAAGACTTGACCCTAGAATGTCGGTTGGTTGTCTAGAATGTCGGTTGGTTGCCTAGAGTATCAGTTGGTTGCCTAGAATGTTGGTTTGTTGCCTAAGTTTCAGATTGGTTGGCTATACCATTTCAGTTGTCCATGTTGGGAATAAGTTCATAAGATTGGGGTGGTGTCCCATGTCCCTAAGTTGGTCAGACCATAGAGTCGTCCCTTTGATAAGAATTGGTTGCCTCTAAGATAAGAGATAAGTATGTCCCTGATAGCTATCCATCTCATATGAGTTAGCTGAATGTCTGGTTTAGCTTAGATTAGCTGACCGTAGAGACTTAACTGAATGCTAAGTTGACTGTTGAAAAACTGTCGGATGTCCCTATTTTTGTTGCATGAGTATAGTCAGAATGAGTAAGATGGTTCGGAAGGTAAACTTCGAAATGGAATGAAGATAGGAAAATTCGATGTTATAATGTTGGATGGGATGACAGATCATGTTAGTTTCAGAACTTGGTTGCCTTTGTTGGAATGTCGGAAATTATTAGAACTGGTTGAAATTGGTTGATTAATATTGAGCTGCGTAAATTAATGTTAGTGCCTTGAGACAGTTGGAATAATTTTATTGATCGGATCAGAATTGAGAATAAGTGTAACGACAGAATTGGATAGTGCATGTAGCCGAGATCGGCGAGAGCGAATGTGAATATGAATGACCCTTGGGATTAATGTTGCTGGAATATGAGAGTTGCTTATGCGAGAGGATAATATGATGGCTTGATCAATATGAGAAAATGTTTGAGTACATCGAGAAATGTTACTTGAGTGGAATGATGGTACAATTTGATAGATGAATCATAATCGAGAAATTTATGAGTCACAAACAAAGTGTATGGAAGCGAAAGATGACGAGTACAAGATTAGAATCGATGAGAAGAGGGGTATCGAAATGAAATGTGGCAATATGATTAATCTTTGGTGGCATGAAGGACAATGAACTTGAAATGAATACTTGATACATCTAAGTCTGAATAATTTGGATAATTTGGATCGATTGTGGAAAATTTCTCGAGTTGGAATTGGTAACATCAATTGTGTTATTAGTTGGTTGGAATTATACGAGATGCTCAAAAAGAATTACTGATGTTCGAAAAAGAAGTTACACCGTAGCTCATCCGTTTTCTCTATCACTGAACTTGGCTGAAGTGCATGTATTTCGGGGATGCCTAAAATATGTGTTTGATTCCAACTAAGTGGTATGCTGTATTCAAATGAAGCCACGGGAAGGATTATCATATGCAAAGGATTTGCATGAGTGTCAGAGGAAAGATGAATAGATGGGATGCTGTAACGAGACGGTACATTACTCGAAATCAAACGAGAGATTGCGAAGAAATATTAAATAGTGTAAGTCGATCGTTAAGAAGTTTCATAAAAAGTCGGTTGAAGTTCTGGGGATGAGTTTTGTTTTTAAGTTTCGAGGACGAAACTTTTTCTGAGTGGTATATATTGTAGTGCCCCGACATACAAGATGCCTTATGATGGATGGTTGGTTCGATGAAGTCTTGTTGGACTTGAGAATATGCGAAGGATCGCTTGGAAGGTTATGCGATCGTGGCAGGAATCATCTTATAAATGTGAGTAGTGTTGAACCCTTCGAAGATCCTTTAGCTACACGCTTAAAATAAGGATGAGTATGCTATGTTTCTTGTTGAGTTGCTCAATAACACCTTGCATGGAATTTGAAAAGATAATAAAAGATAAATAATCACCTGAACGTAAACTGTTATTACTAGATGAATTGTATGCTTGTACGATATTGCGATAAAATACATAACAGGTGGAGCAAAGTCCTAAATACTTGGGCGGTAAGTATATCGAGTTGGTCGGAAAGATGTATGGTATCAAAGATGTGACAAAAGGATTGGGTAACAACATTCTATTATCATGTGTCGATGTAGAATGTTGATTACGCCAAGACCCTGGAAAGATGGCAAGATGGCAATACGAATGAGAATGGTGGCTGAATTACTTAGTTTTTTTTATCATGCATTATATATTTTCTTCTTAGATAAGTTGTATATACTTGCATGGTCATGGGCAAACTTGTATACAAGGTAGTTTCTAGAACGGTAATCCGCGGCCACGGACCCGGTTCATCCTAGGGGAACAAGGATGGTGTCAACGTACTGACATCGAGATTTTGGGACTTGCAGTGGGGGCTTGCTACCGCCCACTGAAAGGACGCCAAAATCCCATGGTGCTGAAGTAGTAGCACAGTGTTTCGGAAACCTCCCATGGATTCACACCCCATTCGGATTTAGCCGTTCGCCTGTAAGATGGTCCAAGATGGCGTGTCGCCAGTGACCTTCATATAGATAGGTCCAGTGCTAATGATGTCTTATGCAGGCAGAGTAAGTTATTACTCAAATACAGGGAAGGATGTCGGCTATTGGTAAGAATCACCTGAACAGTGATATTTATATTGAATCATGATATTGTTTCTAACAATGTCTTGTGCAGGCTGAATAAGTATTATAAATATACAGGGATGGCTACACGACCGTGGGTAAGAATCACCAAAGTGTGATACCTGCATGCTTTAAATTATGTTGGCTATGAGATTGGCACGTTTTACTTCTTGTCGGCTATAAATATGAAATTGACCCTAAGGCAACGAGAAAGACCACTGTTAATAATATTCTATAACATGATTACTTAGTGTTGTCTTCTTAGGTGAGTTGGGCCAGCACCGCTCGCCAGTACATTGATGATGTACTGACCCACGTTGTGGGAAATATTATAGGTGCTTGCATATGGGGGGAAATCATTTGATCAGTGCTTGGCATCGATGAATCGGATGGGTGTACAAAAGCTCTTCTTTCAAGACGATGTCTTCTGCTATACGGGACATAATGTATGGAACAGTGTAACTCAGTTATACCAAGTGAGATTGTAGCCATATTGGCAAGTTCATTGTAAAGAAGTCGGTATATTGAGTTGTAGCCTAAAGGGAAAGTGTATACATTCAGTTGGCTATTCAAGAGTCTTGTAATCAGTTGTAAACTCTGTGTTCCGCTGCAAGCTTTGTAATCCATTGCAATAATCAATAAAGAGATACATTTCTTCATATCTTGCGTGACTTCAATTTATCTGCTTGATTTTGCTGTACTGTCGATGTTTTCTGAGAAATACCAGGAACTGTAATAATTTTGCCTTGTACAAGTGCAATCTAGACTTGTACGGCATCACGTCTAATAGCTAATTTTTGATCCTCCGGGATCGAGACGTGACAACGTCCTTCATCTATTTTGATCTAGATAAGATTATTTTCATTTTTGATATATCATGTCCCTCTCGAACGTGTTCTTTTGTGTTCTAATTTCTTAGCACAACTTTCGGATCAATTTAGGCTAATTTGCTATCTACCATAAAACTTGTCGTACTTTTCAATTTAATTTCGGGACTCAATATTGATCCACCTAAATGACCCAATATATAATTTTGA
Source organism: Iris pallida (assembly GCA_029216955.1). Lineage (NCBI taxonomy): Eukaryota > Viridiplantae > Streptophyta > Magnoliopsida > Asparagales > Iridaceae > Iris > Iris pallida. The sequence goes on from JANAVB010025600.1 coordinate 2,416,692, forward strand.
CCTAATTTGAGCCTAATACACACATGTTAATGATGTCCGACTCAATTGAGTTCCCATGTGCTACTTATTTTCAAATGGCACATGAGACCCATATATAGCATTTTCGGTGTTCGATTCAATTTGAATAATTGTTTGGACCATAACCTAGTCAACCCAACTTTCGTGGAGCCTACCTAGGATTGCCTAAACCAGTTAAAGACTTATTTAATTAATTTTTGGACATTTAATAGCAGCCTACATGCATTAAATCCATGCATCTTTGACTCAATCTTCCATCTTTCCAAATATGGAAACCCACTAAACCCATATTGCCATATTAGTTGATTAATTGACCAAATCTCTACCAAATCGATCCAAACATCCTTCATATTAATTCTAACTTATATGAGTCCAAAAAACTTATATATTAAACTCCTAAAAGTAGCCACCTCTACTCCTCACCTTGCAAATCCCGAAACTGCATTCAGTCTTCTTCGTCGTAGAAACCTTATGGCGTAACAGCAGTTTCAATCCCTTTTCGACCTCTAGTGACGCTCTATGAATATTTATTCTGAAGCTAATATGACCCTCTACAATCCTATTAAAACTGTACACGTCTACAACCCCTTCTAGTACACCAAGACAGTCCGACAAGTCAGCCAATTCCAGCAGCACAATTTTGTACGAACTAGCAAGTTGGTTAAATTCTCCGATGGGGTTCATCTAGTTTTTCTCATCTATTTCTCCTAAAACTAAAACTAATAGATAAAACTATGTGTCTAATTTGATTTTCAATTGTTAACTCACACCATTCCACTCGATTTGGCCGTGGCGTCCGTTGTACTAAAGTTGGTCTAGATTTGACCAATTTCGGTGCAAAGATCTTTTCGACGACTTTGGTACCTATTTGATCTAAAAAAATCCTTGTTAATGTGTATAACATCACAATTAATCATCTAGTAATATTCTTTATCATATTCGCAAGTATTTCTTGCGTTTATGGCATCGTTTCTATGATACTAGTTTTTCGGACACTGAAAAGTCTATTGTAACCCGACTACTTGATCTCTAAACTTCATTAGAGTTTAATATAATTTTAATCTGATTAATTGAAATCATATTTTCTCTAATTTATGTAAATATATATTTTATATTTTTATGTCGATTCGGTTTCCAAACCAGAATCTCATATGGCATAGTTGTGTGATTTATGAACTAGTTTGTGTTGGACATATTTTTCCTAAAATATTTATATATAAAATATATTCAGAAATTAATGTTTATTTTTCAGAAATAAATGTATATATTTTGGGGATTTAAATATTATTTTCCTAGATCGGAACCCCATATATCATATATAGTAGCATTGATGGTATATATGATTTAAGTGTTATTTATTGTTGTTGAATAGTTTACCTATATATAGTATGTGTTCCATATTGTGTAATTTTGACATCAATTTCTATTATTTCTCAAATTACATAGATTTATTTTAGAATTTAAATATATTAGTTTTATATTTATTTGGTTTCGATTTAATTGACAAGTTGGCCTATCAAGCCAATAAGTTGATATATTTAGTCAAAATGTATTTTTCTATAATATTATGATTAAAGATTATTATTAAATATCTTTAAGAAATATTGCAGAATTTATAATTACTATTTTTATTTCATACAAATACCACTTTTATCTAATAGCGCGATTACATATGTATGTAGAATAGCTATAATATTCTTTTTTTATGTAGAATAGCTATAATATGTATATATTTACTTGCATATATATATATATATATATATATATATATATATATATATATATATATATATATATATATATGAAATATATATATATATATATATATATATATATATATATATATATATATATATATATATATATATATATATATATATATATATATATATATGATGGAAAAAAAATATATATATATATATGATGGTTGTATTAATTTAGATATTTTTTCAAAAATATTTATATTATTATTTCAAAATTTAAAATAATTATTTTTATATATAAAGTATTATTTTATTTTATCATGATACTATATGTGGAGGGTATATTATATGTAGTTGAACACTATTTAGTTAGTATATGTGACCGAGTATATATATATATATATATATATATATATATATATATATATATATATATATATATATATATATATATATATATATATATATATATAATATATATATATATATATATATATATATAAATATATATATATATATATATATATATATATATATATATATATATATATATATATATAAAATATATATATATATATATATATATATATATATATATATATATATAAGGCGACCGTCGTCAGTATTCCCGTCTAGACAGAGCCCTCACAAATGTCCTCTGGCACGGAATGGGGATCACCACCAACCTGTCCCATCTCAACTCCTCTGAATCCGACCACGCTCTGCTGCTAGTGGAAATTAAAAACAATACTAATCCATCCAAAAAGAACTTCCAATTTCATGACTTCTGGACCGAGCACCCCCAATTTTGGACATCGTCGCGGAAGCATAGAATAGCGAGGATTCACCCAACCCCCTTTCCCGAATGAGCAACAGGCTCAAGGCGACAAGGAAAGCCCGGTCCAATTGGAGCAAACTAGCTTACGGGGAAAATTTTCAAGCCGTTCGGGTCGCCGAGGACGACGTCACCCGTGCCGAAGCCAGGTTTGCATCAGATCGGTCCTCGACGGCTACGACGGCCCTCAACCTCACCAAGGCTATGCTTAAATTTAGGCTTAAAGTGGAGGCCGACTTCTGGAAGCAAAAAGCGAGATTGAAATGGGATAGCGACGGGGATAAAAACTCGAAATACTTCCATGCCCGCGTCAACGAACGAAGACAAAAGCTATCGATTCACCACACCATTGACAATAGCGGGAGCATCATCACTGACTAAAAGGGCATCCAAACAGCTGCTACGGACTTCTATTCCAAATTATTCTCCAAAGAAACGGTTCACAAAGACAACGCCTTCCTGGACCAAATCCCCTCTCTCATTAATGACACCGACAACGCCCAGCTAGAGCGCACCCTCACTGTACAGGAGGTGAAAGATGCGGTGTGGGCTCTGAACTAGCATAGTGCACCCGGACTGGACGACTTTTCGGGAGTCTTCTTTCGTAAGTGTTGGGACATTATCAAGTAGGACATCACCGAAGCGGCTACTGCATTCTTCGAAGGAGCCACATACCCCGAAGCCATCTCTAGCGCCAAGCTTATCCTCATCCCAAAAAAAGAAAATCCGGAGTCCTTTCACGACTTTCGACCCATCAGCCTGTGCACTTTCACCAACACGATCATATCCAAAATTATTGCAACCAGAATGGCAGGGATCCTCCCCAAGATCATCTCTGAGGAGCAGAGCGGGTTTGTTCGAGGGAAGAACATCTAGGACAATATTATGCTAGCCCAAGAGTTAATAACCTGCATGAAGTTTCCTGTGAGAGGGGGCAACATCGTCGTCAAAATCGACATGGAGAAAGCTTATGACAGACTGGATTGGCAATTTATTGATCTGGGTCTTCAGGGCATTTGGCTTCTCCGAAAATTAGACCAACTTAGTGTGGAGATCCATCAGCAACTCATGGTTCTCCACGGTCATCAATGGTCAAGCCGAGGGATTTTTCAAATCCAGTCGAGGAGTTAGACAAGGAGACCCTGTATCATCCACTGTCTTCATCATAGCGGCTGACGCCCTGAGTAGGAACCTCAACAACATGGCTAGTACTCTGAACTTCCAACACTATCACACATCCAGTGGATGTCCAATCATCACTCACCTGGCTTTTGCTGACGATTTACTCATCTTCTTATCCGGGGACGAAGGAGCGGTGACAGTGATCCACAACACCCTGCAGAGGTACTCCACCTGCTCTGGTCAGAAGATCAACCCTCCCAAGAGCGTCATCTATGCCCACCACAACATCAAAATAGCGCACGCAATGAGGCTTGCCAACTTAACTGGATTCTCTGTTGATCATCCTCCGTTCAACTATCTCGGGTGCCCTCTCTTGTACGAAAAATCCAACGTTGGCATATTTGAGAAACTAATCACACGAATCAGGAATAAACTTGCTGGGTGGCATAATGCTACTTTATTTCTAGCTGGCAAGACTATCCTAATCAATCACGTGCTCACCTCTATCCCCATCCATACCCTGGCAGCGCGCTCCCCGCCTTTGAAGGTTCTTTCTTAGATCGAGCAGATCTTTGTAATTTCTTCTGGGGGCATTGCAATGGCTAAAACAAACATCACTGGGCTAGCTGGGACTCCATGGCTCATCCCACTGAGGAGGGGGGTCTGGGATTCACCAAACTCACTCACATCGTTAAAACTTTCTCGATGAAACTGTAGTGGAAACTCCGCACGAACAAGAATTTATGGACCAGGTTTATGAAGAACAGGTACTTCAAGTATATCTATCCTTTAGAGGCCATATCCAACAGCAGATCCTCAGCGGCTTGGCAGTGTATCCTTAGTGGGAGTGACCTCACCGAGCCAACGATGAGACTCCAATTGGGGACGGCGAGTCGGATCCATTCCAGGAGAGATGGATTGGGGATAGCTTGATCCTGCGGCTCACGGAGATCCCGACGGACAGTAGGATCATAGACTTGTGGAACCACATTATTGAAGCCTGAAACTGGGATAAGATTCATGAATGGGCCGACAACGAAACAGTGGAGAGCATTCAAGAGAGCGGATTAAAAATCGATCGCGAGGCCGATGTGCTGAGGTGGACGCTCGAGGCTTCCGGGGCATTCTCGGTGAGGTCGGCGAGACTCATCGTCCGCGGGTCGGGGCAGCCGCATCCGCCCACCAATCACTATAGGCACTCCTGTATCCCCAAGAAATGGCCATTTCTCATATGGAGAGTCATTAGAAAGAAACTGCCGACTGACGATATCCTCAACACCATTGGGATAAGCTTGGCATCTGCCTGCAATTGCCGTTTAGATCGTCAGATAGAGACTATCGACCACATCTTCTGCCAAGGGAGCCTGCCAGGCAGGTTCTGGAGGATCCTCAGCCAATACTACAGTATGGAGCTGGGGGGCGGTCGCTTCCACGATCTAGCGGTCTCATGGGGTATAGCCTTCCACGGCCAACAGATCGTCGCAGCGGCCGCCACGTGGGCGATTTGGAAGAATCGCAACAAGGCTAGATACGAAGGTCACCAATACTCTGCTGACCAGCTCATTCGGGAAGTCTTCCGCCAATGCCGCAAATGGAGCACTCTGTGTTCCCACAGCCCGACAGAATTTTGGTCCTTTATCCAACCCTAATCCTGGGCGATCCTGTTGTCTCCCCCTCTTAGTTCATTTTGGTGGTATACTTGTATAGTTTTTGACTTGTATACGTTTCGGGCTTCGGCATTTTGAGCCTTGATTAATAAAGAGAGGGGTTTTATTTATATATATATATATATATATATATATATATATATATATATATATATATATATATATATATTGATATATATTAATAAAGACCCTAACCTCTTTATTAATATATATATATATATATATATATATATATATATATATATATATATATATATATATATATAAAACCCTAACCTCTCTTTATATATATATATATATATATATATATATATATATATATATATATATATATATATATATATATATATATATTAATGTGTTACCTTGGAGATAGTATTGATTTAGTTTATTTATATTTTAGGACTTCATGATTGTTCGACTGCAGTTGGAGCAGGACAGATGATTACTCTATTTTTGAAGTTCCAAGCAAGATACCTTGCCATCAATTGTTCTGTTTAAATATTTATGTCGGTTCTTCTTTTCTATTGGTAGTAGTTATAGTGGTGTGCGTCCGAGTATGACTTGGATAATATCAATAATGGCATCAATATGATAGGTGTGGGTGACTTAGTTGTGTATAAGACGTTTTCCAAAAGTTGTGTAACTTCTATGCCATGACTCGCAGCATTACACAACACTGTGAGTGAGGGTTCATTGTATTGGAAAGAGTTTGTGTATTCGGCTAGCTACCAGTGCAAGGGGTTCATGTGTCGGTGCGTATAGAGTTAGATTGTGTCCACTTTAGTGACGCGCATTGAGATATGGGTTGTTCGAGTCATGGATATAACTTGTACCATTCATGGGCGGGGAAGACTACTGGTAGGCATATGTGACAGCTCCTTTAGACTGTATAATCTTTGGAGGAGATTACAAACTCATGAGCCTCATAGTTTCATAATTGCCTGTTTGGCTCGTAGCTTATAGTTCATAGCATCGGCTCGTGATCTGACATCGGCCTGTGATTCGGTGCTATATCCTTATCACCTACCCATACACCCAACGTTGTTTCCAACATGCATTCATATAATACAGTGAGATATTGTACTTATCCCTAACCATAACATGGGATAATATTTTGTCATGAAATAGTAGGCCACACCTTGTCCTTGTTTGGTTGTGGGTCTGGTTCATTGTTTGACGATAAGATAGTGGACCATGTGGTGGTCAGGATATCCATTCAGTTCGTATTATAGCATTAGATATTGTCTTGTCGCGAAATAGTGTGCCACCTTTTGTCCTTGTTTGGTTGTAGGGGTGGTTTACTGCTTCGATGGCGAGATACTAGACCGTGTTGTGATCCGAACTATTTATTTTATGTTTATATTTATTCAGTTCATATTATGGTATGTTCCTTCTGTATCTTGTTAGAGGACCTGGTGATCTCTCCAGGTTATTGCGGAGCACTTATAGATAGATATATGGATGATATGTTTGTGTCTTCATGGTTCAGATACTGCTTATAGTATTATTTCATCATTCTTCCGTATTTTATATATTTCTTATCATAATATACTCTGCATATTAGCCTAGATTTGCAAACTTATTTTCGTTCTCGAGTTTGCTCGAACATGTGTATTATAGGTCGGTCGACTATATTACATATCGTTCATTCTTGCTTTATTTACTTATATGTGGATTGAGATATAGTTGTGATAACGTAGGTTTAGTACACTTTTTAAGCGTAGTACATCTAGTGTAGGTCCATTAAATTGGAAAGTTGTTCTAGATCGTATTAGTTGGCATGCTTGCGTTCCTAGTCCTATGTATTTTGGGACCGAGGCATGACAAGAATCGTAAGATTTTGTTGAATATTGTCATATGCAAGAAAATTTGTAAGACAACAACTTCATTATGATCAAGTGAGTAAGATTAAGATTTATATTCTCTGAAATCAATTTTCTTTTCCCTGATATCTCTGTTTTACTTACATCCATCAATTTGGCTTATATATAGAAACCTGTTACTCTAGCAGAACAAATAACTAAGATCTTTTGTTTCCTTGAATCTTGCTATCCTTCTTACCTTTCGAAATGACCGAGTCTCATGGATTAAGGAATTGATTATCAAGTGGTAATGATATATCTTTAGTTTGGTAAGGGTATCTTAGACGTTGATATAAATTTGATGAAAGAAAAGCGGAACTACGGTCGAAAGAATAATCAAGGAAATAGTGACATCATTGAATTTTTTAAAATGGTTATATTTAAAGAATTATTTTGATCATTAATTATTTTCATATAAAAAGAAAATGTGGTAGTTTTAAGAAAGACCCAGAGAAAAATCATGATGGAACGTACATTAAAAGTTTGAGAAATTATCGATATTTTGAGGTTATAAATTTCTGTGATTGATGAAAGTATTTAAATGATGATTTTAAAAAAAGAGATTAAGGGACTAACTAGAATATAGGAATTTGAGGTTATAAATTATGCGATGATGATATGAAATTGAATAAATGATTGGTAATAGTAAACAATGAATGACTAATAGATTATAGAACACTAAATTTTTGGGTTTTCGAGCCAAAATTTGAAACCAGATTATGAATTTTGGAGTGTTAAAAAAATATCCAAGGAAAATACATGTTTGAGGTAAATATATATATATATATATATATTTTCATGTTTGAGGAAAATACATGTTTAAGGTATATATATATTTTTTTGAGGCATATATATATATATATATATATATATATATATATATATATATATACATATATATATATATATATATATATATATATATATATATATATATATATATATATATATATATATATATATATATATATATATTTTGAAAGAACCCCTTCTTTATTAATCAAGGCTCAAAATGAGGAAAATACATGTTTAAGGTATATATATATTTTTTTGAGGCATATATATATATATATATATATACATATATATATATATATATATATATATATATATATATATATATATATATATATATATATATATATATATATATATATATATATATTTTGAAAGAACCCCTTCTTTTATTAATCAAGGCTCAAAATGCCGAAGCCTGAAGAGAGTACAAGGCAAAAAGCCTGAAACCACCAAAAACAGGGGGGGCGACTGCGCCCGTCAAAACTAACTGGAGAAAGGTTGCCAGAATCCTGGTGAGGTGTGGGAGCACAGTGAACTCCTTTTGCGGCATTGTCGATGAGTTTCCCGAATAAGCTGCTCGGCGGAGTATTGGTGACCCTCGTATCTCGCTTTGTTGCGATTCTTCCAAATTATCCAGGTGGCAGCCGCTGCTACGATCTGATGGCCGTAGGACGCGACTCCCCAGAGGGCCAGGAGATCGTTAAAGCGCCCGTCTCCTGTAGTGATGTTGTAAATGCTGTTGAGGGTGCTCCAGATTTGGTCGGGGAGGCTTCCTTTCCGGAATATGTGATCAATAGTCTCCGTCTGCCTATCGTCGCAGCAATTACAGGCTGACGCCAGGCTATAGCCGATGGAGTTAAGGATCTCGTCGGTTGGCAATTTCTTTCTCGCGACTCTCCACAGGAGGAAAGACCATTTCTTTGGGATGCACGAATGCCAGTATCGTGCAGTGAAGTGCTCTTGGCCGTTCTCGTGGATTGCGGATCTCGCCGAATGCACTGAGAAAACTCCGAAAGCTTCCAGCGACCATCTCAGCACGTCCGCTTCGGAACCAATGCTAAGACCTAGCTGACGAATGCTGTCGACCGTTCCTTGGCCGGCCCAATCGCGAATCCGGTCCCAATTCCAATCGTTATTAGTGGGGTTCCACATGCCTTTGATCCTACAGTTGCTGGGAGATCCAGAGGTATTCGGGATGAGGCTGTCACCGATCCATCTTTCCAGGAAGAAGTTGGCCTTGCCGTCGCCCAGAAGGAGTCTTATCGCCGGCTCAGCCAGTTCGCGGCCCCGTAAAATGCGGCGCCAAGCCGCTGAGGATCTGCTATTGGCTCTGGCCATCGCTGGGTGGATGTGCTTGAAGTATCTGGCCTTCATGCACCTGGTCTATAGGTTTTTGCTCGTGCGTAATTTCCACCACAGTTTCATGGAGAAGGCTTTTACTATGTGATTAAGTTTGGTGAATCCAAGTCCGCCGATCGCAATCGGGGTGGCCATGGTATCCCAGCTGGCCCAGTGGTGTTTGTCTTGACCATCATTATGGCCCCAGAAGAACTTACAAAAGATCTGCTCGATCGACGCGAGGACCTTCTTGGTCGGGGAGCAAGCCGCCAAGGTGTGGATGGGGATGGAGTTGAGCACATGATTGATGAGGATTATTTTGTCGCCTGGGGATAGGGTGGCGTTATGCCAACCTTCGATTTTGTTCCTAATTTTGGTGATGAGGCTCTCGAAGATGTTGGCATTGGATCTCCCGTAGACCAGGGGGCAGCCGAGGTAGTTGAAGGGAGGGTGGGCCACCGCGAAGGAGGTGAGGTTGGTGAGACTGGAAGCGTTCTCGATTTTGATGCTGTGGTGGGCGTAGATGACACTCTTGGAATGGTTGATTTTCTGGCCAGAGCATCTCGAGTACCGCGCCAGGGTGTTGTGAACGACCTCCATCGATCCGACATCCTCCGAAGAGAAGATAAGTAAATCGTCGGCAAATGCCAGGTGGGTGATGGTGGGGCATCCGCTAGCGGTGTGATAATGCTGAAAGTTCGGGGTGTTGGCCATGTTGTTGAGGTTTCTGCTTAGGGCGTCGGCTGTGATGATAAAGACCGTGGATGATAGAGGATCACCTTGTCTGACTCCGCGGCTAGATTTGAAGAAGCCCTCGGATTGGCCGTTGATGATGGTAGAGAACCATGAGTTGCTGACGGATCTCCACACAGTGTTGGTCCAATTCTCCGAGAATCCGAAGGCTCTGAAGACCCAGATCATGAACTGCCAGTCGAGTCTGTCGTAGGCTTTCTCCATGTCAATTTTGATGGCGATGTTGCCCCCTCGGGCAGGAAACTTCATGCAGGTGATAAGCTCTTGAGCCAGCATGATGTTGTCCTGGATGTTCCTACCTCGAACGAAACTACTTTGCTCCTCCGAGATGATTTTGGGGAGAATGTCTGTCATTCTAGTAGCAATGATCTTGGAAATTATTTTGTTGGTGAAGGTACAAAGACTGATAGGACGGAAATCGCGAAAGGAGTTTGGGTTATCTTTTTTCGGGATGAGGATGAGGTTGGCGCTGGAGATGGCTTTGGGGTAATGAGCTCCCTCTAGGAAAGCAATGGCCGCGTCGGTGATGTCCCGCTTGATGATCTTCCAGCAGGAACGGAAGAATACACCAGTAAATCCGTCCGGGCCGGGGGTGCTATGCTCGTTCAATGCCCACACCGCGTCTTTCACTTCCTGTTCGGACATGGGTCGTTCCAACAAAGCATTGTCGGAGCCATTGATGATGGTGGGAATTTGGTTGAGGAATGAAGAGTCATTGTAGACCGTTTCCTTGGAGAATAACTTAGCATAGTAATCGGCGGCCGCCTCTTGGATACCCTTATGGTCGGTCCGAATGGTACCGTGCACATCGGTTATATGATGAATCGATAGTTTGTTTCTTTTGTCGTTGACGCAGGCGTGGAAATATTTAGAGTTTTTGTCCCCGTCGCTGTCCCATTTCAGTCTGGCTTTCTGTTTCCAGAATTCGGTCTCAACTTTGAGTCTGAATTTGAGCATGGCCTTGGTAAGGTTCAGGGCAGTCCTGGCCGCAGGAGAACGATCGGTATGAAATATAGCTTCAGCTCGGGCGACGTCGTCCTCGGCTACGCGGATTGCTTGGAAAATATCCCCAAAGGCTTGTTTGCTCCAATTGGAAAGGGCTTTCCTGGTGGCTTTGAGCTTGTTACTAACCCGAGTGAGGGGGTTGGGGGAGTCCTGGCTGTTCCAAGCGTCAGCAACGATGCTCGAGAACTGCGGGTGGTCGGTCCAAAAGTCGAGAAATTGGAAGGTGGTTGTTGTTTTTGATTTCCACCAGAATTGGGGCGTGATCTGATTCAATGGAGTTGAGATGAGACAAGGTGGAGTTGATCCTCATACCGTGCTAGCGCGCGTTAATGAGGGCTCTGTCCAGACGGGAATATTGACGGCGATCGCTGTCCTGCATATTGCACCAGGTGAATTCGTTGCCTTTGAACTGGAGAGGAGTAAGGTGAGCATTAAATATGAAGTCGTTGAAGTCTTGCATGGCTGATAGGGAGTGGGACGACCTCCGATCTTCTCATCTCTGCGGGTGATGGCGTTGAAGTCCCCCATGCAAAGCCAGGGGGTGTTGGTGTTGTGGAGATAGGTGTCGAGAAGATCGTTCCAAAGGATTTTGCGTTCGGCGATGACACAACTACCATGAACTGCTGAAAGGATGACATGCTCAGGGAGAGTGGGATGTGTGACCCAGCAAGAGAGGGCTTGTTGGGAGTCCTGGATGATGTCGAGATTAACATCCTTCGAACCCAGAATCCAAATGTCGTGCCTACCAGCAATCGTATATATATATATATATATATATATATATATTATATATATATATATATATTATATATATATATATATATATATATATATTTATATATATATATATATATATATATATATATATATAATGCTTGATGGTTATGTTGAGGTTAATTTTTTTTTTTAATTTAGTTTGATCCTAACAGTGACATTAGATTTTAAGAAGCATAAATTGAAGTATACTTCAAGATTAAGATGAAGAAGCTTGAATTTAAACCATGGTCAAGGATTATATGGAAATAAATTTTGACTCAAAAAATTTAGATCTAGCTAAAAACAAAGGTTGTGGAAAATAAAACTTTTATAGATAACTGAGTTCGATAATAGATCACGGGATCAGAAAAAGTAAAAAGAATGATATTTATAACGAATAGGTAGTATGAAAGCATTGTCTTCATATGGTAGGGTAATCCAGAGATCGAGGCAAGTATTCACGAGATGGATATTCCATCATCTATATCAAATCTTGGTTTATGGTACCTATTCTTTTTTCAAATCTTATCAACATTTGATATTTCTTTTGTTTCCGACATTGTCAAACATGATCTCATAGAAGACCTATTTCAAATTCTCAATAAATTAGCACACGTTTACTAAATCTGAACTGTATTTGGATTGTGATAAATTTTGAACCATCCCGATCATCATCCATATCGTCCAACTTTTTTCTACTTTATTTTCCTCCTTTCCTTATGGCTATTTGAATGAGTATACTAACAGTTGTGCTTTTGATCCATAAACTTATCCTTTTGTATCAAGACTCGCTGTCAAAAGTCGTGTGCTTGTCATGTATCACTGATTAGCTTTTCTACCCTTTTTCTAGTAAATAAGTTATAATAGTAGAAGGCTCCATCTATTGTAGTACTTAGTGTTCTTCTTCCCAGAACTTGAAATAGAGATGATTATAGACTTGTTGTATCCGAGAAAATGCATGTCAAACTCCTTCTAAACTATCTCAGTTGATCATATTTTTTTGGTTATCTATATTTTTTTGCCCTTCATGGTATAAAGGATTTTCTTGATTTTGTTACCTTGGAAAGGTAACGTGAAATAGCCTATTTATTTGTTCACCTTCTAGTGCCGCTTCTATCCTGAATTTTGTAAATAATTTAATGGCAAAGCTATGACTATTACAAGTGATTCATGTCTTTTCATTTGACCAACCAAGTCTGTCTATCCCCGCCATTCTTAAATTTTGAGGACGATTTTTTTTCCAGGAGGATGGACTTGTAACATATGTTTTCCAATCGATCAAATCATTTTAAGTAGTTAGTAGTTAGTATAATTATAACATAAATTTGTGTTATATACATATGTATTTGTTATATGACCTATTTTAGGCTTGTAATAGGTGATGACATGTTAAGTTCAACCTAGTGTAATGAGCTAGTGGGTTAGTTTAGGTTAGCAAAACTTATTCAAATCAATCCCAATTGGACCCAAACTTGAACCTTATATACTTGGGTGTATGTGGACTCAAACTAAGTGAGATAGCGCTTGTATTTCTCACCTAAACAAGTGGCTATAGTAGCTATACACAGCCTATAGGTCGGCCTAGGAAGGGAGGAAGAAAGTGCAAACGTGGGTAGTTAATGAAACCACCCACTCACCCTTTCTTTAGAAATTCGAACCCAATATCTTTTCTCTATTTTTCTCCACCAAGCTTCAGCCACAAACTTCTCTTTCCATCATTCTTTCACTACTATACTCAATCTCTCTTGGCCAAAAATCTCAACGAGCTTGGGTTGTGTACAATTGAGGTTGGGGTCATTTTTCAACTTTCAAAGGTAAACTGTTTTCTCCATCTTTGAACTAGTATAATATTTCGTATATGTAATATTTTGAATTCCAGAAGTTTGTATGCAATCTTGGTTATGTTTTCTACAAGTTTAATGTTGGAGTCATGTTCAAATTATTTCCTTTGATTGGTGTAAATTAGGCTAAAACTTGACCTCGTGAACTTTGAATCGAGAAACTGTATTTTTTTCCAACTTTGAACTGGTGTAACTTTTCATATATGTCATATTTTTCAACTCCAAAAGCTTATACAAAATCTTGGTAATTTGTTCCATAAATCTTATGTTAGGGCCATGTCCCAAATACGTTATTTATTTCGTGCCAATAAGACTCAAAGTTAACCTCATGAACACAGAATTCTAAAATTGTGGTTTTCTTCAAACTTTGAGCATGTATAACTTTCTCTGTAGTGATTATTTTCTAGAACCATATATGGGATTGAAATCTATAATATTTTATCTATCAGCTTTGTATTTAAGTCATGTCCAGAATAATTCTTTTTACTAGTGTAAAATGAGACCAAATTTGGCATCATGAGAAGTATTGCCTGCACACTAAAATTTTTCGAAGTCTGAAATTATTTTTACCAACTTTAGATGTGCGTTATTTTCTTTGTATACCATATTCATATAATCCAGTGCCATGTATGTTTTCTTGGTTAAATTATGAATCATTTTCATATATTTTTCATGACTTAACTACTTATTTTGGGTTATTAAATTGAGGGCAAAGTGAGCTCCTTGAACAACATTTCAGCATTTAAGTCTGAAACTATTTTTGGAGGCCATTTCGAGCTCAGTTTTTTAATGATCTAACTGTTGGATTTCTGTGTGGTTTCTTTCATAGTAATATCTAGTTAAATCTATATTAGATACTGGAATTTGAGACACATAATATTGTTTGTTTATTCAAATATATTTTTTAAAATTTAAAAAAATATAATTTCTTCACACAAATTATTTCCAAGTCTGTAATCAGTTTTTCTTGCAACATTGTGCTTCAATTCTGGAAACTCCAACCGTTGGATTGGTTTGAGATTTTCTTCTATTGTTAGACAAACTTTATTCTTCTAATCCTTAAGTTTGAACGTTCATCATTATTTCTGACTACTTGTTTACTAGCCTAAATTCAAGATAAAGTAAACTTCTGAAAACTTCTCTTTGGATAAAATATGAACTAAAAATTGTAGGAAGGTGTACCCTCTATCCATACCAACTTGACATTAGTGTTATATATGTGGGTTAGATAGCATGATTGTATAGGTTAGTTTTCATAGATAGATGATGTGTATTCATAATATAAATCTTGGACACCGATAAGGACTTGATTGTTACTTTTGGCTCAGGACCACAGGAGTGTACAATTCTCTGATTGTTTTCATTATATTAGAGTTTCTATATTCCATGTTTTAGTAATGTGTACTTGATTTCTGACATGCATGTTACATAGACTTGTACTGCATGGATTTCTAGTCAAGAGATGTGTCTTTCATGCTATTGTTGTATCATGATCATCGTACTCATATTTATTTCGTACATTGTGATTTATATGTTGTGACATGTCATGATTCAGATCCATTAGTGTTAGTCGGGACGGGGGAAGTATTAGTTGGATATGTGATCACATCCGGTAGACCGTGTTGTTGTATAGACTGTGGCTATTAGCTGATGATACATTTCACGTATGGTTGAGCTAGCTCCCTTTTTTATATGCTCCGTGTTAGGCCCAAGCTGATCATATATCGAACTAATATTTCAAATGACTTAGAGATACTAGTCATATACCATGTTTATCTTGATTTCTTATTTTTTTTATTTACTGCCGTGATTCTAGTTGTACTTATTTTGTTACTTGTCACATATGATTCTAAGTTTTCTTCTTTTATTGATTGTACTTCCCTCCAATATTGACTGGATAGCCACATTTTTAGGAGATATCATGCTTACGTTTTTGGACTTCAGATGGATGTTATAGCTGAGACTACTCTTACCCTTTGGACAAAGAGGTGACATTGCATTTAGATATTATTATTCATGTCTACCTTTAGCATGTTGTGATTGAGTACATATTGGTAGTTGTTGGACAAGAATTGCTATATTGGCGGTCTAGACAATGTTCTACCGCCGATACTACAATGTAGGCTGGACGTACCAACGTGCTCCTACCCAAATATTCGGATGTGGGTCGTGACATATTTTGAGGGGTAGGGTTTGGTGTTTTTAGGGTTTTCTAAGTAAGAAGATGAATAGGAGGAGGGGTTTTTAGTTTTGGACAAATTTGGAAAGAGGTAGGTTTATATGAAACCAAAACTTAAATTGGAGAGGGTCCACTCAATTTTTGGTTCTGTTCTAAAGCCGAAGGGACCGAGTTCGGCCCGGAATCGGTTAGAGTTCGATCTGAGTTCGGTATCCTAGGTTTTAGAATTAAATAGCTTGATTAATGTTGGAAAAATATTGTGATTAACTTATCAATCCATAAATTTTTTTAATCATCTTGGGTTAGCTATAGGGGTCGAATCCCAGCTAGCGGTGGTTAGGAGACACTTAAGTACCGTATCGCTTAAGGCTTTTTATACCTTGTTGACAAAAGGGCCCTTTCAGCGTGTACCCAAGATAATATCAATTTTAAAGATTGTTAGATTAAAACAAAAACATTTTAAGAACATAAACAATCATGCATCAGAAAACTGAATCTAGAATTCCTAACTCACGACGAATATAGTTGAAGCGGTCGTCGGCTAGGGTTTCATAAAGAGATCTGCTAGTTGATGTTTCGTGTCAATATATTCTAAATAATTATAGATGACGTATTTCTATATGCTTAGTGCATTAGTGACATACATGTTTCTTAGTAAATTCAGTAGTGCTGGCTATTGTCGTAGTAAATGTGAATGTTCTTAAAGTACAAATTATAGTCCTCTAAAGTTTGCTTCATCCACAAAATTTATGAACAACAACATTCTGCAGCGATGTACTCAGCTTCAGTGGTTGATAATGTGACATAATTTTGTTTCTTACTAAACCAATAGACTAATATTTTTTTAGGAAATGACACATGCCACTGTTACTTTTATGATCCACTTTGCATCCGAAAAATCAGCATCCAAATGACCTATAAGGTAAAAGGACATAGTTTTCGGATACCACAAGCCGACTGTAGAAGTTCCTTTAAGATATCGGAAGATATGCTTAACTATACACAAGTATGATTCCTTAGGATTAGCCAGATATCTAGCACATAGACAAACACTAAAAATGATATTTTGATGAGTACTAGTTAAATATTATAAACTATCAATCATACCTTGATACTTACGTTGGTCGACTGATTTGCTACTTTCATCAAGGTCAAACTTTGTTGATGTAGCCATTGGTGTGCTGACATATTTTACATTGTCGAAGTAAAATTTCTTCAACAAATCCTTCGTGTACTTAGCTTGATTGATGAACGTTCCATGTAAATTCTGCTTGACTTACAATCCGAGGAAGAAATTAAGTTCTTCCATTATGCTCATCTCGAATTCACTTTGCATAAAATTAGTAAATTCTTGACATAGTAGCTCATTAGTAGAACCAAATATAATGTCATTAACAAAAAATTGCACTATTAAAAGATTGCTATTAAGTGATTTAATAAACATTATAGTGTCAACTTTTCCTTTCTGAAAAAATTATTTTCAAGTAGGAAGGAACTGAGGTGATCATACCAAACACGTGGGGCTTGTTTGAGTCCATACAGAGCCTTACGTAACTTGAGAACATGATTTGGAAATTGAAAATCTTCAAAGCAAGGGTTGTTCTACAAAAACTTCTGCTTTGATAAAAGTATTTAACAATGCACTTTTAACATCCATTTGAAAAAGTTTAAAATCATGAAAAGAAGCAAAAATGTAAAGCATGCGAATAGACGCAAGTTTAGAAATAAGAGCATAGGTCTCGTCATAGTCAACGCCTTCTTTTTTTACTATAGACTTGAGCTGTGAGACGTACTTTGTTACGAGTGACTTGTCCATCCCCACTTACTTTATTTCAGAATACTTACTTATTACCAATTATATAGTGATCATTAGGTCTAGAAACAAGTTTTTAAACTTGATTTATCTCGTATTGCTTCAATTTCTCTTACATAGCAAAAATCTAAAATTTATCACTAAACGCTTCTGCTATATTCTTAGGCTCTACTTGTGAATATAAGCAACATTTGCAAAAATATCTCTAGTAGAAGAACGGGTGCTTACTCCTTTAGATACGTCACCTATGATCAAGTCTTCTGAATGATCTGTCATGAGCCTCATCTTATTTGGCAGACTCTCAAGATAGGTTGCTCCGGTAGTAGTATCTTTAGGTGCCTTACAACGAGTACTTACTCCTTTAGATACGTCACCTATGATCAAGTCTTCTGAATGATCTGTCATGAGCCTCATCTTCTTTGGCAGACTCTCAAGATAGCTTGTTCCGGAAGCAGTACCTTTAGGTGCCTTACTGGATGTTGTGCCGAGATCGTCATCATCATTGTAACTAGGTAATTGACTATTGAGCTCATCAAATGTAACATTAATAAATTCCTCAACGATCAATGAACTTTTATTAAAAACTCTAAACCCTTTACTCTTAACAGCATAACCAAGGAAAATTTGTTCATCTCCTTTATAGTTGAACTTTCCCAAGTTATCTTTGGTGTTTAGAATAAAATAGCGACAACCAAAAACTTTAAAGTAAGAAATACTAGGAATTTTTTTAGACCAAAGCTCATATGGCATCTTTTTCCATATCTGTCAGATTAGAACCCTATTCAAAATATGACAAGCTGTATTTACAGCTTCAGTCCAAAAATATTTTGGAAGATTATACTGATTTAACATAACTCTAGCCATATCACTAAGAGTTTTATTCCACAACACCATTTTGTTGAGGAGTTCTAGGACATAAAAACTCATGAAAATAACCATTTAAATCACAAAACTTTTTAAAATCAAAATTTTTGAATTTGCCTCCATGATTACATCGTATACGAGTAATAATGGAACCTTTCTCATTTTGAACCTTTTTACAAAAACTCTCATATTCAAAAAATGTAGCACTTTTGTTGGATAAAAAGAATACCCAAGTGTATCTAAAGAAATTATCAACTGTAACAAAAGCATAGAGTTTTCCATTAAGACTGGCGACTCTACTTGGTTCAAATAAATCCATATGAAGTAATTACAGTGGTCTAGAAGTACTTACAGCGTTGATGGATTTAAATGAGAACCTAGTTGCTTTATTTTTCTCACACTCAGCATATACCTATCTTTCTTGTAAGTAATATCTGGTAATCCTTCTACCAATTTTTTTGTAGATAATCTTGAAATTATATCCACGTTGGCATGTCCTAGTCTCATGTGCCACAGCCAAATTTTATCATTCTTATCTAATAGACATCTTTCTGCATTGTTAGTAATTTTCGACAGATAGAAAACATAAATGTCATCTTCTCTAATTCCTTCACAAACAGTATTCTTAGATGATGAATCATATATAGAACATTTGTTTTTACAAAATTAATGCCATAACCATTATCAACAAGATGACTAATACAAGGAGATTTAGTTTTAATTATGTGCCAAGACAAACATCTTTTATAACTGGGTAAAGAGGAATATCAACATTGCCATTACCTATAATATACTCTCTGAGATTGTTGCCTAAGGAGACATATTCTTTTTGTTGATTGATAGTGTTGCGAATAGAGAAGCATCTCTATTCAAATGCCGCGAGCACCCAGAGAATCCACTTGCTTTTAGCAGCGAGGATTGGCCCACCTACAACACAAGTATATGTGATATTTGGTACCCATTTCTTCGAGGGTCCAGAAGTGTCAGTCTTTGGTACCCATGCATATATCTTCATGTCTACTAATCTTCTAACTCTACAGTATTGTAAAATGTGTCCATGTTGACCACAATAGTTACAAATAGCAGAGGTGTTGGTGCTTGGTGTCATGGTGTAGACATGAGTCTTCTGGGTCTTCTGTGGATTCTTATAAAAGAAAGCGTAGCATATGTTTTGCTTGCTTTCTATGCACGTGTTTTTTCGTCTTGTGACTATGATGTGTCATAGGACTAATCTTGGATTGGATCATAGGCTGTTTACCCAATTTAATCCCTAACTTTTTTAGAGATAACACATGCATCATCATATTTAGCTGACAAAACATTTTATCTTTGTGTAGCTATTTCTTCTTTTCTAACTCATGTACAACATTGGGCTTTGGATATTCCTTTTCTTTTTTTTCAATGTTCTCAAGAGCACTATGCAAAATCAGCTTTAGTGTCGATACCTCTTCCATGTCACACTATGCCAAAATATGCATGTTTTGACAAAACAGTCGTAAATCATATCAAATGACAGTTTTGACCTTTTAGAAAATCCATCGTTAACAGCGCATCCCAAACTTTAATGACAGTTTTAGAATGTTATTTTATAGTTGAATAAAATGACAACTATTATCTATCAAATAAAATGACAGACTAAAACTGTCAAATAACCTGTAAATTGGTTTTCCACTTTTTTAACCTTTTCAACAGGTAAGGCCTGTTGTTTTTTGGAAATAAATTTAAAAAATACTCAATTCATTCATATCAAATTTATTGAAACCTATTTATCTCTATATAAAACTGAAATACATCTGAAATAAAATTTCATATAAAATCAACAATCATCAACAATGAATAAACTCAATCAAAATTGTATTAACTAATAAATATATCGAGTTTACATAGCAATATTCCATCAAAAAACAAAAAATAACTCCAATGTTGCTAGCCCACAACGATTTCATTCTCTTGAACAAGAAGAAGAGAATGTTATTGCTTGCTTACAATCTCAAGTGTTGTACAAAAAAGAGAATTTCAAAACCTCACAAATTGAATTGAATATTTTGACCAATAATCATTTCACCAACAGTAACATCATCAAACTTTATGTGTCTGTCGAACAACATCTCATTTCCATTAAAAATTTCATCGACAATAACATTATAAGCTTCACCTTTCAATGGTGCATCTTATTCACATGTCCAATAACAATGGCTTTCTTTCTAAAAAAATTCAAAAGACAAGTCTTTATGGACAAGGTAGCATGATCATGTCCCTGCATACAAACATAAGAAAAAAACATAAGTGTATAATAGTTCTTAATTCTCCATAAGTATTCAAAAAATTCTATAAAGTTACATATCTATATAACAATGATAGAGAGATGATAAGGGAAAAAAAAACATAAGTATAACCGTAGATATTAGTCTCCAAAAGTATATTAAATGTCAGCTCAAAATGATCAACAACTATAAAATGAGAGTACAAAGAAGCTGGGTAATTCTTGGAGAATGATCAACCAAACCCCATATTTATACTTGTTCTGAATATGGAGACAGATCCTATTTTGAAGTCTCTGGTTGGGTAAAGATTGAATATTCTCTTAATTAATAAAAGGTAAAACTTTTTTTTTGAAGTTGTAGAACAAAAGCATTATGCTTTTTTTTTTTTGTCTAGGTTCCAGCACTCCCCATCCCCCAAATTTGAATATGAATGAATCCCCTAAAACAATTAATCTATATCTGCTTAAAATTTGATTTGGATACCCTTATTTGGAAGTATTTTTTCAAGAGATTGCAATCCAAGAAACATATAGTACGAATCTGATACAAATTAAATATAAATGGCAACTCAACAATCATATATAACAAAAACATATAAGGTAATGTCCATGACCAGCTAGCTTAGGTTATTAAAGTAATGCAATACATATAGTATAACGGAACTAAAGCTATTATATTAGCAACTAACCTCAAAAGGACTATGAGTCTGAAACAGTGATGAGGATTGACTTGATCTAGGAGTGTTGCATCCTGCAGCCTGTAGGAAAGCTACTTTTTCTTCAAGATTCTCTATCTGATTTAGTTAACCATTGTTTTTTTGCTTTTCTCTACGAGCGATCTCCCGACTTATAACTGAAGCATGAATATCCATCTTTGAAACACCTTGACCCATTCCATGTACATAACCCTTACCATCAAGGCCTAATTACTAAGCAATTTTCAGAAGAAAAGAAATTAATTATATATTATGAACTTGTAAGAAATTATAAACAAATATAAAAATTGATTAAAATCCGACAAACCATTGTAACAACATCATGTCCAAATTTTTCCCTCCTAAGTAAGGATCTTCATCTATAAGCCTTTTAATTTTTTCCTACAGGATAAAAATGGGACACTATGGCTATTACGTATTCATTATTTTCTAAATATAATAAGAAGAAAGAAGTCAAAATTTAAGCTTACTAAGTATTCGAATCCGCTCATAGACTGGCTCACATGCTTAAGATCATTTTTACTAGTGTTTAGGTGTGTGGCTAAGTATAACATAGATCTGCTGATTTCACCTGTAGGAGTCATCTTTTTCTATATCAAGATAGGAAATAAGTTATTAATATATTTTCAAATTGCATCAAAATACGAGAAATGATAGATAATAGATTATTAACATCTTTACTAGTTTATGTGCTACCCTCGCACAACCTTTCCTACCAGTTGTATATAAAATCTTAACATTTTTCTCACATTCCTTCCACAATCATGACGAACTTGATCTTCATCTGTAGAGTTAAATTCAATAAAAGCTTCCGAATCTTCTCTCTTTACATCTTCTACCATAATACTTTTTTGCTTTGCAATGCAACAGTTTCAGCTTTATCACAAATCTTTCAGAGTTCTCCTTTCCAATTTCTCCAAGCACTATTAGCTTTTCTCAAAATTTTGTCTTTATAAATTTCTGGTACTTGATATGCATTCTGCAATAACAATTATATATATAACACATACACATGAGAACAAACAAATCAGTTGCAAAATGAGGCAAAATTTAAGATTTAAAAATACAGGAGAACAAACTAATCAATATTGAGACCATATTTTTCTTCAAGCATCTCGCGAGACATCACTAACGGAAATCAGTATTTGTCATCAGTCTAAACTAGGCATATGGTAAAGTAGTGGACAGTTTAGGACTTCTCGTATGATAAGAAAATAGTTAACAAATATTGTAACCCAATGACTAATATACAACATAAAATATACTGTAATGGAAGTTAAATAACAAATAAATGAATATTCGAGTCTAAGTCCGGACACTTATGTCAGATATACAGATTCGAGTTGTAAAAACAGACTCCCCATATGAGTTTCTTGTGGTCTTGAGATGCCCTTTTCATCATCTTTGAATTTCATATGGTAACCATTTTTAAAGAGCGGTTATGTTCTGCTGCTCTATTTATCTTATTTGGAGTAATGGTAATCTAGTTGCATGCTCTTGAACTAATATTTAGCTATTTTTGTCAAAAAATACTGTCATTAGAAAAAAGATAACACTTGTAGAAAGATTTTTACATTTGTCTGTTTTTTTTTTTGTTTGGTTATTACTGCACAGGAGTACCATCCAGGCTGCTTCACAATTTGCAACAAGAAAATAACACTTGTAGAAAGATTTTTAGATTGATTATATTAAAGTTTTTGCAGTTGTAACTATTTTCTTTCCTTCCAAATGCCTTTTTTTTAATTCTCCAAGGAAGATATATCTTGCACAGGATAATGCAATGACATGTGAAACCTAGAAGAATAGTGATAATACAAGGGAACAAAACTGACACAATAAAGCATTACAGGTAAATGTCATTCCTAACATTAATTATTTACAGAAGAAAAAGTTCAAACGATAACGCAATGTGCAAGAGAATAAATTAACTACAATGAAGCATTACATGTAGATGTCATTCCTGGCACAATAAAGCATTACAAGACTTACTCTATCAAAAAAGTCAACTTCAAACAATAACCCAAAAAAAATAGAAAAATAAATTACAAAAGCATAGGGGGATAACAGTACGAAAAATTACAAAAATAAATTCCTGGCACTATAGCGCTGAAAGCAGATCATTGTGCAAGAGAAATTTTTTAAATGCAATGCAAAGTTGATAACATTGTGCAATAAATTCCTGGCACCATAACATAGTTGTTTGATAAAATTAGTTTAAAGGCTTCCCATCCAGCCACATGAACATCTAGACACCCTCCTGTTGGAATTATTCAATAATTATGGGGCCACACATGTAAAATTAATTGTGTTTGGGCTATCTAAATAATTAAGCCAAATTAAAGTGGTCTATTTGGAAAATTGGCTTAAGGGTATAATTGTCATGGAATTAATGTGTAGATACCGGAGATAATTCTAATTTGATGAGGGGCCAAATTAGAAATATCACAACACACATATCTATATATATGTGTATTCATTAGGGTTATGGTCCCCAACTCATACGGCCACCAAGAGAGGGTTTTCTCTATTCTCTTCTGTATCCCCATCAACAAAGAGAGGAACAAAGATTTCATCTTTGTTATTAAGGGCCGTAGCGGGTTGGAAGATCAAACCCCATAAAGAGACGATCGCTTCAACATCCATCAAGTCAGGCAATGGATTCAGGTACGCTTCCGCAATCAATTTTATTATATTCTTCATCTCATGAATCGACAGGGTACAATAAAAATCTAACAAGTGGTATCAGAGCCTTCTGTTTGATTTGTGAGGTCGAAGTTTTTGAATCCAATTTTTATTGTTGTTCTGGAATCCTAGATTGTTCAATATAATTTAATTTAGGATTCTGATTGTTCGATCAAAGTTTTTTTTAATGATCTGTCAAAGAAAGAACAAATTAGGTCATCATATGCTAATTCGGATCTTGTGTTTTTGGTAAATTATATTCAGATTTAAAAATTCAGATCATGCCGACAATTTATGGACGGTTAGGATTCAGTAAAAAAAATGTAGAAATTTTGTCGTTGGGTCTGATGCATAGTGCTTTCTTGGTGCATTGTACGTGTTGTTATTGTGTGGCATGTAAGATTTCTAACAGTGGAATATACTTAAATTTGTGGTTTTAGTTTGTTCAAAAGCCGATTCTTTTTCATGCAAAAGCTGCATTGTGTTTTCTCCTGATGGATTCTGGGACTTTTAGCATTGAGTGCCAAATGGCATTGTCATGTAGTTGGTACTGCATACAATTGAAGATCTATTTGATTTGGGAAACATATGAATGAGGAGGACCAAAGTCATGCCAAAAAGCTTCCAGGCCAGAAAAATCATTAGGAGATCGCTTTTAATTTTGGTAGAAAAAGGAATATTAATTTTGCAAAGTAGACGATTCGTTGTTGGAAACATATTCAGGATGCTACTTTTGGCTAGGAATGACAAATGTTGTTCCTGTTGAAGATATATAAATGGTGTTGGAGTTATTCACATGTTATACGTACTTGAAGTTTAAGAATTAAAGTTTTTTTTAATCAATATGTTATTGCTTCTATACAGCTGCATGATGCTCCATTATCCATAATGTACACTCTTATTTGGATTTATTTGGTCTGTTTGCTATATGTTCTCCTCTAGATGCATATCTTCAGTAGATTATTTTATTTGAAGTAACCTTTTTTTGGGTTATTTGATATAATCTGTTAATGCATATATTTGACCTTCTATAGATTATTCTATTTATAGTAATCCTTATGCATTATTTGATATTATCTTGGATGCATATCCTCCGTAGATTATTCATGAATTTTGTTATAGTAATAATATCCAATTTTGCCAAATTGAAATTCATGATTATGCTTTTGATTACTTTATTTGAGTAATAATCTTATGAATATGCATGTATATAAGTTTTGGACATGATTCAGTTTGTAAAATTTAGTTAACATTCAAATTTTTTGGTGCCTTTTGTGACTAGCAATAGTTGTCTAATATTCTAAATAGACTCATTGAAATAAGATGTCGCCAAAGTGACCTCTCTTGCGTAGATAGTCTATGAGGGATGTTGCATGTTTGTGTGTGTATATTCATGCGGGTATTAGTCGGCCCAAAGGAAGGTTAATACTTGGCCGAATTGCACACATACTTGTGGTGATAAATGTGTGACAATTGTAAGATTTACATGTGAATAATAACCCGATCCAAAGATAGGCTTATTATTTGACATGACTTATTGTCAACGTTTGATCATTACACCAAGAGTACCACTTGCAGTTAATATCACTGTCCAAAGACTTGATATTAATGATGTACTAGGTATCTTGAGATGGGGTTCACCATTATTTGAATTTGTTTGACTATATTTTACTCTTTGGTTATTAATTAGAGCATGTTTGTCTATTTATTTTTTGTTCTCTTTACAGTTAATGTTGT
Organism: Iris pallida; assembly: GCA_029216955.1. Taxonomy (NCBI): domain Eukaryota; kingdom Viridiplantae; phylum Streptophyta; class Magnoliopsida; order Asparagales; family Iridaceae; genus Iris; species Iris pallida. The sequence goes on from JANAVB010025600.1 coordinate 2,442,647, forward strand.
TAAAATATATGCCAATAAGATTTTAATTTTCATGTTTAATGGGGTAAACTTGAAGGGCAAAAAGAAATGAATACAGTAGCTGCTAAGGGTCCAGTTCAAAAGAAACAACAATATAAAACTAAGGGTTGTTCTTTTGTGATAAGACGGGACATATAAAGAAGAAATGTACAAAGTACCATGCATGGCATATAAAGAAAAGTACATTTCTAAATTTAGTCTGTTCTGAGGTTAATTTTGATTTAGTACCTAAAAACACGTGGTGATTAGATTCTGGTGCTACTACCCACATTAGTATTTATAGACAAGGTTGTCTGAGCTACCGAAGCTAATTGATGGTGAAAGATACATCTATGTGGGTGACGGCAAATCGGTAGAAGTGGATGCAATAGGACATTTTAGGAACCGATTATTATTTGGATTTGATAGACACTTTTATTGTACCGTCTTTTAGACGAAATTCAGTTTCAGTTTCCTTAATGGACAAATCCGGTTATCATTGTTCATTTAGAAATAATAAGTTTAGTCTATCTTTAAATCCAAATATTATTGGTAACGGTTTCTTTAAGATTTATGATCACCTATATTCAGTTGAAACTATTGCAGCTTAAATGAAACCTTGCAAGTGGAGTCATGTGGTACTAAACACAAAATTAACAATAAATATTTTTAGCCTCATTATGACATAAGCGATTAGGTCACATCTCTAGAAATAGAGTTGAACGACTTGTGTCTGATGAGATTTGGATTTTATTGACTCTATAGACTTTAATGTCTATATTAATGTGTAAAGAAAATACAGACCAAAGTTCAATTGTAAGCAGCTACTTTATTGTCTATGCTGACAAATCAAGGGGTTAATAATTATACGGTCCCACACTAAGAAATTTTTTTGAGACGAGAAGTATAATATTTTTTGAGGATGTTGAGTTTGGGGGAGAAATAAAGTCAGGATCATTGTCTTTGAGAAGGAATCAATTACGATTCCTACTATCACTTTTGACGATGTGCAGGATTCTATACCTGTCATGATCAAGAAGTGAATTCGGAGCCTCAATAAGACAATGTCGAATTATCTCTATAAGTCGTTGTTGAGATACCTTAACAACGATAACGTAGCGGCACCCCATTCAAGATAAGATAATTATTCATAAGGAACAAACTCAACAACCTCAAGAACCGGTAATGTTAAGAAGGTCCACAAGAGAAAGGAGAAATATAATTTCGGATTATATTGTCATATTTCTTTAGGAATATGAGAAAGACCATGGATACTGGAAGATGATCTATAATCATCTTCCGTCAGGCCATGGAAAGTTCTAGTTCTCAAAGTGGATTGATACAAAAAATAAGGAGTATAAGTCCATGCAAGACAATAAAGTTTAAGAACTTGTCCCATTACCAAAAGGTATGAAGTCCATTGGTTGCAAATGGACATTTAGAACCAAGAATGATTCGAAGGGTCATGTGGAGAGGTATAAAGTACGTCTTGTAGCTAGTGACTTTACTAAAAATTTTGGGATTGATTTTAAAGAGTTTTTCTCTTCAGTATCTTTGAAAACTCCTTTAAAACAATCATAGCACATGTTGTACATTTTGATCTTGAATTACATTAAATGGATGTCAAAACGATATTTCTCAATGGTAACATTGATGAAACAGTTTATATGGTGCAACCAGAAAACTTTGTGTCGAAAGACCAAAAGAATATGGTTTGCAAATTAACAAAATTTATTTATGAACTCAAGCAAGCTTCTCGTCAAAGGTGCTTCAAGTGATTATCTCGTTTGGTTTTGAGATGAACACTGTTGAAGATTGTGTGTATCACAAGTTCAGTGGGAGTAAAAATAATTTTTTGGTTTTGTACATTGATTGAAGTGTTCAATGCAAACCAGGTGACACCTCTCGTTAAAGGAGACAAATTCGGTCTCAAATAAGTTCCCTAAGGTTAGCCTTAAAATTAAAAAAAATATAATAGATTTTTCCTTCATGATCAGTTGTAGGGAGTCTAATATATACACAAGTATGTACGCATCAGGATATTGCGTACATAATTCGGATGTTAGGCAGATATTTAAGCATATATGGATGGATCATTGGGTAGCAGCCAAACTACTTAAGTAATTAATAGAGAACAAGAAATTATATGCTCTTTGTAGGAGATGGAATAATTATGGAGATCATAAGGTATTCCGACTCCAATTTTGTTGGATGCTAACACAGCAGGAGATCCACATCAGGTTATGCTGACTAATGGAGATATATTTTGGATGAGTGTCAAACATGCACTCATAATTTCTTCCATCATGAAAGCAAGGTTTATAACATGCTGTGGGGTATCTATTCAGGGAATATGGTTGCGAAATTGTCACAAGGCTGCGCCTACAGTACGGTATTGAAAGACCACATAAAATTATGGTGTGACAATAAATCAACAGTTCTGTATTCCAAAAACAACAGAAACTTGTATAAGTCAAAGGATATTGACATAAAGTTTCTAGTTGTGAAGGAAAGAATTCAGAATTGTTATAGTGTTCATATAGCACATTAGGACAAACTCCATGTTAGCGGATCCGCTCACAAAAGCATTATCACCCAGGGTCTTTTATGAGCATACTGCTCATATGGGTGTTAATTAAGAATATGGCAATATAGTGGAAGTTTGTATTTTATGTATTTGGGTACTATTTGGTTTTCGACACATTTATGTATTAAAGTATTTTGGATATTTATTTGATCAGATATATATGGAAATTCAGTTCATTCTATTTTCATTATGTTAAAGTATTGATCTCATTAAAGTTAAGGAGGACCAGTTGGAAATAGACATGTATTGATCACATTGCGTGTAATTTCTATGCTACGCATCCATGATTGATCTATGTCGTTTAGCTATATTAGTATATGTGACCATTGATGGTTTAGTTACGCTATATGTGACGAAGGCCGCTTTGATCCTATGTTGATATGGTTAATGGACGAGATTGTCCGGATATACCCTAAGTATTAAGATAGTAATATATGAGCTCACTAAGGTTAACACAATTATAAGGTTACATATATGGCCCAGTGGGAGATTGTTGGAATTATTCAATAATTATGGGGCCACACATGTAAAATTAATTGTGTTTGGGCTATCTAAATAATTAAGTCAAATTAAAGTGGTCTATTTGGAAAATTGGCTTAGGGTATAATTGTCATGGAATTAATATGTAGATACCGAAGATAATTCTAATTTGATGAGGGGCCAAATTAGAAATATCACAACACACATATCTATATATATGTGTATTCATTAGGGTTATGGTCCCCAACTCATACGGCCACCAAGAGAGGGTTTTCTCTATTCTCTTCTGTATCCCCATCAACAAAGAGAGGAACAAAGATTTCATCTTTGTTATTAAGGGCAGTAGCAGGTTGGAAGATCAAACCCCATAAAGATACGATCGCTTCAACATCCATCAAGTCAGGCAATGGATTCAGGTACGCTTCCGCAATCAATTTTATTATATTCTTCATCTCATGAATCGACATGGTACAATAAAAATCTAACACCTCATAGCAGCATTCTCAAGCACAAGCATAAGCACAAAAGCTAAGAGAATTTAAAAGACTTTAACAACCTGTGTAGGATTTTGAAGGCTTTATAATATAACAAATTGTGCATAAGTTTTGGCTGTAATATAATTTTTGGGTGTAAACTATACAAAAGCACAAAAGATAAGAGAATTTAAAAGACTTTAACAAACTGTGTATAAATTTTTGGCTGTAATATAATTAGTTTGAAGGATTTATATGAACTGAATCAAACTGTGCATTTTGAAGGCTTTAGCAAACCAAATTTACTCACCTTAACACTTTTCCATATGTCTTCTTTGATATTTTTGGGAACTCGTCTCCAATTCTCAATTCCTGGTGGACAATGTGCATTTGTTATCTTTCCAACAATAGTTGAAAATTATGTTGATCTAATATCCACAGGTTGTCCATACTCATTAAATATTTTTATCTTTTGTGTACCTAGGAAAAATTCCAATATTATGACTAATTGTTGTCAATATGATAATTAAAACTAGGAAAACAAACACAAAAATAACCACATGATTGATTTTGTGTACTTGTGTATCCTTGACTCCCACCTAATTGATTTTCTATAATTGTGTTCCCTTGACTCCCACTTCAAGTGTGATTGCCATCAACATGATTTTGTGTACTTGTGTTTCCAGCACTATTTACCCCATCACCTGACATAATGAAACTAAGAAAGGAAACACAAATATCATCAAATAACAAACTAAAAAGTATCCTCACATTAATATTGACTAAGATAAACAAACACATTTACTGTAGAAAAATAGAACAAACTAAGATAGCAACTAAAATGTCGATAACCAAACTAACATAAGTAACTAAAATTTTTATAGCAACTAAAATGTCAATAACCAAACAAACACAAGTATCGTTAGATTACACAAGTGTCATCACACAACTAAAATGTCAATAATTAGTAATTTTTATCATCTTCTAAAGCTTTAGCAAGTACTGCTAATATCAATGAAGCTTCATCAGCATCACCGGTAAAAACAAAGAAATCTTCATAAGCATCCACTTCATGACTTAGTTTTTTTGTGGACTCTAAAACAACATGCCAATTATCCTTGGTTTTATCCTTTTAGTAAAAGACTTGAGTTGCTTGTGAAGCATGAATAAATGGCTCATCATATTCACTTGTGTTTTTTTGTATCTCGCAAATTTATAAAAATCAAATTTGTTTCTGGATCCACTATCCATTTACTTTGTCTTTTGTATGCACCAATCACAATAAAAGACTGTTTGTGTAAAATCATAATAATTCAATTCGAGGATTTGTTTGACAATGCCGTAGTAGGCCACATCTGCATCCTCTATGTTATTATCGTTGGCACTTGCTCTAAAAGAGGTTAGAGCATTCATGGAAGCACCACTGTTTTATATGGTCAAGTTTATCTCTGCGTCGACTGTATAATAAATATACCCATTTACTGTGTAGGCATTATACGATATAGCTTTATAATTTGGACCATTTGTGAGCCTCTTAAAAGGAGTCATTTCCTCATATTGAAGTTGTTGTCTTATCCAAGGAATATAACCTATGGGATTCTTTGTTTGGAGACCTCCTCTTTGAACATATATTTTGTATTTCCTGTGAAAATAAAGTATATAAAGCTACTTTACTCATTTGTGTTTCATGTTACAAAGTATAAAAAGAAATCTGAATTTTTTAACTAAGATTGTGTTAAAGTGTTACTTACTCCTCATATTTAGTATTTTTAATATAATGCTTCAAAATCCATTTGCGTGCTTGTTCGTATTGCAAACTAGACAGACGGTAGCCTTTGCCTTCAGTATTGATATGGTATGGACCTTCAACAAGGGGCGGCCCTGGCCCAGGGCAGGCCGGGCGACAGCCTAGGGTCCTCTGGCGAAAGGGGGCACCAATATGGAACTATCTACAATAGAACTAGTATGTATCATGTGCATTAATGTGGTGTAGTGGTTATAATGCTAAACTTATATTTAAGAGGTCCTTGTTTCAAATCTTGACTATAACAATTTTTTGTTTTATTTATACTTTTTTACATTATGTATGGGGGTCCATTTTGGAATTTTACCTTGGGCCCCCAATAGCTCAGGGTCGGCCATGCCTTCAACATCATCATTAGTATATCATTCCTCTATGCTTATAGCTTTTTTGTTTACCTTCAGGAATATACTCCATGTAAAATCTCATTGCTTCCTAAGGTATATTGCTCAGCAATAGAGCCCTCGATAAATGTCTTGTTACAACCATACCGTTTGTAAGTTTTCATCATCCCGCATGAAAGTTTCCTTGTGCAAAGCCTAAATCATATTATATAATTTGGGTTAAAATAAGAGAATTTAAAAGGGTTCTTCATATTTTACCTTTCAAAAGGAAACATCCACCTATATCTAACCGGTCCACAAACAAGGGCTTCTTCCACCAAGTGTACAATGACGTGTGTCATGGAAACAAAAAATGACAGCAAAAAATACATTTCAAACACACGCAATATCTCCACAAGGCGTTGATACATGATAGAAAGCTTTTTGATATCAATAACCTTAGACCTAAGAACTTTGAAAAATATTGAGAGTTGTCAAATTGCTGCACACAAAGGCTTATCCTTTTTTAACCTGTGCATCAAAATTACCTGTAGCAATCATTGCATGATAATTTGATAATCGTGGGACTTCAACCCTTTGAATTATAATTACTTCAGATATACTTTGTGTTTCCAATTACCACTATACCCGATAGGAACCTTCAAGTTACTAAAAGTTTTACAAATTATTTCCCTTTTTGACCTAGTTAAGGAAAAAGGTGCCTTTGGCATAATTTTTGCCATTTTCTTTTACCAACCATAATTTTTTTTCTTTATCTTTGACAACTCTAGATTCATCGTGATTCGATACCATCCTTAGACTTCCAATTCATGTCCATTGTTGTAGCAAAATTTTTTCAGCAAAATTGTTTTCTATGTTATGAGGAATATGCAAATCTGATCATAATAGAAAAAAAATATGTTCATAATAAATCTACCTAAAGTATTAAACATATTAAGACAACAACAAAGTTATCAAATAAAAGAACATTAATCACCTTCCAATATGGTAGATCAAATAGAATTGATTTCTTTGACTATGGAGTATATGTATCACTTGTGTGCTTCCTCCTAGTAGATGCCACCTTTCCGAACTCCGTCTAGAAAGTTTGCATCTTACTTAATAGTTGGTAACCAAACAAACATTTATGAGCCTTTTTATGTTCTTCAAATTCGTTAAATTTTGACTTTTGAGCTGTAAAAGGATGTGAATAGTCTCTTAGGAATCTTCTATGACCAATATAAGCAAACTTCTTCCCATTAGTTCATCAGTCTGCTTCTGTTCCTTCATCACATACAAGACAACCATATCTTCCAACAGTTCTACATCCAAAAATATGTGCATAGACAGGAAAATCATGTATACACCAGATCAAAATTGCTTTCATCGTAAAGTTTATCTTTGTTAAAGAATCATATGTTACACTTCTAACAGACCATAACTCATTCAACTCATCGACTAATGGTTGCAACTAGACATCAGTGTAATGGCCAGGACCACTAGGATCAGGAATTAACATTGTTAAAATGGTAAATTCCTTTTTCATGCATAAATATGGAGGAAGATTATATAGGACAATCATGATAGGCATACAACTATAGGAATTGTTCATCCCAAAAGGATTGAAACCATCGGTGGCTAGTCCTAGACGAACATTCCGTATATCGGCAACAAACTCAGGCCACTTCATATATATAGATTTCCAGCAAGAAGAATTCATTTGGATGTCTCATGTATGTACTGCTATCTTATGTATGCCCATGCCGTCTCATCTTTTCAGCTATCAATTATACTCTATACATATGCTACAACTATTCAGTTATTGCAAAGTACCTTAATTTCTTCCTCGGTAACTTTTACCTCCTAGTTTAGAGTTTTCAACCGATTTCCATCTAGTTTAACCATTCCTTATCAGCATTTTCTTTCCTATAGAGTCTACAATCATTAGGGCAAGCATGGATAATCTCACACTTCATGCGAAAAGGTTTGACCATATTCTTATCTTCGCGTATGGTTTCCGATAAGGTTTTCCCATCTAGTAAATTCTTCTTCATAAATTGCAACATTTCTTTAAAAATGCCTCATAACATTGATGTCTAGATTTCTTGCTCAACGGTTCCACTATTGCCGACAATTTTGTATATAGACCCTCACAAGAAGGATATAGGGGTTGTATTGCATCCTCCAACTTCTTGTTATAATTAACATCAAAATCATCTTGAAAATCAAAATCATTAATTGATTAGACTCATCCAGGCATTCTTCAAGGTCATCAAGATCAACGCGTCCAAATGTGTCATGGAACATGTCCGCCATTCTCGGGAAGGCATCCTCAGGAAAATTATTAATTAATAATAAACTAGGAACCTGAACGTTGATGACACTTCCAGGAAGTTGTACTCCATTATTAACCCAAGTTCTGTATGACTTGTCTACTCTAATACAAACCAAATGCTCAGTAATAACCTTCAGACATTTTTTTTGCTCTATTACAATATTACGACATTTATCACATGGACAAAGATACCAATTATTTCCTCCAAGAGTACCTTTGTGAACTTAATGTATGATACGACGCCTTCAAGATATATATATATATATATATATTATATAAAAAATATAAATATCAATATAAATATATATATATATATATATATATATATATATATTATATAATATATATATATATATATATATTTTATATAAAAAATATAAATATAAATATAAATATAAATATAAATATATATATATATATATATATATATATATATATATATATATATATGAGAGATTATGTCATGGAGAAGAGGAGAAGGCAGCTGGCGGATGGCCCCCTCCTCGCCACGCCGCCCACCCCCATCGGGATCTGCTGGATCGGATGGCCGGTCGGCCTCCCCGGCCCGATGGCACCCTTGATCAGCTTCGTCCCCCTGGGCGGATCCCCTACCCCCGGTCGGCCGGCTATCGCCTGGACGGCTCCCCCTTGGGGTATCTCCTTCCCCCTCGCCGGCTGGCCGCCGTGCGGGCTCGACCCCCCCTCTCCCTCCCCCTATATCCTCCTCCTCCTCGGCGTCGCCGCTGTAGTCGTCACCGGTGCCACCGGTCCCCCCAGCCGGTAGCAGTCCCGCTCGGAGCCGCTTCGGCTCCCGTTCCCCCGCTGGTCGTCGACTTGCCCGGAGCTGGCCCGGCTCCTTCCGCCGTTCAGACCCCAGCTCCGCCGGTCGCGCCACCTTGCATCCCGGTCGGAGCGCCTCCCTCGCTGGCGCTTCCTCCCTCCCCGGCGCCCCCCCGTTCGCCGCCCCCCTGTCTTGGCCGACGCTCCCTGCCGCGGCGCCCCCTTCAGCCGCGGGCGCTTTCCTCTCTCTCCAATGGCCGTCGCGTGCCGGTGGCTCCGGCTCTCCCGCCGTCTCCTCTCCGCACTCGTCGACGACCACCCTTCTTCGGCGGCCCCTCCCTCGTGGGAGAAGGTGGCTTCGCTGCGACCGGCTCCGATCCCCGTGCAGTGGCCAACAACTTTCTCTCAGGCACCACCCCCGGCGCCGTTCGTTGGTCCCCCGCCAGTGGCAACGACGCCCTCGTCCGAACCTCTCCCCTCTCCCTCCGACGGCCTGCGAAGATCCCTCTGCCTCATGTTGGAGGAGACCCCCCGTCGTCGGTGGTAGGCCTCGCCGCCTGCCGCCCGTGAGCCTCCCCTCCAGGCGGCCCTGCCCCCTCCCCCTCTCCCTCCCCCACGGCCTCCCCGTCCCCCCCTCAGCTCCTCCCCCTCTTCCTTAGGTCTCCTCCTCCCCCACTTCCGGGATCGGCCTCCCGCCGGAGTCAACCTGGATCCGGGCGACGCGCTGGTCTCTTCCGCGGCTCTCCGGAGCTACCGCTCCCCGCCGCTGTCCCCCTCGTCGGAGCCCACGCTCCCCGCCGACGTCTTCCCCGACGGCGCTTTGCCGATCAGCGCGCTGGGGGGGACCTCGTGACCCGTACCCTTCCCTCGGGCTGTGCCCCCGCCTTCTCCCTGCCGTCGGGCCCTTCCCCTCGCCTGTCCCCCCATCTTCCGGCCCGCCGGAGCATCCTCCGTGTTCTGCGCGGCCCCGGACCTCCCTCCTCCGAGCCCTTCGTCGGCGGACCCCACGCTTGGCCGGTCCCCCCGTCGTAGCCGCCCCCTTCTCGGCCGCCGGAGGACGTCCCCGTTCCCCTCCCTTCCCCCATCCCCGTCCTCCCCCCTCTCCCTCCCACCAGCGCCACCTTCTGGACAGTCTCCTTCGCTGGATCCCTCCCGGCTCCGGCCGTCGTGCCCGGCCCAACCACCGCCGGTCGACCCACCGGTGCTCTGCATCGGTCAAATTCTGGGGGGGCCCGAGGCTCCTCGAGCCGTGCGCCCCCCACCCCATCACTTCCTCGGGCAGTCCGCCCGCCTCGGACCACACGCCTACCCCTTCGGGACGCGTGCCTGGCCATTCCCGCCCAATTCTTGGGACGTGTGCCCCTTTGGGCTCAGCCACACTCCCAACTTTTTTTGAAAGTTCGAAATTCACTTTTGAATTTCGAAATTTCAGTTTTGTCATCTCGTAATTTCGGGCCCCGGAATTTTGTAATTTTGGCTTAGAACGCTGTTTATTTTCTACCTTGTCTATCAGGGCCCATTTTGTGTTTGTCGGCTCTACACCAGCTTGTAATGCTCTTTCTGAGCCCCCCTTCATTTCAATATATTGTCTTTGCTGAAAATAAAAAAAATATATATATAACATATATATATATATATATATATATATATATATATATATATATATATATATATACACATACATATAATGAACATCATATTATAAGAAATAGAAACAGAAATACATTTGCAACATTCATTAAGTTAACAAAGATTCTCTGGAAGAAAATAAACTTACATTGTTTGAGATTTGAGAGACTTTTCCACAATTAATTTAGAAAGGTCAAGCGCATACTCCCAAACTTGAGATACATAGTCAATGGAGATGACAATTGCTGAAGAAAGACAACAATAGTTGCAATGTTAGGCTATTAAGTGTTAGAACATAATTTGCTATATATCAAGAATTCTTTAGGCATGGATCTTATATATGATTTTTCTAGCTGTTTTTGGTAGTGCACAATACTACAATACTATGTTCACACTCGGTTATGATACAATATTCTTATTTTGTCAAATCCTTTATCATAACCCAGTGAGAACATAGAATAAGAATTGGAACTCACTCAAATTCTCATGCAAGGATTGCTACCGATGTTTCTGATGCACTCCGTGGATGTTTAAAAAAATGTTGTCTAACAATGTAGTGACCAGGCTTTAACTTACTCTGGGTTATGACACATTATTATTATTCTGGTTCAAATCGGAACTCACTCAAGTGCACATGCTTTTCGATTATAGTCATTTTTGAATTTAAATTCACTCTTGTTAAAGCATCTGAGAGAAGTTTGCAGGAGTTTTTCAAACTCCCTTTCAAATCCATCAGACAAAATTTTGCTGGAGCATCTCATATAAATGTGTTCCTTCTTTCTTAGTAAGGTATGTACCTTTTTTTCATGGCATCATAAAGCTAAATTAATCTTTACTCTCAATCCTTTATCATCCTATGAGAGTTGAAGAACCTAAAGTTTTCTTAACTATATGCAATTTTAAGCTACAGCTAATCTTCTTTTATTGACAGTAGCTTATTAATTTACTTCAGTTCTATGAGCACCAACATGGGTACGAATGCCAGGTACAAGGGGTACAAGATGCTAATAGTGATTAGGGTAATTTCTAAAAGAATCTATGATACAGATATGACTGTGTGTGTGTGATTAATAATTAGGGTTATTGGACCTTGAGACTTGATCCAAACTAGTTTTACCTAAACCAGACTTGTACCGACTTCGGTTGGTAGGGTCCATTCCTCAAAACTAGGCCCATTCCTAGGAATATGTAAGGTCTAGGTATATATGAAAATCCTACCTGGACATTATCCAATCCCAATGGAGAGAGGAATGATATAGTGTGGTTTAATAAATCATAGTGAAATACCCAGAGCAATCAAATTTTATGGTAAACATATAGGGTACTTTGCCTATGAAGATCTCAGGCCTATCCCAAGGCTTATATGGATAGGGCTCTAATCCAAAACCTGGGCCATATTAGTCTATGTTTGGGGCAAGCACTATCCGGACCCAACCTAATAGTGACTTGATTTCAATATATTCTAGAAAATTTACTTTCTCATATCTTGATCATGTTTGGGGCGACGACGATCATGCAAATCAGTTTCAGCCATGTATTGGGACCTAGACATGGACTAATCATGTCCAACATTCGTGGCGAGGAAGTATTACGTTGGATACGTATATGACATTGATACAATCCTCCTGAGATGTGCTCATGCAACCTACTTAGGTATATATGTAGAGGATTAGTCTAGTTGATGGTTAATCTTAATCTCTTTTTTATTTCTTTCCAATATTTTAGCAGAATCCATAAGTTTGCTCTTATTTTTCTACAGAGTTGAATCAAGAGTACAAGGATATTAACTGCGAGCGATTATGAAGAGAAAAATTACTAATTAAAGACTAGATAAACTGCACCTTGCTGATAAACAATAAATTGTGAATTTTTGCATCTAGTTCTAACAAAGGCTTCATAATTTTTGTATCAAGGATGATTGCAAAGGTTTGAAAAATGGCAATACCTGATACAACTTCGTATTCAACTTCTCACCTTTTTCATTTATAAGTTACTTTGAATAGAAGTAGGAGTGTTGTGGAGAACATTTGTTTTTGTTGAATATTTTGGGTTATATATTTATTGATAATCTTTTAGCTATATATATATATTTTTTTTTTTTTTTTTTTTTTTTTTTAGCTATATATTTTGGGTTTTTTTTTTTAGCTATATATATATATATATATATATATATATATATATATATATATATTGTAGGAACGAAATCGTAAAGCAGAATACTCTAGAGGGAGGGTGAATAGAGTAGGCAGCGGAATATTGCTAATTAAAAGCTTGTTAGCAGTTAGATCACAGATATAATAATAATCACAAGAAGTAAATGACAGAATTTAAAAGTGATTAGAAGGCAAACGCAAACACCGAGATTTATACTGGTTTCCTCTGGTGAGGACTAGTCCAGTCGGAAGAACTCTAGCTTCCAGTTGAATCCACTATTGGAAAATCCCGCAAGTTTTCATACGAAGTCCTTGCAACTTCTACAGACGCGAGCTTTGATACGAAGAACTCGTCCAACTTCAATTGTGAAGAGTTGAATCTTCTATCAAGCCTCTGATTACAATCATTCTGAAACTTCTTGACCGTACCGCACTAGCAAATCGACTAGAGGATTGTAACTGGCTTAGAATTTGAAAATGAAAGCTTTTTAAGAACTCTTTGAAAGAAAATATAAGCTTTAAGAAGAGAAGATTGAAAGTGAATTGGTGTATTAAAATGATCGAAATGCTTCTCTATTTATAGCTTTTCCAAAGACAGAACTCTGACAGAATTCGGGCAGAATTCGGACAGAACTCTTTGTAACAACCCGTAACTGAAGGATGACCAAGTTCAAAAACCCAACGTTCACTAACGTTCCACATGGCCGAACTCTGGCCGAACTCTGGCTGAACTCGGGCCGATTTCTCTTGTGTTTCTGCCAGTTCATTTTTGGAGAAAATAAATTTTGGCTTTTTGAACAATCCTTCAAGGGCTTTTTGTAAAAAGAATATTTTTCAAAAACATGAATCATTTGTAAAAGAATATGATGGTTTTGAAAAACGTTTTCGGATAGCCTATTTGCCAGTACGATTCGGTGTACAATGTATTCCTAGACTCAATAAAAAAAAATTATATTGCATAGCAGAAAGTACATTCTGAGTGGCAAACGACTTCAGTCTTAAACATTGTTGATAACCATTGTTGATCATTGTCCAAAACATCGTAGGTGAACATCTGAGTAGACTTGCATTTATATCGAGACAGAGTTTGATCAATTATTAAAATCAGGTTTGACCATGACCAATGGGCCAACAATCTCCCCCATTTTGATAATTGACAAACCTTGCCGATATAACATCTAAGCTTGGAATCAAATCAAAATAGTAAAGAAAAATTGTTCATATCCGGTATTTCACAAACATGTTAGATCCTTATTTCTCCCCCGTTATCACTTAGCAAAATAATTGCAAAAGAAAAAGGCTCCCCCGCAATCAATACATAAGTAACAAACAGTGAAAAAACACATGAAAAATAAATAATCATGACAGATGGTAGAAACAGTAAGAGAAATAGAATAACAACACAGGCATGTATTTGTCTCAGGCAATTTGGAAAGGATGAAGCAATAAAAGAAAGATAGTGCTACGATAAACTGAAACAAATAGAGTGCTGAAATAGACTAAGATGCCAAAACTAAGGCATAATAAAAACAACCATGTCCTTGAATAAGGAAAAAAATAGTACTGAGAATAACAAAAAAAAGTACTGATAAAATCTTGGAATGTCGGAGCATTTTCAAGTAAATATAAGACAAAAATAACAGTCTCAATAATCGAACATATCAAAACTCATCATCATCAACATCATCATCATCAGCTCCAGCATGTCCAGAAGGACCAGCTCTAGAAGTACCAGCACCAGAAGTGTGAGGAGTGGCGCCAGCGGTATGATACCAATCATATGCGTTCCCTGGCTGGAACAGAGAGTGTACCGCCTCATCGTCAATACGGTAGCCAGAAATAGAAGGGTCTCGAGGCAGAGAGCTAGCAGAATGTCCCATCTGCGCAAACCTCAGATCGACGAAGGAGTTGGCAATCGCCTGGAACCGAGTCACATCACAGAACTCGTGTTCCCTAGAGGTCTTAACATAAAAAGACTGCAGATCTGATAAGTGCTGATGGGTACCCTCAAATGTCATAGGGTAAGAATGAGGAGGAACAGGTGCTGCTGGATCAGTAGAAGTAGGTACAGGAGGAGTAGGTGCAGTGGATGGAGGAACAGATGCAATGCTGCGACGAGAGAGTTTGAGAAACTTGGGCTCGGGGTCGACACCACAAGTAGATAAATCAATGTCAAATCTCTGAAAAATGCAAGGAATGAGCATCGCATAAGATAGGTTGCGGTCTCTCCCGCGACATCTACCCATCATCTGAATAATAGTCTTAGGGGCAGAAAAAGAAAGCCCCTTAAGAATACGATAAAGAACAGAGAGCTCAAATGCAGTGACATCATCTTTAGAAGTAGATTTTGGAAGTAAAGTGGAATAGATGATGCGATGTAATTCGTAGTTAAACAAGTTCAAGTTATTAGCCTTGAACTTTCCAGGAAGAACGCGTACGGGCGCACAAAGTTCATTCTTGAAACTAACGAGTGTCGTGCCATCGGGGATATCAAAATCAGTGATGTCATCTGGCGGGGCACCTTCGTTTGGAATACCAAGGATTTTTGCTAACGTGTCATCATTGAATTCGATATCAATTCCTCCGACACGTGTCCTCGCTGTAAAAGTGTCTAACACGAAATTACAGTAGAATAATCTGATGGCATTAGTGACAATGGGGAATTTTAAGGTGACAAAATGTTGTAACCTTAATGCCTCAAAATAAGGACGGCAATCCGGAAAGATAGTCCACTTAATCGGTGGTCCAGTGCAAATAGTACATATGTTAAAGTCAATGTACCACAATAACGCTTGATCGAAAGTTTTAAAATAAAACGCATCCGATGCACCATCGTCCGATTGGACCGGAGAAAAGAGGCAATCCGTATGCGGATCTGAAGATGGTGCCTCTTCACTGGCATTGGTCTTCTTCCTCTTGAAGGGATTGAACTTAGGCATTCTTTCTCAAAAATTTCTACAAATCCTAAGTATTGAAAAGTGGTGGAAAGAAGGGATTATACCTTCCAAGAGTCGGATATGTTGTAGAGGATGACGATCTTCGCACGAATCCAAAGTTATGATGAAAAACTCCACAAGGATTGAAAGAACAAAGAGGGAGTAGAACTAGGGTTTCGGAGGGGCGGAGCTGCTGTTATGAGAATGTGGGGAAGTATGAAGAAGAAGGAGGCCTCGGGTTGCTGCTGTTATATATAAACATCCAGCCGAACTCTGGCCAAATTCGGACCGAACTCGGGACGAATTCGCCTAGGGTTGCCTGGCTATATATATATATAAAATTAAATGAGACCATATTCTTTTTCATTAATTCGTTTCAAATGCTTAATTCAAAGTTTAGTAATTTTAAATCTCAAAATAATATAATTAATATTATTTTACAAATTAATATTCTTTACTCAGCATCTGTCTCAGATTAGCTGTAGGAGTACTGTCCCAGCTAACGGAGGTTCACCGGAGAACTCTTAAATACCGCTTCGCTTCGACCGTAGTCGTGGTGACAGACAGACTCTTTTTAGGCTTGTCTCGAAAATAGTTTATGAGTATCGAATAAATAATTAATAAAACAAAATTTTATTAATATTATTGATATCTAAAATTCCTAATTCTCGACGTAAATAGTTGAAACGATCTTCCGCTAAAGGTTTTGTGAATATGTCAGCTAATTGATTCTGTGTGTCTATGTATACAAGGTCTATATCTCCATTTTGTTGATGATCTCTAAAAAAATGATGTCGAATCTCGATATGTTTAGTACGAGAATGACATACTGGATTCTTAGTCAAATTAATAGAACTAGTATTATCACAGAAAATGGGTATATGTGTAAAATGCAATCCATAGTCTTCTAAGGTTTGTTTTATCCACAAAATTTGTGCACAACAACATCCTGCGGCGATATACTCAGCCTCTGTTGTTGATAATGCAACAGAATTTTGCTTTTTACTAAACCAAGAGACTAGAGCTTTTTCTAGGAAATGACATGTGCCACTGGTGCTTTTTCTATCTACTTTGCATCCGAAAAAATCAGCATCGGAATAACCGATTAGGTCAAATGACGTAGTTTTGGGATACCATAAGCCGACAGAAGAAGTGCCTTTAAGATATCGAAAGATACGCTTAACTGCGCACAGATGTGATTCCTTAGGATTGCTTGAAAATGAGCACATAAGCAAACACTAAACATAATGTCTGGTCGACTGACACTTAAATAGAGTAAGCTACCGATCATACCTCGATACTTACGTATGTTGACAGGTTTGCCTTGTTCATCAATATCAAGCTTGGTTGAAGTCACCATTGGAGTGCTAAGTGGCATTGCTGCTTCCATGTCAAACTTCTTTAGTAGATCTTTTGTGTACTTAGCTTGATTTATGAACGTCCCATTGTTGGTTTGTTTGATTTGCAGTCCGAGAAAGAACTTTAGCTCTCCCATCATGCTCATCTCAAACTCATTCTGCATACACTTTGAGAATTCTTGACAAAGAGATTCATCAGTAGATCCAAAGATAATATCATCTACATAGACTTGAATCAAAAGAATATTATTATTCAAAGACTTTATAAACAAAGTAGTGTCAACCTTTTCTTTTGAAAAACCGTTATCAAGTAGAAAATAGCTTAGACGATCATACCAAGCACGAGGGGCTTGTTTCAAACCGTATAAAGCTTTCTTCAACTTGAAAACATATTCAGAAAATTTAAAATCAGTAAAATCGGGTGGTTGAGCTACATAAACCTCTTCTTTTATAAAACTATTTAAAAATGCACTTTTGACATCCATTTGAAATAATTTAAAATTATGAAAACATGCAAATGCACATAACATGCGAATGGATTCTAATCTCGCAACTGGGGCATAAGTCTCATCGTAGTCGATACCTTCTTCTTGATTGTATCCTTGAGCTACGAGTCGAGCCTTATTACGAGTCAATAAACCATTCTCGTTCAGTTTATTTCGGAATACCCATCGGGTGCCAATGACCGGATGATCAATAGGCTTGGGAACAAGTTCCCAAACTTGATTCCGTTCAAATTGATTTAATTTCTCTTGCATAGCATCTATCCAAAAATTATTACTACATGCTTCATCAATAATTTTGGGTTCAAACTGAGAGACAAAAGCAACACAAGAAGCTATATCTTTATTAGAGGAGCGAGTACTTACACCCTTGGTAATCTCACAAATTACCAAGTCCTTTGGATGATCACCCATGAACTTCAATCTTTTTGGCAGACTCCGAAGGTAGCTGGTTCCTGGATCTTCTCTAGGAGGATCAGCTGGTGCTTAGCTGGGTATATTGAGATCTTCGTCATTGTCATCGATTGTCGTTTGATCTAGTTCATTAAAGGTGACATTGATCGACTCTTCTATTATCATGGTTCTTTTGTTGAAGACTCTGTATCCTTTACTCTTGCCCGCATAACCTAAAAATATACCTTCATCGGCCTTTTCATCAAACTTTCCCAAATTATCTTTTGTATTAAGAATAAAACATTTACAACCAAATATTCTAAAATGTAAAACTGATAGAATTCTATCAAACTATAGCTCAAATGGAGTCTTCTTCGATTTGGGTCGAATTAGAACTCTATTGAGAACAAAACAAGCTGTATTGACCGCTTCAGCCCAGAAATACTTGGGTAGACTAAACTGGTTTAACATTACTCTGGCCATTTCGGATAGAGTTCTGTTCTTATGTTCCACGACTCTATTTTGTTGTAGAGTCCTAGGGCAGGAGAATTCGTGTACAAAATCGTGTGTGTCACAAAATTGCTCAAACTCTGCATTCTCGAATTCGCCTCCATGATCGCTTCTAATACGAGTGATCATGTAACCTTTTTTATTATGTACTTTCTTGCAAAAGGTGACAAATTCCGATAATGTTTCGTTTTTGCGTGTCAGAAAATATACCCACGTGTATCTAGAATAATCATCTACAATTACAAAAGCATATAGCTTACCTCCAAGGCTAGCAACTCAGCTAGGACCAAATAAGTCTATATGTAGCAATTGTAGAGGTCTAGTAGTACATACAACGTTTACTGACTTGAAAGTGGATCGAGTAGCTTTGTTCTTTTTACATTGACTGCATACCGAATCCTTTTTGAATATAATGTCCGGTAAACCGCGTACTAGCTTCTTCGTGGATAATCTGGAAATAGTATCCATATTTGCATGACCGAGTCTCATATGCCACAGATGACTCTCATCGCTTTTAGCCATTAAATATCTACCTGAAATGTTAGTATCTTCTAACAAATAGAAAACATATATATTGTCTTCTCTAATACCTTCAAATATAGTACTACCAGTTGAACTATCAATAATAGTACATTTATCTTTTACGAAGTTAATACCATAACCGTGATCAGCTAAATGGCTTATGCTAAGCATATTATGTTTTAACTTGGTAACAAGACAAACATCTTTAATCACTAGATA